>KN805359.1:0-49333 GCA_000818905.1 Trebouxia gelatinosa
TTGCATCCCCATAAGCCATAGCAACTGCGCTTTGCTGGTCAAACTGCTCCTTGAGCTTCTTGTTCTTGTTCTCCATGTATTTTCGAAAGCTTCCTCCATGGTGCTCCACCTCGCCAGGAGCGGCTTCCTTATAGTTGAGCTCTTTGCCTTGATGTTCAGGCTCGATATGACCATAGCGGGTCGTGGGGTTCGTCATCTGCTCAACGTTTCGCAGGCATTTCTACCTGTCTGCTCAGGCTGGTGCCCGTGCGAGGCCAAANGATGTGGGTCACTCGCCCTCTATGGTAGTAAATCTCAAAATTGCCGCCATGTTGTGCCATGATCTGCTTGATTTCCTGCACGTCATATTCAGCAAGGATGCAGCACATGGAAGGGAACCAAGTGCATGTTGGCTGCAGGCAGGCATGGCAAATGGCACACATACCGACTGTGATGGAGTTGTGAAACCATTGACCATGACACTGACGCCACTGAACAAATTAGACACAGCCAAGCCACTTGCATCCCCATAAGCCATAGCAACTGCGCTTTGCTGGTCAAACTGCTCCTTGAGCTTCTTGTTCTTGTTCTCCATGTATTTTCGAAAGCTTCCTCCATGGTGCTCCACCTCGCCAGGAGCGGCTTCCTTATAGTTGAGCTCTTTGCCTTGATGTTCAGGCTCGATATGACCATAGCGGGTCGTGGGGTTCGTCATCTGCTCAACGTTTCGCAGGCATTTCTACCTGTCTGCTCAGGCTGGTGCCCGTGCGAGGCCAAAGCTGCAACATCGTGCGAGATGTTACAGCTGGTAATTCAGTTCCGGGTGTCTGACGCTGTAGCGCATAACGCCACGCGCGTGCGTTGTGGGAGGGCTGCTAGTTTAGTGGTAGTTGTGGCAGAAGGTGCAGCTGTTGCAAGTAATGCACAGCGAAAGCTACACACTGGCTGCAGCGCATGTACGCCAGAAAATGTGTGAATTGCAGCACGCGCGTATGCCAAATGCTTAGGTCATCTCACGCGCGCCATACGACCTGTGCATATTCCACCATACCGCGTAGCATGCAGAAACGAAAGGTAGCGGTCATAGGTGCGGGATTTGCCGGCATCTCGGCTGCTCGAACATTGCTTCAGGAAGGCAAAGGCTTGATTGACGTCACTGTACTTGAAGCAAGCGAACGAGTCGGTGGACGTGCCTGCACGAAACAGGTAGCGCTAGCGTACACGCGTGATACGTATTGGTACCGCTGGGTTCATTCAACAATCTCGCCAAACTTTTGTGCAGCTGCCCGGGTGCGGATCAGTCGAGTATGGTGCAACCTGGTTTCACGGTATTGAGGGCAATCCTCTGTATGAGCATGCAGTCAGATTTGGCCTGATAGACCGCAAGGAAGCAGAAGGCCAGCGTAAGCACTGTGCTTATTGTGCTTTGCACTGCATGGCATATGTCAAATTGGTGCTTTACCACCCAATATTTGTAAAGTCACATGTCAATGATGACCCGCTGCAGAGCCAACCTGGGGTGCCATCAAATACGTCCGAGAAGGTGAAACAGAGCTATTGAATGAGGAAGATGCAGCTATGCTGACAAAAGCCAGAGATGAGTACAGCGCAGCCATTGAGGCAAGCTTGGCAGCTGCTCACACTGGGACACCAGCGGTTGTTGGGCAGGCAGTGAGACATGCATTCCAGCAGGTGATGCACCCGCATGAGCTTTAGGCACCTGCACACATGCTGCTGAGTGGTCTAATTATGCATGGGCATCTTTGTGGACTTGCTGTACGTCAGGTGTTCTGCTGCCATTGCATGTCTGCTTCACATATAGTTTTCATGCAGCTTCTCAGCACATTTTGCAGACAGACAGCACTGCTATAGGTGCATATACACAGGGCACCCCATACACTCCTGTACGCAGGTTCACAAACACATAAACACCCAAGCAGGCTGAACGCAACAGCTCTGCAACTCAAGCTCTGGTTGCATTGCGCAGCACATGTAAGTCGCTATGAGCAAGGTGCATAGCAGCGACAATGGCCTAGGATTATGAGTTACGGGATTGTGAATATGATATTCAAAAACTCCTACCATAGCAGGAGAGTGAACCACAGCATGGGAAAGCTAAAATTGCAGTGACATGCTGCAGGCCATGAAGCAGTTGAGTGGTGCATCTGAGAGGTCCAGAGCATTGTTCACAGAGGGCTGGGCTTGGAGGGAGCAGCTGCAGCGTGCCATGGATGGCTGCCACACCACTGATGACATGTCAGCTCGCAGCTTGGCACAGTATGAAGAGTTTGAGGGCCCCAATATACCCCTCCCATGTGGCTATCAGGTGACGCAGCGTGTTGGAACTTAGAGTGACATATGCTGCAAACTTAGCAGCAGTATAGCAGGGGGTCCATGTGCAGCAGTGGCTATCATGTGCAGCAAGCAAGGTCCAAATGTGCTCAAGGTCTGGATACAAGCACCTCCTGGAGATACGTATCTCAGCTATATATATGAGCATGTTGCCAGGCTGACAGGCACCTTACATGTTGCATGTGCTTGCCTAGCAGCTGTTTGTTGCTTCAGAAACATTTCAGCCGTTCATCATGGCTTGCAAGCTGCAAGTGACTGTGATCTACTAATGATGACAGTGCAGTGCTATGAGGGTGCAAGTTTCCCTTCAATGCTGGAAGTGTTGACAGGCTGCATGTGTTGATACTTCAGTCTTACATGGGCTGACTTTGTATGTGAGCAATGTAACTGTATCATCAGTGCCTGCACTCACCCTTGAACTTGCTTGCAGACACTGGTAGAAAAGCTGGCAGAAGGGCTGCCAATACAGTATGGCATCACTGTCTCCAGCATTGCATGGGGGCAAGATGGTGTGAGACTGGAGTGTGCCGGTGGGCAGGTCATTGAAGCAGATGCGGCCATTATCACAGTGTCCCTGGGGGTGCTAAAGGTCTGCCTGATAGTTTGCTGTCTGACTCGGGCATGCACAGTGTTGACAGCATTCACATGCAAGCACATCATGCTGTCGCACTGCAATGTTGCAGTGCTGCGAGTGTTAACATGGCCAGGAGCAAGATGTGCTGTGAGGTGGGTGTCATGTCACTGCAGGCACAGCATAAGAGCATGTTTCAACCTCCCCTCCCAGAGTCCACAGTGCAAGCAATTGAAACATTGGGGTTTGGAGTTGTTGACAAGATCTTCATTGATTTTGGCGTTGCGATTGATTCAGCCTCTGCTTCACCAGATGAGTTCAGCCATCAAGGCCTGGCTGGTGGCAGCAACAAAGACCAGTCAAAAGCTGTCCCACAAAGCAGTCTGAATAATCAGCAAGAGGGTCAACAGTCCATACATCAGCATGCAGACCCCTTAGGGCAGAAAGAGGTTGTCTCATATTCACTGCTGTGGAATCAAGATAAGCAGCCTTTTTACCCCAAGCAGTCTCCGCCGTCAGACATGACAGATCAAAAACATCAACACGCTGGCAACCAGCTAGGTCAAAGAGGTTTGGCTGATGCCTGTGCCGAGCGGCAAGCTAGTAGAGGCGCTGGAGATAAGACGCCTGAAACGCACGTCATAGTGTCTGCAAACAGTCAGGGTGAAACCAGCAGTTCAGGCAAAAGTGATGAGCCTACAACAGCGCTCCCTTCCTGGGCACATGGTGTTTACACTTTGCGCTTTGCTGGGTCTGAGTTTGTTCACAGCAAGAATTTTGATGCAGCTTCAGCATCAAACAGGTGTGGCGTCATGTGGATTACAGGAGATGCTGCAAACAGCATGGAGTCCATACAGGACCAAGCCTTACGCTCAGGCATTGCAGCAATACTCAAACGCTTTCCAGCCATGCATTTGCCAACTGAATTCAAGGTGTACAGATCTGATTGGGGTTCTGACCCATTGTTTAGAGGGTCCTATTCATATGGTAGTGCCACTGCAACAGGACTAGAATGTCAGGCCATGTCTAGGCCTGTGTGTGCAACAGGTACCCAGTTGCCGAGGCTGTTATTTGCGGGAGAGGCTTGTCATCCGCAATACTTTGGTTGTACACATGGCGCATACTTGACAGGAAAGAGTCAGGCACAGCACCTTCTGCAAGTATTGCCCAACCTGAATGTTCAAGACACCCAAGCGACCTGATATCAAGTGTGGTGTTAGCCTGACATGCACATGCACCACTGCCTCCCAGTTTGCATGTTTTGCTGTTGCTGATCTCACTTCAATACCTGCACAACATGGTTCTCTGTATCACTTCCTCAATTGCTCTGAGCAGACCAGTCATATGATGCATGTGATGCATGAAACAATGTATCCTTTTCATTTGCGAGGTGTGAGACCAGTGTCCCTGCATGAGATGTACCCGCTTGTCCTGCTCAGCTTTGCGTCCTGGCTGTACCCATAACACGTATGCCACTGTCCCAGCTACTGCCCAAGCTGCCAGATTCTGCAACCCAAACGTGGCGTGCTTGTTACACAGTCTTGTTTGACAGGCGTCATCCAGAACCACTTTCATGACAAGGACGCAGCTTGCGCCTGATCTTACTTTGGAGCCTCGTATGCCAAGGTTCTCGCTGACCACTCGCCGGAAACCTGCTGTTTTAGATTTGTAGCCACTGACGGGCATCGGCAGAAGGTGGCACTCGCGCGCGGAAGTTTCCACTATCGTCTCACGCAAGATCAGCAGGTAGATGCGCACATCGATTAGTAAAATCTCCACGAAGAGATTGTGCAGGCTTGATAAATGCGTTGGATCACATACTTGAGCCCATAGTTTCGCCTTTTGCTCCGTAACCAACATGTTTATATATATAGGCAAGGTTTAGATTCCGGCGTTTTGGGCAGTACAGTACTTCCACTGGTTTGCAACCTCTGCAACCTTTGCGACTACTGTGCTATTGACGGGTAAAGTTGCAACGAGCGCAGCTACTCACGTACTATCACACGTATGCAGTCAAGAGGCATGAATTCTTCACCGCTTGACACGATCGTGTGCGGCTCCCAAGCTTGCGAGAATCCACACAACTTGTAAGTTACACTGCCATGTAAATGATACCCGTACGATGTCTCTCAAGTCGTCTTCTGCTTTTGATGTTGTATTTCAGGGTGCTTGCCCGCTGCAGGTGTTTTGCAGCGACATCTGTACAGTTCCTGCTCAGGCAGCCTGTTGTTGCATCAGTCTTGCTAAGAGTCAATCCAAGCATCAAGGCTGTGACCAAGGAAGAGGAAGTAACTGTCAAACTTGCAGCCCTGGCTCGGACCTGGAGAGACTACCCGACTGCCAAAACATGTGTAGTCCCGCTGGTTGAAGCAGTTGCCAAAATACACCCTGACTTTGTGTGTAAGCACAATCCGGAGCTAGTCATCGAGCAGCAGTGCTGTATGGAGATGCTCAGGATACTTAAGCAGTGTGTAGCTGAAAGCCTTGCTCACCTGGCAGGCGCAGAGGTAATGACAACATAGGACTCATGGGCGCACTCAAGTTTGCTCTTGTTTTCAGCCAATAATCTATGGTCAAGCATGCTGAATGTACTGCAATTGTGCAGGCACTGAGTAAGTACACAAAGGCAGTTGCCCTTGAGGTGATGCAGTTTTCGTGGTGCACTTCTGGCTGCGGGCGCACAGTTAGCAAGGTCCAGCTCTCCAACCATGTGCTCACAGAGGCTGATGACGCCACCGGCAACCTGGACCAGCTACTGTGCAAGACCTTCCTGGGGTCTTGTGTGCCTGACTACAAATGCTGGGATGAGGGTGACTGCACAGGGTGCCGCAACAGGGGTAGAGGAAACAGCAAGCAGACTGGATGTGCTTCCGGACGTCCTGATCATCAATATCAACAGGAACACCAAGGTACGCTTTGTCAACCAGGACCTCTTCTGTCATATGTGCAGACTCTGTCTGAAATGCAAGTGCAGTACAACACATCGCAGATAACGTTCAGGCACATCCCACCAGCAGGCTGCACAGCATGGCATGGCTGCTTTGGAGTTGCATTTGCACACGTCAACACCTTGGATAACACTTGTGTCTACATGTTGCTACTTCTGTGCAGTTGCACTGCAATGCAGTAATTTTTCAACAGCATCAAAGCCATGACAGTGCTCAATACAAGAAATCTGCAGGCAAGGAAAGGTTACTGATATGCTGCAGTTTGGAGTTGGTGAAAATGGGGAATTCCAGCCATTGAAGTGCTCTGTGGCGGTGGACTTCCCTGCCCAGCTCAATGTCAGGAAGTTTTGCACTGAGGCCTGTGTCAGCCGCCAGGGCACCTCGTTCCAACTAGACCAGATCGTTGTGCATGAAGGGTCAGGCAACCAAGGCCACTGGTACATGCTGGAGCGCCTACCAGCTGATGACAGGTTTCTTGTGAGGAATGATGCTGCTGCTCCCACAGCAGTGCCTGCACAGCTTGCGCTTGAAAGATGCAAGCAAACGGCTGCTGCCTTGGTGTACCGGCGACAACCCCTCAGGTGCCCTTGCATCTCCTTTGCCATTCCCTTTGCCACTCCCTTTGCCATCGCCTCCGCCATCCCCTTTGCCATCCCCTTTGCCATCTCATTCCATGCGCCTGCTTGATCATGTAAGAATCTGTATCTGACAAGTGACGCCAGTCCTGGCACTGCCATGCTGGCAAGCGACACTGAGGCACACTGTACTATGGCGGTGCAAAGTCCCCAGGAAAAGCCTACAGTATCATCCCCTCTGTACTGGCAGGATTTCTAGCTTCCTGATTCTCATCAGCGTGCATGTCAGTGTCATGCACAACAGTCACTCTTCATCACAATGATGCATCACACACCATGTGTGTAGCAATGCATCCGACACTGACGTTTCAATGCAATGGCTGACAGACAGAGTTTAACCTGACTTGATATATGATTGCAGGAACGAAGTGACAGATGTGGCACCCCGCACTATCGGTACAAACATCCCCATGCCCAGCTGTATCACCCCCATTAGGACCCTGTATAACATTTCTACTCCAGCACCTGCCGAGATGCAGCCCACACCTGCCGGCCCAGACTGGACCCTTGCTGCATATGGCCACCAGAAGTCTACTGCATCTGGTGCTCGGGCTTTGAACCATGGCCTTGCAGCAAGCCGCAAGTCTCAGGCAGGCAACAAGCTGTCCTCAACCTCACTGTACCACCCTCACCCTCAACACCTTCCCAAGGGCATGCAATTTACTACGCCTCCTGTGGCAGCAGCAGTCAGGAAGGCTTCTGTGCCAGCAGGGCAGCAGGCGTCCCCTGAGCAGGTGCGCAAGGCAGAGTCCGCCAGGCAGCTCAAGGAGGCCCAAGCTGCCGCCAGAGATGATGCCTCCAGCAGGTGCAGCACCATTCACTGTGTGTGCCTGCTGCCAAGATGGTGCTGTGCTTGACAATGTTGCTCTGCATTTCCTATCAAACTCATACAGGTGTTGCAGCATCCCTCCTGATCTGTGGTTGTATGTCTTGTGCCTCCTCTCCTTCTGTGTCTGACCAGACTGTTTATAAAAGTAAGTGTTGTCTGCTTATCTGCACTTACAGTGTATGGTCAGGCAACGGAACTGTGCATCACGTGTATACGTTGGTGTTGTTAGAATGTGCGTTGTGGTGCAAAAGTTTTGCTGACAGTGGTGTATATGTTGGTACCAACTGAATACACCCCTGTTGACCAGTGGCCGCTTGCAGCCTAAGGCAGCAGCGCCAGCCAGGGCTGTCAATGCACTGCCCTTGCATCATCTGCACATCTGCCCTTGTTGAACTTGTGCATGTGCCCTTGTGTCATTATGCACGTACTTGTCAGTCCATTGATCAGCTGTTGGGGTACAGGAGAGGGCAAGGCTCAGGCTTCAGCTTCAGCGCTGCTGTGACTGGCAAGAAGGTCAGCAGCCCTCAGGTCTCACTTCCCATGAAAACCGCTGCCCAGATGGGCCAGCCCAGGGCGGCAAGCAACATGAGCAGGCCGGCTGGTGACCGGCCTCAGGCTGCCAAGGAGCAGCTTGTGAAGTTGAACAACCCTCCTCAGACCAGTGATGCAGATCTGAAAAGGTAGCGTGATATGCCTGTCAGCATATTGCCTCAGGGTGAATACAAACATGGTTGAACTGATGCCACACATGGTCATTCAAACTTGAGATACCTTGCGAAATGTTGTTCTCAGGCCACGGTTTCCATCCCCTTGCTATGGCATCATTGCATACTGCCAGTGCTCTGGCCACAAACCATAGCCTCGTTCCTCCATGGACATGTAGTAAGTGGTAAAGGCAGCTGTCCAGCCCCCTGATTAGCACACTGCTTCTCTGAAGACTGCCTTTCTGCTAATTCGGTGTACGGTGCCTTTGTAGTGCTTGATGCATTTGGCCAGGTACATAGGGCTGCAAAACTGCTTTTGCACTCTGCACAGGCTGCCCAGACCTGTACTTGCGCAGACACTGACATGTGTTGGTTCTGCTGTGACACCCCACTTGGTGCCATATGAATGCCTGTCAGGAGCCTTCTGTGCAATTTGTTGGGGTCTAGGTCAACACTGTGCAGCTGCAAACAAACATGTAAAAACACATTCTGTATCAATTTCTCCTTTCTTTTCTTCTTCCTGTGCTGTAACACATATCCATTGCTATGCAGAGTACCAGCAGTACCAACAAATAACACTCGAGCAGCGTCAGCAAGCCGTGCAGCAGTGGCAGCCTCACATGCAGCTTTGCAGACTGCTGCCATTGAGGAGTCTGCACTGGCAAAACGTAAGAAAGCAGCAGCCTTGTCAGCTGGGTCCGAAAGCCATGAAACAGAAAAGCACAATGAAGCAACTCAGGACAGGAGACAGCATGCTCCGCAGCCTGCCTTTGAGCGTCATATACGGTTGTGGAACGTCAGCAGGACGTGCGAAGGCGCTATGTCACAGATTGGCGAGACTGTCATGAGCAGTAGCAGCCTTCCACATAGCACCTTTGTTGATGTGGATACCGTAATGAAGAAATTTGTGATGCGCGGGGGAGCCTCACAGCATGGTGAGGGGCCAGATGCAGCCCCATTTGAGTCTAGCCCCAGGAACCCAAGCAGGTGAGTCAAGCAGCGCTTGCTATTGTCTGCCAGTTGTAACAAAGCTGCAAGTTGTGCTTGAAGATCTGTGTGCATGCAAAGCTGTCTGTATCATAATGAAATTTCATCACTAGTCGAAGTCTTTACTGTATGGGTTGACACTTGCGTAGGTAAAAGATGGAGCACTCTGCACGCATGGTGCTGCTCTGTCTGTGGCTGTGCTGCATGATGAGAATGTGTTTGTTGCAAGCAGGACTGAAGTAGATGCTAATGCATCTGATGGCTTTTCAGGAGCGGATGAGCCCCAGCCTCAACGCCGCAGGTACTCTTCTGCAATGTATGCACTGAGCTGAGCAAGTGTCACCTGCTGCACAACTTCCCAGGGCTGCCTGCTGTTGACTCACCACTGCAGCAGACAGCCAACATGAACTGAGTCAGCAATTTGTGAAGACTTGGCAGTGCATGACATTTGCACTGCCATGCATGTTGCTTTTCCTGACTGGCAACTGCTCAATCTGCTTACTGCCTCAGTTTCAGTGGGCATGGTATGCAGGGGACTGTTTGGCAGAGTTGTGGGCGGGGTGCGGAACTTTGTGGTGAACCACCAGACGCCTGCCACCTGCCTGGCCGGTGCAGTGGCAGTTGGCTGTGTCAAGGTGTTGGCACAGCGCAGGGCCTGAAATCCCTTCAGGTATCCACATGCATTGCTGCTTCTGCTGGACATATATCTCGTTGTGTCTGTTCCTGTATCTTCACATGTAAATGTGCCTGTAGATGTTCATCTTGCATCCTGCTTCTAGCCAATGGCAACTGATTCAATAGCATACACACACGCTGAAAGCTCTGACATGCAAAGCTGTTGATAATATGTGCGAAATCGGTAAGCATGCATGTTGGACTGACGCCAGATGCATGTGTGCAGGTGCCCTGCTGCGCCTCAGCCCTGCTGTGCCTCAGCCCTGCTGATTGGGCTAAACTGTCAGCTGTCTGGTCTAGTCACCCTGAAGTCATGGCAGGACAGAGTCTGTGATGTCTTCCTGAATCTCATAAACCTTGGATCTACAAAGATGTGGGAGAACTGCAGCAAATCCTAGTCTGCCCTATAGTCACAGCTCCTGTTGTTGCCATGGGGTTACTGCTGGCATGTCGATACGCCAGCTTGTCAAGGAAGTCCGTTTCTTTCTACATAGCAATCTTCTGTTGATGCCAAGGCAGACCGATCTTCCTCATCACAGCACCTGGGCATGCCAGCTTTCTAGCTGTTGCCGTTCATTTTGTGACAAGTGCAGCTTGATATATGCAGAGCCAAATGCCCAACAGCTGCATTTGTCACATGTCAAGATCAGCAGCCGATATTAGCAGTCCTTGTCAGTTGGTTTCAGCACATTTCCGCAAGCTGCCTCAGCAGTTCACAGCAGCAGTCCTTGTCAGCTGGTTTCAGCACGTTTCTGCAAGACGTCTCAGCAGTTCACAGCAGCAGTCCTTGCCAGCTGGTTTCAGCACATTTCTGCAAGATGCCTCAGCAGTCCACCGCAGCAGTCCACGTCAGCTGGTTTCAGCGAATGTTTACAAGATGCCTCAGCAGTACGACCTTTGTTCACGTCAGCTGGTTTCAGCGTTGTCCTTGCCAGATGCCTCACCAACATCAATTTGGAGTGTGTCAGGTGCGGCACTGCTCTGATTTGCAAAGCCTCAGATGCTCAGTCTCACATCTTGATCTCATGCTGGAGTCCCCTCTGAGGTGTCACAGATGTCAAGTCAGATGTTGTGTGCATTGCTGAGGTAGCATGCGTGTTCCATTGTCCTGGTGAGACCTTCACGCCCTGTGATGCAACATGTTTAGCACACATGGCAATGGGCTTCACTAATACGCAAAGTTTGTGTAAATGGCATGTGGGCTGACTGCCTGCAGCAGAAGCAAGTGCCAAGGGTGACACAGTGGTGTGCTGCTGCAGAATTTCACGATATGGCAGGTTGCAGCACTGCTTCCTGGAATGTTGTGTGCATGAAGCGCCAGTGCCTGTATACAGTTCCAGGCATGTTTAGAATCAGCAGCAGACCATCCTGAACAAGCTTCCACCCAGTGAGTGCTCAGAAAGTGCAATTTTGTAGTGCTGCCGTAAGCCACTAGCAGCATCTGTCGTTCTCAAGATATTGTTGAGTCTGTACAGAGTTGTTAGCTGTGGGATTGTATTTGTGGCTTCTAGCTATGCCACCCCATGTACATGACCCGAGGTGTCAATTTGGGATTGACATGTAAGCATCTGCTACTGAGTATATTTGCGCACAAGCGCTGCTCCAATGGCTGAAACAGGTACATGTGGCTGCAGGTGCTTTCTCACAGCAGCTTGTATTGGTACATGAAGCGCAATTTCCCCTTGATGTCATCATGCTCGTCAGACCGCGTCACTGGCATAGCAGTTTACATTATACTGGCTTAGTGGTTATACGTGCAGCTGTATCATATGGACAGTGTATTTCAGCCGCAAAATGACAGGGAAGCAATTGGGTGACTGTTCTGCAAGGGAGTCTCAGAGGTCATGAGAGTGACTGTGCAGGCTAGGTGCCTGTGGCAGCCATGTGTTGATGCACGATGTGTTACTGTAGCAAAAACTATTGACACCTGAGTGTAAGGTGACAAGACTATTGCATGTTGTGCATCATTGCACGCTGAAACAAAGCGTCGACTGTTCCCATATAGGTGGAAGCTAAGCAGTGAAGTAACAGCTAGTAAGCCTGCTTGTTTTGCGCCGTCAGCCATACCTCAGAGTGACTAAAAAGTCAATCTGCAGATCTTCAAACGCCAGCACCCACATGCCAGCATGCATAGATGGCTTCCATGATAATGCTTGTCGAACCAAATGTTTTGCGGAACCTGTTTTTGGTGGTGTTCTTGATCATTCGCCGTCATTTACAGGCACACGAAAGCGATGCATTGCTAGGTTGTCATCTCAATGCAGTGCAAGCGCTTTGCGGCGTAGCCTTGGACACATAGCCTTGGACAGTCTTGAACGGCCATCTTCAGCTTTCAAATATACATCACGCAGGGCTAGGGTAATTGATGAATTCGACCACGCAGGCATCACGCAGGGCGCGAAGCGACTAAGGTGATAGGGGTACCGTCAGGAGCGCCCTGCATCACACTCGCTATCCCGTCGTGTCAATGTTATCTGCGAGCGAAAAGGCCGCAACAGCAAACAGTGTTGCGCCTGAGTGCTGTGCAAACTGACTGCGAGCTGTGCTGAAAAGCTGCGGAAGTTGACCTGTGCTGTCGCTGAGCTATTTACATGTCACCGGCCACGTGCGCTGTCATAAGCAAGCACCGACCCTCCAAGTGAGGCAGAGGTATAGTACCTATGAAAGAAACTCACTCGCGGCCTTGAGTGGACAGTGGAGACTAGCATCAAAGCATGGCCCTCACGCAGAAGCAGTCCTTCAGGCACAACGCATACAAGCACTCGTGGCCGGCTGTGGTTTGTGCTGTCACGCAGGGCGCCGAAAGTTAGAAGCAAAATTGAGCACGCAGACCCTGCAATTTTTTTGTGTGTGATCAACTCTTGCAGGTACGGTATTTGCATTTGCTGGTTTATTGATCCACACATTTGAGCGCGCACGACTATCCACGTACGAACGCTGGCTTGCAGTCGAGCGGCATGGACTGACTCGTATGCGGAAAGCAAGCTTGCGAAAATCCACCTGGCTTCAGTGTGTGAGTCATATATCTGCACAACGTTGCTAGTAGGATGTCGCTCAGTTCGTCTTCTGCTTTCAACATTATTATTGAGGGCGCTGTGCGCTATGCAGGTGCTTTGCAGCCACAGCAGTACATGTCCTGCTCAGGCAACCTGTTGCTGCGCCAGTGTTGCTAGAAACCAAGCCTAGCGTCAAGGCTGTGACTAAAGAGCAGCGAGTCATTGTCAGGCTGGCAGCCGTGGCTTCATACAGAGGGTGTATCTTGGCAGCAGCCATTACTAGCGGAATTACAGATGTTTTGGCAGTCTCTGTTTCTTTCCAATGCCGAGCCAGGGAGACTGCCAAAACATCTGTAATTCCGCTAGTAACGGCTGTTGCCAAGACACACCCTCTATATGGATATACTCAGAATCAGCGGCAAGTCATCAAGCAGCAATCTTGCATGGAGTTTGTCCGGATTCTGATGCAGTGCACAGCTGAGAGCCTCGCATACCTGGCAAGCCCAGAGGTAACAACAATGCATTTCAAATTAGCCTTTGATCGGGGCCTTCCATATTGGCAAGTAAGCTGAGTATACTATATTCGTGCAGGCGGCAAACAAGTTCACAAAGGCAGTTAAACATCAGCTGATGCAATTTCCATGGTGCACTTCAGGTTGCACAGTCAGCAAGGTCCAGCCCTCCAACTTCGTGCTCACGCAGGCTGATGACACCACCGTCAACCTGGACCGGCTGCTTTATGTAGCTGGTCCAGATTGACGGTGGTGTCATTAGGTGCGTCACTGGCTTCGTATGCTGGGATGAGGATGAATGCACCGGCTGCCGGAACAGGGAAAGAGGAACAGCAAGCAGACTCGATGTGTTTCCTGACGTCCACATTGTCAACATCAATCGGAAAACTGGCGTACGCTTTGTCAAGGACCCCTTCTGCCATATCTACAGAGTCTGTCTGATACGCAAATGCAGTACAACACATGTCATTGACAGACATTTAGGCGCAACCCACCAGAAGGCTGCACAGCTTGGCATGGTTGCTGTGGAGATGCAATTGCACATGTCAACACCTTAAAACTCGTGTATCTACATGTTGCTGCTTCTGTGCAGCTGCACTTCAATGCAGAAATCTTTCAATAGCATTGAAGCCATGGCAGTGCTCAGTACGAAAAATCTTCAACAATTGAGAAGTCAATGGTGTGCTATAGTTTGGAACCAGTAACCAAGGCGAGTTCCAACCAGTCAAATGCTCTGCGGCACGAGAGTTCCCAGCGCAGCTGAACGTCAAGAGGGTTGTCACAGAGTGATCAGGTGCCTTGGCACCTCGTTTCAACTAGATCAGATCATTGTGCACGAAGGCTTGGCTAGTCAAGGGCATTGGCATATGTTGCAGCGCATATCAGCTGAGCGGTTCCTCACGAGGATTGATACTGCTGCTCCCATGGCAGTTTCTGAGCGGGTTGTGCTTGAAAGATCAAAGCAAAAGGTTGCTGCCTTGGTGTAACGGCAACAGCCCCTCAGGTGCCCTTTGCCATCCTCTTTGCTATCCCTTGCTGTGCCTGCTTGATGGTGTAAGCATCTGTACTTGACAATGAGGCCAGTTCTAGCGCTGCATGTTGGCAAGGGGTGCTCAGGCACATTGTACATTGGCAGTGCAAAGTCTCAGGAAATGCCTACGGTTGCGGCCACTCTGTATTGGCAGGACTTTTACGAGCCTGATTTTCATCATTGTGCATGTCAATGTCACATGCACAACAATGCTCATTTGCCAATGCACTAAATGACAGACGATGTGTGGGTTGACTTGGTATATGACTGCAGGTACAAGGTGACATGTGTGGCTCCCAGCACAACTGGCACAGATGTGGCATAGGAACATTTGTGCCAGTTGTGCGGGGAGCCACACAACCCTATACAATCCTGCTCCACCAGGACCTGCTGAGGTGCTGCCCATATATAAAGCCCACAGTGGACCCTTGCTGCATACGGCAACCACAAGCCTTCTGCATCTAGTCCCCTCCCCTCAAGGGTGCACACCTTGAGCACCCCTACAAGGTGCTCAAAGACCCAGCACCTTGTAGCAAGCCGCAAGCTTCAGGCAGGCAACAAGCTGGTCTCAACGACACTGCAGCAGCCCCACCCTCAGCAATCCCCAAGGTCATGGACCTCACCACCCCTCGTGTGGCACCAACAGTCAGGGTACTTCCTGTGTCAGCAGTGCAGCAGGCAACCCCTGAGCAGATGGGCAAGGCAGAATCCGCTAGGCAGCTCAAGGAGGCCCAAGCTGTGGCCTGAGATGTTGCCACAAGCAGGTGTAGCGTTTCTTACTATGTATGCTTGCTGTCAGCACAGTGCTGTGCTTGACACTGTTGCTGTGCAGCCTATGTTGCAACTGTGCAGTAGTGCAGCACCTACACTGATCTGTGGATTTATAGCTTGCCCTTTTGTGTCTGAGCAGTCCGCTGATGAAAATATATGTTGTCTGCTTACCTGCACCTATGAGAGGTTGTGTGTTCAAGCAACCAAAATGTGCATCACATGTATACGNAACAGCACAGCCAGCGTTGTAACAAGTTCTGTGTAAAGCTCGCAAGTCTTGAGTGTTTCGCTGGCAACGCACAGCAGGCAAATTACAGGTGCATATCGCAAGCAGTTACACAGTCATTTGATGTTCAAGGGCTTTCCAATATCAAGTTGCAGCTGGGGCGGGTTGTCCAATGCTTTCAGGAAGGTTGCTAGGGTGCCAGGGCTGCCCTGCTGGCCCAGCTTGCTGGCAATAACGTTCCACTTGCTGCCAGGCTTCATGCCTTGGCNCCTCAGTTCCCGTGAAAGCGTTGCCCAGATGGACCAGCCCAGGTTGGCAGGCAACATGGCAGGCAGGCTGGTGGCCCGCCTCATTTGAGCAGCCCTCCTGAGACAACTAGTGACGACATAGTCGACAGGTAGCGTTATGTGCCTGTCAGCACATTGCAAACCTGGTTGTCATGGAAACTTGGGATACCTCTGATCCCGTTGTCATGCCATGGCATCATTGCATACTGCAACAGTGACAACTGCAACAGTGACAACGGCAACATTCCATTCACTCATCTACAAGCATTGAGCACTTGACAAAGAATGCTGTCCAGCCCCTGTTCAGGGCTCCACCTTTCCTGAGGATGTTTGCCGTCCTACAAATCCTGCATCGTGCCTTTGCCCTGCTTGATGCATATGGTCAGGTTGAGGCCGCAGAATCCTTTGCAAACTGCTTTGGCACTCTGCACAAACTGCCTAGACCCATGCATGCTCAGACACTGACCATGTCTGCGGCACATGTCTTAGTTCTACTGTGACAACACCTTGTGTACCTATCCCAGTGCCAGGCATGCAATATCAAGCGTCTGCTGTGCCATCAAGTTGTGTCTAGCTTGATGCCTTTTGATAGCAAGCTAGCACTCACAAGTTCAGCGTATGCTGTATACACCGTGTCTACAGTGAGCTGGCACAAGCACTCACATGTACAGCATATTCTGGACACACTGATTTGACGTGTGGTTTAACACTCACTCTGCTGTGCAGACATTCAGCAGAACCAAGAAGCATTGAAACACTGGCAGATTGCGATGCAGCAGAGACTGTCTCAGATGCAGCTTTGCAGACATCTTATGTCGAGAAGTTTGCACTGGCAGCACGTAACAAAGCAGAAAGTGCGGCTCTTACGTGCTACCTGTGAATACTTCTCAGCACAAGAGACAGCGCCCTCTGCAGCCTGCCTTGCAGCGCCATGTGCGGTCTTGGAGTGCACCAGGACTTGCAAAGGCGCTATGTTAGGCAAGACTGCCAAGAGCAGTAGCAGCCTTCCTCAAGGTAGCTTTCATTGATGTAGACTTAGTCATGAATACATCATTATATTCAACGTTATTCATTACTGTATCTACATCAATGAAAGGTGCTATGGGGAAGGCTGCTACTGCTCTTGGCAGTCTTGCCAGTCCCTAAGCGCCTTCGCAAGTCTGAGGGGGTTCCCCTCAGCATGATGAGGGGTCAATTGCAGCCCCATTTGAGTCTGGCTCCAGGGGCCCAATCAGGTGACTCAAGCGGCGCTTGCCATTGTCTACCAGTCCTGAGACAGCTGGAAGCAGTGCTTGGATTCTGTGGCATGCAAAGCTGTTTGTTGCATGAATGTCGTTCTATAGCTGGCCAAAGTCTCTACCGTATGGGGTTATGTTTTTGTAGGTATGAGCTTGAGCGCTCTGCACGCATGGTGCTGTACTTCCTGTGGCTGGGCTACATGATGAGGACTGTGTTTGTTGCAAGCAGGGCTGAAGTAGATGCCAATGCATCTGATGACATTTCAGGAGCAGATGAGCCCCAGCCTCGACCCCGCAGGTACTCTGTGCACTGAGCTGAACCGCATTCAGCGCCCGCAGAACAATGTTCCTGGGCTACCTGCTGCTGAAGCAAGACTGCAGCAAAGACTCGACATGACCTGAGTTTTGCAAGTTGGGATTTGGCAATGTGTATGCAAGATGATCACATTTGCCCTGCTGCCATGTCACTGCCTCGTGTGTCCTTCCATGCATATGCTCTCACTAAACTGACATTTGCTTCATCTGCACACTGCCTTTGGTTCAAAGGGCATGGATGCAGGGAACTTCTTGGCAGAGTTGTGTGTGGAGTGTGGAGTTGTGTGGAGAACCACCAGACAGCTGCTACCTGCCTGGCAGTTGCAGTGGCAGTCGGCAGTTTCAAGGTGTTGGCATGGCGCAGGGCCTGAAATTTTCTCAGGTATGACTTTGCATTGCTGTTGTTGCTGCACATTGGTATGGTTGCATCTGTTCCTGTGCCTTGCACATGTGCCTGTATATGTACCAATCCTTATGCTGCTTCTATTTGATGGCAACTTACATAGAAGCACAGTCACGCTGCATGCGCTGACATACACAGCAGTTGGTGGAGTGCACGATATCAGGAAGCATGTATGTATGGAAAGACGCCAGATGCTTGTATGCAGGTGCCCTGCTGCATCTTGGCCCTGCTGATCTGGCCCTCAACTGTCAGCTGGCTGGTCTGATCACTCTGAATACAAGGCAGAACAGAGTCTCTGATTCCTTCAAAGTTCTCGTGCGTGCATCAACACAGGTCGGAAAGGTTCTGTGATGAGTGCAGCTTGACAGTACACACTAGCTATTGTCAGATCTGCAGGCCAGATGGCCAGTCAAGAGTCCCCAGTAGCTATTTTTGTCAATTAAGAGATCAGCAGTTCACAACAGCAGTCCTTGTCAGCGAGTTTCAGCATGTCCTTGCAAGATGCCTTAGCAGTTCACAACAGCAGTCCTTGTCAGCTGGTTTCAGCACGCTTTTGCCAGATGCCTTCGCAGTGTCGATTTAGAGTATGTCAGGTGCAGCATATTTGACTTGAAAAACCGCAGATGCCCAGTCAGATGTTGTGTGCATTGCAGATGTGACATCTGTGTTCCAATGTCCTGGTGAAACCTTCGCAGCCTGTGATGCAACATGTTAAGCAGACATGAAAGCACTGGGCTTCACTCATATGCAAATCTGCATGTCAGAGGCGTGCGTGCTGACTGCCTGCAGCAGAACGCCAAGGTTGACCAGTGTTGTGCTGCTGCAGACTGACACAATGTTGCAGACTGCAGCACTGCTTCTTGGTACGTACCATTGATTCTCGATTGAATAAAGAGACAATCTGACAGACATGCTGCCTTTGATCAAGGCTTTAGCGTACATCTGCAACCCCATCTCATACGCAAATGCATGGAGGTCAGTGTTAGTGATGTAAGCAAAACTGCTCGACTCAGAAGGGGCAATATTGGAGCGGCCGATGTCTCTTCAACAGTCCATCTACGGCCATTTTTCAACGACAACTGATAAAGTACGAACGTATTCCTCAGAAGATGTAGCCTAAATATCATTGACAAAACACTCACATTAGGTCCTGCCAAACAGCAGGGGTCAACGGAGATTTATCATCACTGCAGTAGCTAGCTGAACGCATGTGGGTTTACGCTGGCATGAGGGGTGAATGCTGGTTCTCAACATCTGCTGATTGAATTTGGAGTCACTCAAGGGTGTTTTTGAGGGCGCAGGCGCAAAGCAAGCAGTTTCACTAGCTGGTATGTCACTGCTGAGGTTCTACCTTCAGTGCGCCCATTGGGAACAGTCGATACTTACGTTCAGCATGCAATGATGCACGTCATGTAAAAACCTCACACTCAAGTGTCAGTTGGTTTTGCTACAGTAACACATGGTGCATCAACACGTGGCTGCCACAGGCACCTAGCCTGCACAGTCACTCTCACGAGCTCTGGGACTCCCTTGCAGAACAGTCACCCAATTGCTTCCCTGTCACTGCAATGCTGTTCCTCAAGGGGTATATGTGCTTGGAGTACCAAATGTAGCTGCTTTAGAGGGTCTGGCACCTGCAGGTACACAAACTCATTTTCAGCCAGTTGCAGCAGTGCTTAAGCACATGCATACTTAGTAGCAGATGCCTACATGTTAAGCCCTGTCGACACCTTCATGTTCTTGAATCAGGTGGCACAGCTAGAAGCACCAATGAAATGACACAGCTAGAAGTCTGTACAACTAGACAAGCTTACTGTGACCTAAGACAATACTACAAATATGCACTCTTTGAGCACCCACCAGGTAGAAGCTTGTTCAGGACAGTCTGCTGCTGAGTCCACACATGCATGGGACTATATACAGGCACTGGCTCTCCATGCAAAGAAGAAATCAAGAAGCAGTGCTGCACTCTGCCAGTGAAAGCCTGCAGCAGCACATCAGTGTGTCAACTTTGGTGCTTCTGCTACAGGCAGCCAGCGCACATGCTGTTGATGTGCAAATTTGTATATTAGTGAATCCCCATTGCCATGTGTGCTGAAGATGTTGCATCACAGGGTGTGAAGGTTTCCCTAGGACAATGGAACATGCGTGCTACTTCAGCAATGCATACAACATCTGACTGAACATCAATGAAACCTCCTGATGGGACTTCAGCATGAGAGCAAGATGTGAGACTGAATGTCTGAGGCTTTGCAAGTCAGAGCATTGCCGCACCTGACATACTCCAAACTGACTTTGGTGAGGCATCTGGCGACAAAGATGCTGAAAGCAGCTGACAAGGACTGCTACTGTGTACTGCTAAGGTATCTTGCATAAAAATGCTGAAACCAGCTGACAAGGACTGCTACTGTGTACTGCTGAGGTAGCTTGCAGAAACGTGCTGAAACCAGCTGACAAGGACTGCTACTGTGTACTGCTGAGGTAGCTTGCAGAAACGTGCTGAAACCAGCTGACAAGGACTGCTGCTGTGACCTGCTGAGGCAAATTGCAGAAATGTGCTGAAACCAGCTGACAAGGATTGTTGATATAGACTGCTGATCTTGACATTTGACAGGTACAGCTGCTGGGATTTCTGTCTGGCTCAGCTCTGCATCTGTTCAGCTGCACTCATTACAGAGTGGATGGCAACAGCTAGAAACCTGGCAGGCCCAGGTACTGTGAAGAAAAGACCGGCCTGCTCTGGTATCGGAATACAGATCGCTGTGTAAGAAAACAAAAGGGCTTCTGTGACAAGCTGGCGTTTTGGCATTGCCAGCCGTACCTCCATGTCAAGCACAAGAGATGTGACTACGGGGCAGTAGACAAGGTCTTACTCCATTGCTCCAATCTCTTGTGGATGCATGCCTGGGGTCTACGACAAAATCAAAGACGCTGTTCTGCCATGAGTTCAGGGTGACTAGACCAGACAGCTGACAGTTTAGGGCCCGGTCAGCAGGGCCAAGACGCAGCAGGGCACCTGCATACATGCATCTGGCGTCAGTTCTACATCCAGCTGGAAAGAGGTCCTAGAAACAAGCCAGAATGTTCCAGCAGGTGTTCCCTGAAACAGCCAAAACATGCAGGCTTCCTGGTTCCACAAGCTATATCAACAGCTTTGCATGTCACAGCATACAGCATGTCTACACTGCTATGTAAGTAGTCATTGGACAGAGGCAGGGTAAAAATTGACATGCATACAGGCACATGTATCTATGCAGTGTATGAGAACACACATAAACAGACCTAAATGTGCAGCAGCAGGCATGCAAGTCGTTACCTGGTGCGTAAGCAGCCCTGAAACAGAAGCAGGGACACATGTATAAGCACATGTGCATGCGCAAGGCACAGGAACAAAGGGACACAAAGGGACATATGTCCGCCATCAGAGGCAATGCAAAGCAGTACCTGAAAGGGTTTCAGGCCCTGCGCTGTGCCAACATCTTGACACAGCCAACTGCCACTGCACCTGCCAGGCAGGTGGCAGCTGTCTGGTGGTTCCCCACAAAGTTCCGCACCCCGCCCACAACTCTGCCAAAAAGTCCCCTGCATACCATGCCACTGAAAGTGAGGCAGAAAGCAGATTGAGCAGTTGCCAGTCGGCAAGAGGGACATGCATGGCAGAAGTGCAGATGTGATGCACTGCCAAGTCTTCACAAATTGCAGAGTTCAGGTCCTGTTGGCTGTCTGCTGCAGTCGTAAGTTAGCAGCAGGCAGCCCAGGGAAGTTGTCGTGCAGCAGTTGTTCAGCTCAGTGCAATCATTGTAGAAAATTACCTGCGGCGTCGAGGCTGCGGCTTATTCGCTCCTGAAAAGTCATCAGATGCATCAGCATCTACTTCAGTCCTGCAACAAAAACACTCTCATCAAGCAGCACAGCCACAGAAACAACAGCAGCGTGTGGGCAGAGCGCTCAAGCTTATACCCACAAGAAGTGTCATTCCATACAGGAGAGACTTACACCAGTCACACAGTGACGTTCCATACAGGAGGGACTTGGCCAGTCACACAATGACATTCATGCAACAGACAGCTTTGCATACACACATCTTTAAGCACTGCTTCCAGCTTTGTTCCAGTTGGCAGACAATGACAACTGCGGCTTGACTCACCTGGTTGGGTGCTGGGGGCTAGACTCAAATGGGGCTGCATCTGGCCCCTCACCCTGCTGTGAGAGCCCCCCACGCATTTCAAACTTATCCACAACGGTGTGTACGTCTATGAAGGTGCTATGTGGAAGGCTGCTACTGCTCATGGCAGTCTCGCCAGTCCCTGACATAGCGCCTTCGCATGTCCTGCTGACATTCCACAAGCGTATATGGCGCTCAAAGGCAGGCTGCGGAGTGCTCTTTCTCGTGTCGTGAGTTGATGTCTTGTGTTTTGTTATCTCATGGCTTTTGGACCCAGCTGACAGAGCTGCAGCTTTCTTGCGTGCTGCCAGAGCAGACTCCTCGATGGCAGCAGTCTGCAAAGCTGCATGTGAGGCTGCCACTGCTGCACGGCTTGCTGATTCTGCCGTAGTGTTGTTGCTTGGTCCTGCTGGTAGTCTGCATAGCGATGAGTATGTGTTATAACACACAAAGAAGAAAAAAAGCAGAATGTGATAGAGAACGCTATTTACACATGCGTGTATGTTTGCATCTGGAAGGTGTTGAGTTATACCTCAATGGATTGCACAGCAGGCTCTTGGCAGGCATCGATATGGTACCGAGTGGGGTGTCACAGCAGAACAACACATGTATGGCGAACACGGCTAGTGTTTGCGCAAGTATGGGTCCAGGCAGTCTGTGCAGGATGCAGTCTTACAAAGGGTTTTGCAGCCCTGTGTATCTGACCATATGCATCAAGCAGTACAAAGGCACACTACACTAGATTAGCAAGAAGGCAATCTGCAGCAAAGCAGTGTGCTACACAGGAGGCTGGACAGCTGCCTTTATTACTTACTACATGCCCGTGAAGGAATGTGGCTACGGTTTGGGGCCAGAGCATTTGCAGCATGCAATGATGCCATAGCAATAGCAAGGAGATGGAAATCGTGGCCTGAGGCGGCATTTCTCAAGGTATCCCGAGATTGTATGACCAACTGTGGCATCAGTCTATCCAGGTTTGTACTCACCCCTAGGCAATATGTTGATAGGCATGTTGGGCTACCTGTTGATTCTATTGTCACTGGTTGTCTGAGGAGGGCTGCTCAATTTCACGAATTCCTCCTTGGCAGCCGGAGGCGGGTCAACAGCCTGCCTGCTCATGTTGCCTGCCCCCCTGGGCTGATCCATCTGGGCAGTGCTACTCATGGGAGGTGAACTCTGAGGGCTGCTGACCTTCTTGCCGATCACAGCAGCTGTGAAGCTGAAGCCTGAGCCTTGCCCACTCCTCCTGTACCCCAACAGCCAATCAATTGATTGGCAAGTATGTGCACATGACACAAGGGCACAAGGCGCGAGGGCAATCACAGCCCTGCCTGACTGCGTCAGGCTGCAGGTGGCCACTGGTCAGCAGGTCTGTACTCAGTCAGTGCCAACACATACACTAATGCCAGCAAGACTTTGGCACCACAGTGCGCGATGTACTGACACTGAAGCACATACACAGGATGCACATTTCAAACGCTTGAACACACAACATGACAGATTTGCAGGCAAGCAGACAATACCTACTTCCATCAGCAGTCACGGAAGGGTAGGCGGCAAAAGATGTTCAAGCACAGATCAGGGTGATTGCTGAAACACCCTGTACACATGCAAGGGAGACTGTACAGCAACACTCTCAAGCACAGCATCATGTTGGCAGCAGGCATCCACAGTGAGAGGCGCTGCACCTGCTTGAGGCATCATCCCTGGCGGCAGCTTGGGCCTCCTTGAGCTGCCTGGCGGACTCTGCCTTGCGCACCTGCTCAGGGGACGCCTGCTGTACTGCTGGCACAGGAGCCCCCCTGACGGCTGGTGCTCTGGAGGGTGTGTTGAAGTTGATGTTGTTAGGGATTTGGTGGGGGTGAGGCTGCTGCAGTGCGGTTAAGGGCAGCTGGCTGCCTGCCTGGAAACTGCGGCTCGCTGCAAGGCGCTGCATGAAAGACCCAGCACCACTTGCAGTAGGCTTCTGGTTGCTGTATGCAGCAAGGGTCCAGTCTGGGCCTGCAGCTGTGGACTGCACCACAGTAGGTGCTGGTGGAGGAATAGTGTACAGGGTCCTGATGGGTGTCACGCAGCCTGGCATAGGAATATTTGTGCCGATTGTGCGGGGTGGCACAATTGTCGCCTCATTCCTGCAGTCATATACCCCAAATCAGATCTGTCATCCACTGCATGAGAACGCGGATGCATTTCATCACAGACGGTGTAGGTGATGCATTGTGTGCAACACAAGGTGAGTGTTGCGCTTGACAAATCAAGGACAATAGGCGTCCTGCCTGTACAGAGTACACGAGCTTGGGGATTTCTCATTGAACCTTGCTCTGCCAATGTACAGTGAGCCTGAGTCTCCCTTGTGGGCAAGGGAACCGGCCTGACCCCGTCACAAGTCAACTGCACATGCCCATGCTGTCAAGAACTCGCAGCAAAGGGGATTACAAAGGCACCTTAGGCGCTGTCGCCGGTACACCAAGGCAGCAACGCGTTCCTTGTAATGCGCAAGCACATCCCGCTCCAGCACTGCCTTGGGAGCAAGAGCATCACTCCTCATGAGGAAGTGGTTATCGGACGCGCGTTGCAGCATGTACCAGTGGCCCTGGTTGGCTGAGCCTTCATGCAGGATTACTTGGTCCAGTGTGAATGACGTGCCCTGGCGGCTGACACAGGCCTTAGTGCAAAACTTCCTGACATTGAGCTGGGCAGGGAAGTCCACTGCCACAGAGCACTTTACTGAATGGAACACGCCTTGGACATCACCACACTGCAGCACACCAGTGACCTTTCATTTGCTGCACATTCCGTATACTGAGCACTGCCATGGCTTCAATGCTGTTGAATTTTTACTGCATTGGAGTGCAACTGCACAGAAGCAGCAACATGTAGGACACACGTGTTATCAAGGCGTCGACATGTGCAGATGCCACCATGCCATGCTGTGCAGCATTTTGGTGGGGTGTGCCTGAACGTACTTTGCCATGTGTTGTACTTGGATATCAGACAGAGTCTGCAGATATGGCAGAAGGGGTCCTAGTGGACAAAGCGTACGTCAGTGTTCCGGTTAATATTGACAATCAGGACGTCAGGAAGCACGTCCAGTCTGCTTGCTGCTCCTCTTCCCGTGTTCCGGCAGCCAGTGTAGTCATCCTCATCCCAGCATACATAGTCAGTGACGCCAGACCCCAGGAAGGTCTTGCACAGCAGCTGGTCCAGGCTGACGGTGGTGGCATCAGCATTTGTGGACACATGGTTGGAGGGCTCAACCATGCTGACTGTGCGCCCACAGCCAGAAGTGCACCAGGAAAAGCGCATCAGCTGAAGGCCAAACGTCTTTGTGAACTGCTGTGACGCCTGCACAAACATGCTGTACTCAGCATACTTGGCAATAAGGGTTGTTGGCCAAGATCAAAAGCAAACTTGACAGAGCTTGTTAGTAGTGCACTGTTGTCACCTCTGGGCCTGCCAGGTATGCAAGACTCTCAGCTGCGCACTGCATTAGAATTCGGAGCAAATCTGCACAGCATTGTTGCTCAAAGACTTGCCGCTCATTCTGAGTGTGGGCGTAGTGAGGGTGAACCTTGGCAACAGCCAGGACTAAGGGAATGACAGAGGTTATGGCAGTCTCTGTTCCTTTCCAACGCCGAGCCAGGGCTGCCAGTTCGACAGTGACCTGCTGTTCTTTAGTCACAGGTTTGATTATAGGATTCGTAGCAAGCAATACTGACGCAGCAACAGGCTGCCTGAGCAGGGCCTGTACCGCTGTGGCTGCGAAGCATCTGCACCGCGCACAACACCCTCAATCACAGGATTAAACGCAGCAGACGACTTGAGCGACGCCCTAACGGCAACCTTGCGTAGCAATATAACTTACTAGTTGAAGCCAGGTGGGTTCTCGCAAGCCTGCTTTCCAGCTACGATTCCGTCCATGCCGCTCGACTGATAACCAGAGGTCGTACGTGGGTAGTCGCGCGCGCTCACACGTGTGGGTCAACAACACAGCAATCGCAAAGTCTGCAACCTCTGCAGATACCTGTGCAAATACTGCAAAAGTGCTGGAATCGTAATCTGCCTTTACGAAACAATGCCGCAGGACGAAACTGCACCTAGAACTGGGCACAAGTATGTGATCAACGCACTCATCAAAGGCCTGCACTCTCACAGAATGAGCCTATACTCAGACGATGCAAGCGGTCAGGTGCTTATTTTGCGTGGGACGGCTTTGCAATATTTCGCACTGTGGTGCCACCTTCTGCCGATTGCTGTCAGTGGCTACAAGTTTAAAACAGCAGGTTTCCGGAGACTTGTCAGCGAGGACCTTGGCATACGAGCCTACAAAACATAATCAGGCTGTACAAGTTGCGTGCTTGTCAGGAACATCGCATCAAACCTCGACCCAGCTGGCCCGTAAAACCGGCTGCAAGCACGCATATGGCCAGAACCTTTTGCAGTCTAGCCATCGCAACATGTCAGTCTACTGACAATAGCGCAGTCGGACAACCTCTCATACTCACTCTTCCAGTAACCACTGCAGCCTCTGCACTTCTGACCCATGTCCTTATGCACAATCAAGTCTTTTGTTTTTGTGAAGGACCCCCTTAGTTGAACCCATCAGAATAATACTATCTTGTAATGACCGTCACAACAGGGTGGCCCTCAGTATACAGCTGCAATATTTGCTATGTCAAATGGCCAACAAGAGCGTGCAGTTTGGCCCTCAGACCCAGCCCAAGGCTGTGAGCCATTAAAGTCACTGTCAGGCTGCATTTCTGGCTGCCTAGCGGCTTGCTGTGTGCTGGCTTATCTGCCAATAGCCAATCAGCCCACTTCTGCAAATGTGTCTGTCCATGCTGAGCAGGTTCATTGTCCTGATGGAACTTGACTGCTTGTTTGTGCAGCTGATACTAGTCAAGAATACCCATAACAGGTCCCGCAAAACATTAGGTTTGACAAAGATTATGGTGAAACATTATCATAGCCATCTAGATTTGCAAAATGCTAAAGTTGATTGGTTATCGGCAGGGCATAACATCTGTCCTCGCCAATGCGTCTATGGCACTCGCCCTGTCAGCGCACACCCCTAGGGTGCAACTTAGTGTCTAGACTGTGAGTACATGTTGGCGCTCACAACTAGGGTAGGACACGCCTAGTAGGTACCTAGCATCGGCTGGCACACCTGTAAATAATTATTATGGTTATTAGTAGGGCATAACAACTGACGCCAGTGAGGGGTTGTTTCTGAATGAAGTAGGGGAGAAAATCAGAGTCTGGGAGAATATGGGGGCTGAACAACGGGCATGATACCACTTGGACATCGCCAGACTGGTTTTAGCCATTCGGCTGCTACAACTACTGACAAGCGCAACAGAATGCAGCACAGGCACCTGTATTTACACGTTACAATCACATCAAGCTCAATCCTCATCACTCCCAAAGATGTCAGCCATGTCATGCTCATGACTTGCAGTGTTGGTCGAGTCTGGCAGATGCGCTGGCGCATCTTCCTTCTCCCCTTCGTCCTCCTCATCAGAATCAAACACAGCTGCTTTCCTCTTCCTTGTAGGTACGTCTTGCTCCTCCTCAACATCGTCAAGGATTTCATCTGTATCCGCTGGTGCACTGCTACTGGGTTGGGCATTGTCAGGCTCTGCATACAGAACATGTATGCTGACCTGAAGTCACAGCAACACACACAAGCCAATTTTTTGCGCGTACTTGAAGTCAGCAGGTGCTGCACATGAGTCAGGTGTGAGCAGCAAGAGCTGCAGCAAGAGCTGCAGATGCAAATGTGCATATTGACATTGTATGCAATGCCTAGTATACTGCAAACTCGAAGCCACAAACACATGTCACAAATCCACAACATCCAATGTACAGTGCATTACAACTGGAATTTGCACACATCAGGTGCACAAAGCACAAAGCAAACCTAAGTCTCTCGGACGTTTTTTGAGCCTCGGAGTAGGCTCCTGGGGTTTGCTTCTGTCCTGATGCCGCTGCTTGCTCTCTCCGCCAACTGCTCCAGCGTCTGCCAACTCAGCATCCTCACCTGCACATAATGGTTAGCTACTGGCTGCCGCACCTTCAGTTTTGATGCTGAATAGAAGTTTAGCAGAAGAGGCTATGCTGGCTCTGCTGGATCCACATGGACGTGTATCACAGCAATCAGCTTGGTCCGGGTCTGGGTGTGGTGGACAAAATGCAACATGCGCTTGATAACAAATGACCTTGCTTGGAGATTGAGCTCTGCCAGCACATGCCAGAGCATCCAGGTGCTGTCAAGGCCCTCCTGTTCGTNTCTGTCGGTATTATCTCCCCTAAATGGTATGAGTAGTAAGTGGACTCCCGGAGTCCTGACCGCTGTGACATGGCGCTATGTACAAAAGCATATGGTCAAAGTCATTCCGAAACCGGGCTTCCCGCCATGTTGCACACGCAACTCTGCGGCGTGCTTTTTGCACTTTGTTTCCCGCCACATGGGTGCTGTAAAATGTCATGCGTATCATGATGTGCATGAGCATTCTTGCCAATCTTCGCGCTGTGCCCTCACTCTCACACCAGCGTCGTTCGCAGCACAGCGCCCTAGCCTGCTGCAGCCGTGTGTAACCGTTTGCAGCATGTCCAACGTTGCAACGTGCAACCTGAGGTGCGTAAGCAACCACACCGGTTCGAGCGTCGAAGGAGCAGCAGACCTGAAAGCCGGTCACCTCGCCAAGCCTGGTACACCAGCCATGCCAGTCAGCATCCTTGACACGATGACTTCTACGCGTGCTAACACCTCTGACACCTGCTGTGCGTTTGGCTCCCCAAGTGTCAGTGTGNCTTATATACTACAAGTAAAAGCCAAAACTCAATATTCACCATCATCTGTGGTTGGTGTTGTGTTGATGAAGACGCTATCATGGTAGCTGTTGCTGGCAGGTGCATTGTCGCATGCATGATAAAATGCATGTCAGTATGGCCCTGTGTAGGTTTTGTGTTTGTTGTGTGCAGCATTACTTGCACATGATGCTGTCTCACAAAAAGGATAAAAGGGCTGGCCTTTGTTTTTTTTTGGATTTTTTGATTTTGGATTTTGATTTTTTTGATGTGTGCTTTGTGTGCTGTGCAGGGTCACTTTCAAATTGTGCTGTCCCGTAGACACAGCCCGTTCTTGGTGAAAGGCCTCTCCCCCTTCATGCGGATCATGTACTGCTCTGGAGTGTGGTCCTACATTGTGGGAGCCATTACCACACCACTGTTCATCATCATCCCCCTGCTGACCATTTGGGCTGGAATTTTCCCCATTGTCATTTCTTGGTGGGCAGCTTTGGGCTTGACCATTTACTATGTGGCACAGTCCATGGTGCTCAACTACAGTAAGAAGGTGAGTGTCTTTGCTGTTGCAGTTGCGTTCAGCAGAAATATCAGATAAGCAAGTGTGATGTCAATAAATGTTTATGAAAAGATGTCAGGGTAACAANGGGACAATACTTATCCCTTGGGACAATACCTATGGCATTGGCCACAAGACCAAGTGCATGATGCAGTGACAAGTCGATCCAGTGTCAATTGCAGCTGCCAGACTTGGCAGTAGAAGACCATTGTCAGCAGGTGCTTGATAGCATGCAGCAGATTACAGACAACATCACCCATGACCAGCTTCCCAAGCTGCACAAGATCCAGGTACTGCCTCATGCAAACAGCAATTCTTGTACTTGCCAAATTTCTACTGTGACAAGATGACATTGTCCGCAAGGCGCTGTACATACAGAAACCCAGTNTTCCAGCAACTCACTCGCAGCCGGTTGGAATGGTACCCTTCTTGAATGCTGTTTGAAAAGCTCTGTGCAGCTCCAGGCTAGCACCAGTGCAAAGTCATGCTGACGTCAATCTTGGGCGCAAAGAGTGTGCTCGCGATCGGCAGTACAAAGGNGATTTGCATATCACAGAGTCCTGCAATGATTGGGGTATAGCCGTGTTTGCTGTGCATGGCAGTTGGACGGCCACGGTTGTGACTCAGGAACCCATCAGACGCAGAGTTGCATGCTTCACAGGTAGATAGGCATGCATTGCAGTTTGGCCGACCTGAGCTGTGATGTTGAGGTCGCCACAGCGCAACCCAAAGGTGCCACCCTCCAGCACTGCTGGGGCCAGTGGCTTCTGTGGCATTGCTGCTCTCCGTGCNAAGCATCACACTCTAATTCTCAACGGATCCACACATGGCTGTTCAAAAGAGTGGTTTTCTGCTCTGCAAGATGCCAATGCAGGGNTAACTGGTCATATGGCAGGATCAAAAGATAGCCTCTTAGGACGCCTACAGCCTCTCCATCTCCCCAGCTGTGTTCAAGGTACTCTNAACTGATAATTTAGCCGACTATTATTTGGACCTGTAATTTTATTATTATTATTATTATTATTATTATNCCACATCCCTGTTTCAGGACACAGCAGCATGGCTCATGGCACAAGCTTCACCTGTCTGTGCAGCTGTTGACTGTGTGCTGAGCTGACACCAAAGCTGCAACTTTTCGCTNGCACGTGATGACAAATGCTGATGCAGTTGACTGAAAGTTGCTGTGTTGTGCCCCACGACACACAGGGGTGATCAGAACACATATGCAAGCACACCACTCACTTGCGTTGCTGCTGCTTGCTCTGGACACCTACTGCGAAGCATGTTTGGCTTCTAGCTTACGGCCCCAGGGCTTCTGGCTTACAGCCCCTGGGCGTCTAGCTTACAGCCCCAGGGCTTCTAGCTTACAGCCCCAGGGCCGCGGAGCCAGACTGATATAATCTACACCACTGCTGTGTCTGTGGTGCCATCAGTCAAGCTGTGGATAATTTGCTGGGATGTGAGCCGATGCAGAGCGAGGCTAGCACTGCATGTATGGAGGCATGTGCTGTGCATGCTTACCTCCTGCACAGTGTAGCCCAGATGCAAGCGCTGCTGTTCTGTTACAGTCTGTTGTGCAGCTTTAGCTTTGCTGGAGGACTTCTTCTTGCTGGACCTAGCTGGCAGTGTGGGCTGCTTGCTTACAAGTGGTTGTGGACAGAAGCCCGTGAAGGCTTGGCCATCTACCGCAATTGTGCCATACAAGTAGTCGCAGTACCTGCGCACAGCAATGATTGCCATTGATCATATGCTTGTGTGTCACACGCCTGTCAGCGCACACCCCTAGGGTGCAACCTAGTGTCTAGACTGTGAGTACATGTTGGCGCTCAGAACTAGGATGGGACACGCCTAGTAGGTACCTGGCATCGGCTGGCACACCTGTAAACTATTATTACTTTTTTATGCTTGTGTGACAACTGCTGGCAGCAGATATGCATGTGCACGCTTGTTGGCATACAACACATCACATGCACAGTCTGGAATGACAGGGCGAGATTGCTCAGGCAACTTTGTGAATATACACATGCTGACCGCACCAGATCAACCACAGCTTGACGTGGTTGGTAAGCATGCAGAACGGCTGTAATGCATCAGTCATTGCGGCATTCGAGCTCACACAACAATGACAGGAACAAACTCATGACTGAGTGGGAAAAACCACTCCTAGCACTGGCTGGGAGGGTGAACATGACCGTTGACAACAGCACAACCTTCTGCTTCATGCCTCCCGCTGTATTGGACGTATCCCTACTTTGCACGTCTGCATGCATATGTCTGCTATGTCAAGCTTACAAGTCATGTGTCACCCAGGCATTGCTGCCATGCATCACACTTGGATTGGTGATAGGCCTGGGTGATACAGCTTGTGGGCTGCAATGCAGAGGAGTGCACCTACCACAACAGCATGCAGTACTCCTTGGGCTGATACAGCTCCAGCTCAAAGCCCAACAGGAAGTGCTGCAGCAGGACTGCAGCAGCAGTCTTCTCCACCCACGATGTGCATGGACCCTGCAAGCATATTCAATTGCGTGTTCTGCAGCAGACCCAGCCCAGAGTAAAGGTGCTTGCTATCTACTGGGATATGACCAGCGTTCTGAGTGATCATTGTTGGGTGTATGCTGCTGCTACCGTGAATGCATTCCAACCTCAGAGTCCTGTGTCTGCAGGCATGCAGGATGCCCCCGTGTTGAGCCAATGCTAACATACACAGGTTGTTGGTCTGTCTGACTGGACATACGTCTATCTGGCTATGACTGACCCCGGACACTGCCAGGCTGAATTGCCAGTGTTACAACTAGCATCCGCTGTTGCGCAAGGCTGTTGGCGTCTGGGTGCCCAGCATGATTCTGCGGTGTGAACATGTTACGGCATCTTTGGTGATCTCAAATGCATTTGTACTCTGAAATGCATTTGTTCTTGCCTCAATAATGCATGGAGCAGGCAGTGATCTGCACAAGCGCCTGTTGCAAAAATGACCATTCAACAAATACAATGATGCAGACATGCAAATAGCCACTTTGCATAGTAACAAAGGAGCAGCTCATCAAGACATGCATGGCACTGTATGTTTACTGGCTGCAAACAAATGAAGTGAAAAAGCATGTTATCATACCAGAGCTTCCTCGTCACCAGGATCCCGCCACTGCCAGCCACTGCTGTGGTGCAGCCAGTGCTGAAACTGGGGTGACAAGTCTGCGTTGACAGCGTGCTGCAGCATGTTGGCCCAGTCTTCAGAAGCACGCCTATGCCGCCGGCGCTGGCGGGCTCTGTTGAGGCACATGGTCTGGCACCAGCCCTGCACCTGAGCTGGCAACCACGGCAGTCAACAGTATAGCATACAAATATGTTATATGATATGTATACATATATATGACATGTATACATGTATATGTGTATATGTACATACATGCTATGTTGTACATATATAGTGTATTGCTGACCAGGGAGCACCCTGCGTGGCGCTTGTCAGCCTCACAGCTGATGTTAGTGACAAGGTGACACATGCGCGGTTTTAAATGCACAGCAAAGTCTGCCTTGAGCTGACAGGGTGGTGGCATGGGTACAGTGAGTGTGGCATCTGAGCATTGACTGGCCACACCACAAACAAAGCTGGCACACTGCACAAGGCATGACAAGTTGTGCCCGATCACGGCTTGTCTGAATGATCTATCACGTCACAGAAGCAGACTGCTTGCCGTGTATTCAACATGCTGCTGTGTTGGCAGCGTTTGCTGTGCCAGCTGCATAGCCATGGCAGTGGTGCGTCAGCATGTTCTAGTGCGGATGAGACTCTGGTTTTGTGCAGACCGCAATGCACAGCTGCTCTATGAAGAGCTCAGTCTCTTTGCCTGGCAGCTGGTTGGGCGCCGGCAAGCAGAGGTGGGTGGACTCTGTGTTCACTGTTGGTGTGCCAGCTACACAGTCATCGCAGTGGTTCGTCAAGGCATAATGACTTTGTACTTACTGCAATGCACAGCTGCTCTATGAAGAGCTCGGTCTCTTTGCCTGGCAGCTGGTTTGGGGGTGGCAAGCAGAGGTGGGTGCACATCATGCCAGCTTCAGGGGACCAGCCAGGGGGCATGCCAGCTTTTGTCTTGATGCCTCGGCCTGGCGACACATACAACTCAGTACATACATCACTGACATGCCAGCTGTTGATCTTGATGCCTCGGCCTGGCGACACATACAACTCGGTACATACATCACTGACATGCCAGCTTTTGTCTTGATGTCTTGGCCTGGCATCACATACAGCTCAGTACGTGCATCACTGACATGTCAAGTTTTGTTGAAACACTCAAGTCAAGTCATGACGTGAGACACACTGAAGAGGATATATCGAGGAGGCTGTTGTTGTAATGTTCAGCTTTGCTGCTTGTGTACTTTAGTACAGCTGTCAATGAAGATATGGCTGTTTGGGCAAAGATGTATTAACGGGATAGGTATCAGGGTTAAGCTGGCACAATCTGCTGTCCAGGGACACAGCAAGCATGATTGAGGACAGTAGCACAACATAGTTCATGTGGCTGTATGGCATGCGCTGCATGCACAGTCTTCGGTGACAACTCTCCTGAGCAAGCTTCTGTAGTGGCGCTGTGCATGATCCCAGTGATATGATGAGTAGAGTGGTCCTGAAGCTATACCTTGCTCCGCCGTGTGCAATTCTGCCAAGCTATGCCGTGTTTATCATGCGTGATGCTTGCAAACCTCAGCTCCAATTAACCTAACTTGCAACACTGTCATAAGCAAGCGAGCTGACTGAGCCAACAGATCTGAATCAATTTGTCCACAGGTACAGGTTCAGCAAGGTTGCCAATGGAGTTGTCATCGGCCACCTGCTGGTCCCTGGGACATTACAATCGCATTTTATTGGACAACATGATTGTAGTCACCTGTGACAGCCATGTGCATGGCAGAGCGGGCAATGGGTCCAGGAGCTTGCTTGGCAAAAAGCAGCAGGAACTCCTGCAGCTGCGGCCAGTGCCTGATGGTCTGCAGCTGGCACACCATCAGCAGGTCCTTCACTAGCTTCCCATAGTGCTGCCAGGACTGCGTGGTTGTCAAGCCCTGCAGCCAGCGCAACATGTTCCAGCAGCCCACCAGCATGAACATGCAATGACACCACACTGCAGGCAGACTGTGGACGTGTATAGACAGGAAGGGCAGCATCTGCATGGCATGGTGCAGCTGAGCTATGCAAGCTGCAACATGTGCGCAGTGCCTTCATCCTGTTGGCTTTCCATATGTCCATGGAGATAACCATGCAAGCCAGGAAATACCTGGTGCTGTTCGCTCAGCCCATGCAAGGTGATGGCATGCAACTGGCACTGCCCTGGGTTAGTCAAATGCTTGTTGCGTCGGACCATTGCTACAGCTGACAAATGTGTAAGCTATGGCAGCATATATGAAATTGTGTGACAAGGCATACAATGGGCGTGGCGGGTGGGTCTGGGGAGGGGGGGGGAGGGGTGAGGGGGAGACCCACCTGTACAGGACGAGGGGGCAATGGACCAAGCAAGCGCCTGTTCACATCAGGATGGAAGCCAGGCACTGTTTCCAGCTCTGGATGTGTCATGCTGCATGTGCTGGCAAGCACAGCTTGGGCAGTTTGCAGATGTTGCTGGGCTGTGGCAAGGCCCTTAGCATTCCACTTCTGCAAGTTTTGCAATGCCTACAGAGGCACAAGCTCGCTGTCTCGCGGAGTGCTGCAACAGGTGATACTTAGAGCATGTACAAGCAGGTGGAAACAAAGCACAGTGGCAGCTGGCAAGACCATGTGTGAAAGGCGAAGAATGCACTGGCGTGATGCATAGCTGGCTAATGTGTGCACAATTGCAGCATGCGGAATGTGCTTGGACACAATGACAAAGCATGGCACAGGTGACATACAGAGTGAACAATTATGCAATGCAATGCATGATAGCAGCACAGGAGCAGCGGTATGCATGCCAGAGGGTACCCCACCACAAGAAGAGCCTTAGTAAAGCGCAGCCTATGTAAGATAGGTTTACTAAAGCTGCCATGATCAGGGCATGCAGATGCCTGCTTATGGCTTTGCCTTCTGGCCTCAAGCAGTTCCTCCTCGGCATTTGTGAGTGCAGCAACAGGCTGTATGGCATCTTGCTTGGTTGTGCCTGGCTGAAGTGGGAGCCCAAAGGTGTGTGCCACAAAGTCCTCTTCCTGGCATGCCAACCATGCAGGTCTGCTTTCTTTTGCAACATGACAGACATAAGACTGAGCTGGTAGCAATGTGGTCATTACCTCACACACAGCACCATGCAGGACAATGTCTCTGGCTGCACCAACACTAGCACGCACACCCTCACATAGAGCTGACAGCCCTGCTTGTTTAGTCATTCTGCACTTCACCAGCAGATGTCAGCCATAGTACAGTGTGAAGTGGTGCAGAGCTGGTAAACGGAGAGTCACTGGAGGGTACCTGTCAGGTCTGAGAAGGTACAGACACGTGAAGACAGTCTGTGGCAAGGCGTTGCCTGTGTGCCAGCTGGCTTGTAGAGCGAGCAGCTTGTCCATGACAGCCAAAATTTGCTTATTTGACAGCTCTTCAGGTGCATGCCCCTGCTGTACTAGCTCATCAGCAGTTGCAGCATTTGCTGCGTCGAGGCCCGCATCCATCTTAGGGTCACCAATTTCGATAGCACTCATAGCTTCAAACAAATTGAAGCTCTCTGTGTGCAGCAGCTCTCCAGGCTGCAGCTGGACTGCAGCTTGCCTGAGCACATCGTGTACATCCTGCCACTGTATATGCCGATCACTCGAGTTTGGCATCTGGCTGGCTACCGGTCAGAGGTTTGCATACTCTGGCATGAGTCTCGCTGTATATGCACATATATGTGTGCAGGTGCGTGTTGCTTATTTTTCGACCTATCGCAGGATTTGTTGTTCAAGATTTTGCACGTGAAGCCTTTATCCCCTGCGCTTCTACGTGAAGCGGCGGAATGGTTTGGATTTTGATGTATGCAGTCGTATGCGCTTGTGACTCACATGACCTCCAACAGCAGGTGTGTCTTGCATGCTCTCAAAGAAGCCGGTATGTCTATGTTGGCTGGCTGATGTGTATGCAGTATGTTGACAACGTCCAACATACGTGACAAAAAGGTCTGCGCTCGTGTGAACGTCAGCAAGCGAACACGAAAGCCAAGCTATGACCAGCTTCGACCTCGACACACAAGCACAAGCAGACCCGACGCGAATCGCCGCGCTGCACAATGCTCACATATGGCTTCGAGCCTGAAAGCATTTTTGCCTGTGATTTGCGACCCAGCTTGCCGGATTGTCGCTCTGAGCACCTTTACAGTTTGATTAGCAACACGAGGCGTCATAGCGAAATACATCGACCTTGTTGGCAAGCATAGTAACACTTGCGAGGCATGCGTGATGTACTCTGCTTCGTGACACCGTTGCACGTATCAGCAACAAACAAGGTGCAACTGCCCTCACGGCCTGCAGAATCCGGACATACAAGTCTAAGCTCGAGGCCATGCTGCATCAGCAGCATGGCCAACTACCAAATAAGCGTATATTCATCACTATTCGAGTAGTAAAGGAAAATCCCAGCGCTGACATGCCATGAAGCACACCAATCGCACATGGTGCATTTCCTCAACACCGTAATCGTCATGGTACTCACATCTCCCATGGCATGAGCAGGCAAGGCTCTCAGCCACAATTGTGCCAGATGAGAGCAGCAGCATGAGCGCAGCAGTCAATATGGTATCTGCATAATCAGCCAGCTCTACAGTGAAACATGTGCAATCTCTTGGGGATGATACACCACCACAGCACTTCGTGCGAGGTGACATCTTCAGAGTGGCTGAGCGCAACAACCATTGAGACAAGTATGCATGACTATTGCTCTCTCAATGTACAAAACAGCTGGTCCAAGCACACAGCACCTGCAGTTTAAATATGCATGACCCCTATCATGCAAATGCAGTGCGCATGCATACGTGTTTACGGATCATTGATCTGCACATGATATGGCAAGCTAAGTATGTGTACTGCCTTTCGCAGGGCAGGGGAAGCTCCTGTGAAGCATTATCAAGTACTTGTGGCAACACAGTCATCCAGCCTTGCAGTTCAAGTAATCAGCCCTAATAAGACATGTCTGGGGGCTCTTTTGCAATAGCTCATTCCATTTCACATCATCGCAGCATGTCATTCCAGCTATCTGCCAATCTAGGGTCAAGCAGCTCTGTTGCATGAACTGCCGTTTGACTGTGATAGAGAATCCGTCACAGCGTGAGCAACAGGTGTGAAACTCGGATGTTATACATGCCTTGTGAAAATGCTGAGTCACAATCCCTGATGTCAACCTGCAGATACTCGCTTGCAACCATTGCTGTTCAGATGCTTTACTGATCCACGCAATCCTCAACATTTACATCAAGATCACTTGCGCAGTCTTCAGCCAACTCACACAAACAGCCCTCGCCTGTGTGCTGCTGCGAAGCATGACCAAGCACCATACACTTGAGCTTGCACCAGATATTATCTCCACATTCCCCTCTACCAGACAGCATGATTAAAATCACACTCACATGCCACTGTCTATGCTGTCTACATTTTTGTGACATGCTGTACAAAATATACATATGTGTGCACACAAGCAGTATGAGTGAGCATATTGCTGCGTATAGCCTAGCTTACTGGCAGTGACGCACATGACACCTGTGGCAACTACAAGTAGTGTGAAACGAATTGGCAGCAAATGAGCAAAATTTTGATGCGAATGCATGGCAGTACCTTGATATTGACAGATTGTGTCTCCAGCAATTGTAGGAAACAGAAATGTCGAACTTTGGATCATACAGGTGTAGAGCGAGTACCATGGCCGATAAGCTTAGCACAGACTCACAGAAGTGACACAGCATTGACCGGAGCTGGAGGTCTTCTTTGACAAGGTGTTGGCTGGTGCTAGCATTGTACAGTTGCTCAAAATAACGGAACTAACCCATCATACACTGCAGCGTACATCTGTCTGTTGGAGCTACCTAGCAAGACGTCTACACCTTGGCATTGCTCACAAAACAGCTGCAGAGTTGGTGCTAGTCCTGGTTCAAAGCACAGTCCTACAAGTATTGCCCGGCTGGGCGATCCTTCAGGATGCACACGATACCCCCTCCGTCCAGGCGAGGTCTCCACAGAGTGAACCAACACTCTTTCTTCGATGTAATTGCTCAGAAGTTGGTGCACAGCATCCCGCTGTGCCACCCTGTCTACAAACGCCAGCCTGACGGCAACGTTTTTTGCACCTGTCAGCAGCACCACTATTGATGCAGCAAGTTGTCAAACTTCAGGTGTTGCGCTGTCTAGTTCCAGTGTGCATGCTGGGCCAACATTCGTCACTTGGCTGCATGGGCAGCTGTGTGAATGAGCAGTATGTGGGCAGCTGCCAGGGATCAACACCATTCAAATCACATGTACAGCATGCTGTTGTTGGGGAATGGATTTGCTTATGGTTGGCAGGTTGTGGCAGCAAACTAGGATGAGCCTCTGCAGATTTTGTCCGAGCCATTGTAAGTGTGCATGTGTGTATTGGTGCAGCTTACCAAAGAAAAACTTTGATGGTGCTAAGCAGAGTGATGACTGCATGGCAGTCATCTAGAATTTGACCACCAGGTGAGCCGCCTCTGCCATCAAAATAGGCAGTGAAAACTGTATATCGCTCTCCTCCCACATGTGCTATTGCTGTTCTAAACAGTGTTGAACGCCATGGTGTGCCATTCCTGCAGACACCAGTCACAAGTTGATGCACATCATGACAGGCTGCTGCTAGGCACTGCAAGAATGAACAGGAATTGTGGAGTCAGCATGCCCCCACCCTGGGTTTGACAATAGGTTTCTGTACCACCTACTCCCTTCACCAAACTCCTGCAAACATCATCACTAGTCAGGTGTGAAGGGATGGTGATTTAATACGTTACAGGATATGGAGGAAAGCACAGAAGCATAGCTGTGCAGCAGAGCACATAGAGCATGCAAAGCACTGTACCTCCAAGCACCAGTGAGCTGCAGCCTTATCAGCACTGCCCTCAGGGTATGACAGGAATACAGTTGGGTCTGCTCTAGGGACAAAGGTATTATCAAAGTCACTCTTGAAAACGAGGGCTTGACGGGCAATGCCGCACAGCGCGTNCAATCTCCTAGCCGCCCAGGGGTGGCGATGATGATCTCGCAACCCTTGCGAAGCTTGAAACCCTGATCTTCAATGGACTGCCCACCAACCACAGACACGATCCTGTACTCTGTGTTGGCTGCCATCTTGACTGCCTCCTCCTCAATCTGCTGAGCTAGCTCACGAGTGGGTGCCATGACAACTGCATACGGCCCTTCTGCGGCTATTTCCTCTGTCATGACTGGCTGCTTCATAATGTACACCAGCATGGGGAGGGTGAAGGCTGCTGTCTTGCCAGAACCAGTTTCAGCAATGCCAATGACATCACGCTGGAGGAGGCCGAGAGGGATGGCTGCCATTTGGATAGGCGAAGGCTTCTTGTAGCCCTGCTTCTCGATGGCTTTCATGAGGGGTTCTGGTAGGTTAGCCTCCTCCCAGTTTCTGATTGGCAGACCAGACTGACCTCCCTGCATAAGTAAATCATTGTTCAGGTACACAGCTCTTCACTGAGGGCATTGCACCAGATGCTTGTGGCAACCTTAGACAGCAGGTGATCTGCCCATCTTTGAGCCCCCTCTACAACAGAGCAGATCCAAAAGCAGAACAGACTGGAGATCGGCAGGAATGGCCCAAAAGCAACAGCAATATAAAATGATCACGTGTCTCCTTAATGCAGAGGTGAGGCTTTGCAGTATGTTGCTTCATTTCTTGGCAAGCTAGCTGGGATGTGGTTTTCAGTACTGTAGAGCATGGCCTACTGCAGGAGCTGCTGCTACAGGGGAGTTGACATTTGAATTGAGAACAGTAGTACAATGCTTTTCATGGCTGTTGGGGATGACTGAGGCCAAGATGCCGTCATGCCAATCACAAATGGTGTCTCTGCAATGAGCCACAGTTCAGTTGGCTCAGTTTGAGTACAGGTGTGGGTGAAGCAAGGCAGCTGCAATTTCTAGTCCAAGGTCAATGGAGTGCTCACAACTCTGCAGACATGTTCTGCAAACAGTGGGACCGGCACACAACAGATCAGGTGCCTGAGCAGGTGTATGCAGACCTAGCATTGCTTGACAGCAGCAGACAAAGGGCCTCAGGCCAATCCCTCCTGATTCAGCCCCTGTATCCCCCCTGCCCCCTCACGATTTGGAATGGCAATGACAGCATGTAAGATCAAAGGTGACTGAACACTGGTGCAGCCCAACAGCAAGGTTACTATGCAACATATACTACCGCCAGTCCAGCTGTACGAATCATACCTATGTGTTCACAGGCACAGCACATGACTGTGACTGCAGCTTCAAGCAGGCAGGTAATGCAGGCTCACATCCCTTCCTCATACCATAACTGACATCATACACTGTGGCACGGCAAAGAAGCAGCAGGTGCTTTCACACCAGTCAAGTATGGCCATGCCAGGCACATAGAGTATAAGGAATAACTACCTTATAGGCTATGTTGAAGTCTTCTCGGAAGATACGCCAATCGCGCTCTGTCATTTCACTCCTCTTCTTGTCTGACCAATGCCGCTCCTTGCGCATGTCCTCAAACTTGTCTGCCCGGCCCTTTCGCTGCTGGTCCCGCTCGCGGTCCTCCTTGGTTTCAATGATGCCCTGAGACTGGCGGATCTTGGTCAGCATGGCCTTCTCATGCTCTGCTGCCAGCTGCACCACAATGCCACATTGTGTCAATACAGCTGAACACGCATTGGCACCCATGACAGCTTACACAACTGCCAATCAATCGAGGCCTGCAACTAGCTGATGCTGGGCAACATCATGTTGCCAATGGGCACAGGGTGCAACTCAGGCATTAAACACATGCAGTGCAGCATCTAGATGCATGACATGCAACACCACTCAAAAGAGCACAACTCAAGAGGCCACAGGTCAGTCAGAGCAGTTTTTGTGGTGTAATGTGTAGAGGCATACAACAGTGTTGAGTGACAGCAGACACTTGCATGCCAGCAATGGATGCATGTCATCAAGTAGAAGGTGCATCTTCTGTGAGATGGGTTTTGACTGCAGGATATGTCACGGGTGCTATGTTGGCAATGATTGACCGACGCAAGCCGCTGCAGAGATTGTCCACAGAAGCACAACATGACGCAGCAGGAAGGCCACGCGCAAGCTGATGACAGCATGGCACAAGCTCTGCACAGTGATTGCCCTGCATAGCCTGCTTTCTGCAGCCCATCACAGTGCTGGTGAGAATTGACTGCAGCAACATGTTGAGGTTTGCCAAGCTTGTCACCCATCTATGCAGCTTGTGGTAGATGCAACCAGACCAGGGAGCAGAGTGACAATGATACCTTCTTCTGTTCTCGCCGATCCACACCAGCACGCAGCCCACGGCCAAAGAGTAACTGTGCCTCATGAGTGTTGTTGTAAAGCGGGTTCAGGTCTTTGGATGTGTCATCCCCCGCCTCCCAGTCAAAGTTGAATTTGAACTTCTCAGAGGGCTTCAGCATCTTCTTCTTCAGCTTCTCACCGCCCAGATATTGCTTCTTGATCATGTCTGTCATCTGTTGCCGCTCCCTCTCCTGCAGGTGCCTCGAGTCAATCTATGCTGTTGGTGCACACAGAGTACCAATGTACACAACGAGCAGAGCTTGCCGATGTTGTAAATCCACTTACATTGTCATGAGTGCACCTGAGACAGGCTCACTACTTTGTAACTGGGAGCAAGTACTGAGCATGCCAAACACATCATGCAGCAACGCTCAAGAGAAGCGTTTGAGACAGTGCACTGCAACGAGACCAAGCTGTTCCTATACTGGGCCTGCCGCATGTGGTGGGCACCTTTGCAGCTACTCCAGAGACAAGTTGCACACACAGTGAACTGTAAATGATCAGCGTCTACCGACACACTTCACATCTGACCATGATTGTCATCTATCTGCTTGCAGCTTGGTTACTTGTGCTGTATCAGGTACTTTGACATGCTAGCACTACAGCAGCTGAGGCAGGCTGGCATAAGGCAGTCTTTTACCTCTTCTCGAGATTTGCGCTCTGTGTCCCTGTCTCTAGCCTGGTCGTTGCGCCGCCTTTGGCTCATGTCCTGTTCCCTTTGCTGTCGCCGTGCAACTGTTTGATAATCTTCATGCCCTTGCTGTAATTGAGCCTGCCTGCAGAATGTATGACTGATTTAGCCATTTTTAACTTGCAGAGTCATCACAGTCAGTCTCTTGTGCCTTCCTTGCTAGCATCATGTGGCACATGGGTGTGGTGCTGCAACATGTGTTCAGTATACAGAATAATCTGACTTGACAGCATCAACGCAGAGTATGGTCCGCATACTTCTGGCAGTTACAGGTTAGCCTTGCATGGCAAGCTTGCAGCTGTTGTACTCTTTTGCAATTCAGGATGCTGCGAGCTGTGTTAGGTGCAGTGCAGCCTAGCAGGTGCTTGTTGCAAACTCACTTTGCCTTCTGCAGCTCAACTTCTTCTTGCCTTCGCTGCAGAGCCAGCTCCTCTCGCTGCTTCTTGGATAAAAATTTGGGCTGCATCACAACATATGCTGTCAGCATGATGTGCCCTTGCTGCTGATTTACAAAAGAGGACAGATACATGTGCAAGGACTGCTTCCAACTTTACCTTGGCAAGTTCTGCTTGTTCCTCCTGTTTTTTGCGCAACAGCTCCTCAAGAGACAAAGGTTCAGCTTTCCTGACATTGGCTGCTGCTGTGCCATTTTCTGTGGGAGGCCCTGGCAAGTCTGACTGCACTGGCTCAAGGGACTTGCGTTCTGTGTGTCTGTCCCTGCTTCTGGCTCTGCCATTTTCGTGAGGCCTGTCCCGGTCACCATCACGCCTGTGCCTGTCCCCATCCTGCTCCCTGCTAGGTCTAGAAGGTTTTACGTCTCGGCTGTCAGACCTGGAGTGCTTGCTGCGGGCGGCATCCCTGTCGGCTTTACCTGTCCCTTTATCGTCGCGATCACCCCTGGCAGCTTGTCTGGCAGCGAAATCGAGAGGTTTGCTTTTGTCAGGGCTATGATCGCGCTTGCTGCGATCCCTGTCTCTGCTGCGCTCAGGTTCACGACTGCGGCTGCGGCGAGCTCGTCTACTGTCTTTGCCGTTTTCCGGAACGGTACTATGTCTGCTTCGCTTGCTGTCTCTGTCTCGACTTCTGCTACGCTCGCGTTTTTTGGAACGGTCTTTGCTACGATCCCTGTCGCGTTCTTTGCTCCGCTCCCTGACTTGCTCGATTGCCATATCAGACCGCAATAAGCCTTGTCGAAAGCTCCGCTAGTGCAACATCAATGTTAGCACACGCTATGCGTGCTGGCTTTCATCACGCTGAGCGTATTGGTGATACTCGGCGTGTCGAGTTTCAAAAGTTTTCGAACTTCAAAGTCGGACCAGGGCTGTGCACCACACCACACCCGCTTTGCCACACAAGAACAGTCGCACACATTGCAAGGCACTCCAGATCGCGCTGCTGTTGTTCACTCGCTGTCTGATTACGTCAGCGGCAGCGTTGAAAGCCAGACAGGAGTGCCTGGCGACAAAGCGTGCTGCAGTGCTTCTTCCCCTCCAGCAACACCTCAGCGAAAGATCGTTTCTCAGTGCGCACTAACCTGAACATACCAAAGATCGTCATCAAACTGCCTGGACCTCAAAGGCAGGGTTCCATTTCCGTGAAGCCGATAACGCAGGCAGTGGCACCATGCGAGGCAGAACAAGCGTGCGCGACAGTGGACCTCACTTGCTTCTGGCGCTGCTTGTAGCTGCAAGCCTTTCATCAACACCGGCTTCAGCCTCGGTGCACCATGACCTCAGCGCAGAGCTAGGCGCCGCGCTGAGCAGGTCCTTCCAGTCCTTGGGTTTAAACCTTAGCAGCATTTTTGGCACGAGCACCAACCTCCAGACCAGTCCAGCTCGTACTTTGCTGGACCAGAGCGACTGCCTCCTGCCTGTCTGGTCTTGCCCGAACTGCGTCTCTGTCCCAGACGGGTTATACCAAACTGTGAATAACAGTACCTGCGAGCCCGTGTCTGGTTTGGACCTGTCCGTCTGTGGTTCATCGATCGTGGACGAAAGCGTCGTGACAGCGGTCCGGAGCGGTCAGTGTGTCTATACATGCGCTTCCCAGAACACCTCCAAAACATGTGGAGCTTCCCCTGCCGCAGCACCTGGTTCAAGCTCCGCACTGACACCCGCTCCAGGGCCCCTCTTGTCGCCCATTCAGAGCCCTTCAGCAGTGCCTGCTGTGACCGCCTCAACTGCAGGCCCTGCAGGCAATTCACCCTCAACTTCCTCATCAACCCCTGGCAGCACTCCATATTCACCAGCAGGTACACCTTGTTAGGATAGTCCTGACATGCTGCGGTACAGTTTGCAGCAACTGTGAGATTGAGATAAACGTGAGCTATACAATGAACTGGCACCTCTACAGATGATGTATTGCCATGCAAAATGAATGGCGACTTGCAACATCACACTTTTGCCACTGCTAAATCTTCTTACACCATTGTTGTCTGATCTTGCCTGCAAACTTACCAGTATAACTTACCTGTGTATGCTTCACTGCCTGTGACATGCATTCAAACATCTGCATCAATGGCAGCTGCACACATTATGTTTCCCATGTGCTGCATAACCAGACGAGAACAGCCAGCACATCTTGTACAGATGTATGCTGTCACGTTGCTGGTGGCGGCTATGACATGTACCAGCTTGTGCATGCTGCCATCGGTGAGATCTGCACTCTCAGCTGTCCATCCCAAGAAACCTTACACCACTGCATCATCTTGAGCCCCCACTGCTGACTCTGCAGGGCAGCCCTTATTTGGCCCACGTAGTGCTCCAACCTCCACTTCTGTTGCCACGCCCCTAGCAACTCCTGAAGCCACGCCAGCTCTGTCTGATACCTCTTCAACTCCAGTTCCCGCTGCCCCTGAAAGCAGCCCTGGCCTTTCACCAATATCATCACCACCTACAGCGTCTTCTCCAGGCTCTGCTCCACCATTGCCAGGTGGTTTGGCTCCACTTCCATCCTACCCTTTGTCATCCACACCAGCAGATTCACTTCCCCCATCATCTGGCCCTTCCGCTGCTCCAGCACTTTCTCCTGGGGCATGCCCTGCTTCAGACTGTCCCCGGCCCCAATACCAGTGTGGTAGCTACAGCATCTCAGTTGCCCTGCACAATGCAGTTGATGTAGCCACAAGCTGCACTCCAGATTTGGATCCAGACTTCTGCATTGTGGATGAGTTTATTGTTGAGCTACCTTTGTGGGCGTCGGTCAAAGCTGACAATTGCACGTATTCATGTCTCAATGGTGCCTCCAAGACTTGCAGCATCTCTCCAGCTTCAGCTCCTGCTGCAGCACCAACACCTATTGGTCCCAAGGCTACAGCAACCCCTACAGCGACAGTCAAACCCACTGCAGTGCCCACTGTTGCACCGACTGCAGTCCTGGATGCTAACTGGTCTGCGCCCACACCTGCAGCCCCAAGTACAGCTGACCTTGCTCCCTTCAGCCTCAAGTATGGAGCATACTCCGAATGTAGTGCACAGTGCGACGGAGGCAGCGCGACTCGGCCACTCACTTGTGTCAGCAACGCCTATGGCTTGCCTGTGGAGCTCTCTAATTGTCAATACACCACTGACACTATTGCCAATCTCACAGGTAACACACAAAATGCAGCTGTCATGCCATGAATGCATGCACATGCCAGGTCTGGCATATTGACTCAGCGCATACCCTTGATCTGTCTTCTTGCTGCAGCATGTCAGCTGACACCACACCCATCCCCTGCAATTAGTTGGATAGTCCAAAGCCACTGGACTTGCTCCTCTCATCACAATTGAAGCTGCACGACAGTGTCCAGTCTGTCAGCCTGAGTGAGCTCTTGGAAGCTGCTGTCATGTGAGCTTATGGTGACTTGCAGAGAGCTGTAACTCAGCAGCATGTGGGCAATACTACTATGTTACTGGAGCCTGGGGTGCTTGCTCAGCCCTGTGTGGGGACAGCGGCACTGCATCTCGCACTGTCACCTGCATGCACCAGGGCCAAGCAGTCAATCCCAGTTCAGATGAGTACACACAGAACTGCACGCCCCTGGGAGAGCCTGTCAGCATTCAGCAGTGCTTTGCTACTCCTTGTGAGCCGTACATGTGGCAGCTGGGGGCCTGGGGTAACTGCACTGAGGGTCAGCAGAACAGGACTACCTCATGCCTGCGTGTCAAGGGAGGATCTGCAGATGACTCGGTAAGTGGCAAATGCTGCTGAGTCAGCACTGTAAAGAGCTGGTTTGCGTGCAGTGACTGAGCACACACCTGCATGCTTCTTGACTGCTAGTTCAGTGTCCACACTGTTTGCTTCTTGTCCTGTTGGCTGGCCTTGTCTGTATCTGTCTGTGTGTCTGCTGCTGACTTTCATGTTGCTGATGCCAGGTCTGCACATCGCAATTGGGCTACACTCCCCTTGCAAGTCGCCTCTGCAATACCTTTGCCTGCAACAGCACAGCAGACTGCAGCAGCAATGGCGTTTGCAATGTCACCACATCCACTTGCCAGTGCAACCCTGGCTACACAGGAGAGAGCTGTGCCATCAGTACTGGCCTCTGCAACACCAATGCTACAGCTGTCAATGCAAGCACAAATGCTGCTGCTGGCAATCCGTCAGACATCTGCTGCAGTACGGGTGTTGTAAACAGCGAGGGGTCATGCTGTGACTCAGGTTTGCTTCAAGCATGCATGGAAATCTGTGTTATCCACTGCCTCATTGGTGTCCACCTGCACATTGTATATGATGGTCTCCGTCTTGCATGTATGAATGTGCAGCAGTGTTGGCTGACAAGGTGCAAGGACAGCAACAAAGCTTCTTGTTTTCAAGTTCTTGTCAGGCTGCAGCTGTGCCGTACATCGAAGTTGCTTGCTATGCTTGGTGAGTATGCCCATTGGACACATTTGTTATGCAGCGCTACCCTGTCCAAGTTCATTTCTGCACATTTCTGCAGACTGCATGCTGAAGTAGCAGCAGCGTGCTTTTGTAAGTTGCTTGACTGCCTCATATGTGCCACAGGCGTGGTAAGTGAGCTAGGCAGCTGCTGCCCAGTCAACACAACAGCAGGGGCAAATGTTACACTAGACAGGGCAGGCAACTGCTGTAGCCAAGGCTTGGATGCCTGTGGCGTATGCGGAGGTGATGGTGTGGTGGTCGACTTCACTGGAAGCTGCTGCAATGGTGCTCTAGATGCCAGTGGCCTTTGCTGTGCTCAGCCGCATGTTGTGGATGACTTTGGGGTTTGTGCTGGCAACAGCTCCACAGGGGTCATTGTGCTGGATCTCAACGTCGTCAGTGCTGCAGTCTCAGGTGAGCAGCATGCAGCATTGCCATGTCTGTAACACTAATGGCGCATCACATTTGGCTTTAATTGACCTTCAGCATCAGGAATCACTCAGTGCCCTTGTTTCATGCTTGAACTCATCTGAGCATCTTGCGCATGCTGTTTCAGCCAGCATTATTAACACAACTTCAATGACAAGGACACATACACAACCACGGCCAACACAAGGCTGCTGCGCTCTGTCTAACTATGGATTTTGGTGTTGGTAGGTCTGGCAGATGGCTCATCACCAGCTCACGTCAACTTCACAACCAACTATGGGACCCTGCTGGGCCAAGTGTTGTCTGTGCCTGCCAGTCAAATTGAGCTGCAGAGCTTGCAAGTATCAGGCTCTTCAGCAGCACCTGCACCAGCCCGAAGAAGGCTTCTGAACGAGGTATGCTAAACCTTTCACATGCTTAACAGAGCAACATGCTTGCATGCTTGCCGGTATCCCTGCAGCAGTTCTGCAAGCTGCATCTCTAGTCAATCCCAATATGCAGATTCACATGAGGCTTAGGTTTGTCAATTTCACGGCTGCCTAACCTCAAGCATGCTACATCTGGCAGCATTGTAATGGCACATTTAGTTCTTAATCCACAGCTTTTGTGAGCATAAGTGTAGTTCTGTCTGCAAGGCATTTGTATATATATAAGTATATGTATATATATATATATAAGACAAATTCGTGTCACAGGGATTCAGAGTGACACATCAATTGGCCTGCAATCTCAAGATTGCTATAGTCAGCTCATGCCATTTAATAAAGAAGCATCTCTGTTCTCACCCTCCTGTCTAATGCACATTTTGACAAGAACATTTTGTAGTCAAACCTGAGCTCATCACTTCGCTGTGTGACCTGCAATGCAGGCAGCAACTGAAGCTGTTAGCTCGGCAAGCAACAGTGGCAAATGGCAGCTGCACTTTCGCAACCTCTTGGTCAAGACCGCTCAGGCAGCTCATGTTGAAGCTCTGTTTGGTGTGCGACCCAGCACCTCCACACTCACTCTTGCACCATCCAATGCAGGCTTTGGGCCTTTCACAGGCCTGGCCCCTCATAGCCATGCACAGGTACCTTCAACTACCTGTTGTTGGGTGCTAACAACAGCAATCGCTGCAGAATGTGGCCCCGTCATTCCTTCCAGTGGTTTTCCGTATTCGCACTTCTTGTGTGCTCTGAGTTTAGACAGTGACATATACTCGTTCTGGGGCAGATGCTCAGTTTTTGAGCAAGTGTCTGCACATTCCTGTTAGCTAGCCAACTTTGCAACCGCCAATACTTTTACCTGCTTTGTGTACATTTCAGACTGGCCATGTACTGCAGACACACCACACGAGAAGCCTGCTTCAAGTCAATAGCCCCTACACAGTAGGCACTACAGCAGACATCAACCCTCCCTATCCTTTGCTGACCATCCCGCAAGTCTACAGCCTGGTCCGTGCTGCATACTCCAACACCACCAACTCTGCTGGTCTTGGAGTGAAGCAACTTGTGTCCGTCAGCAAGCAGGGACTGGCAGGCAATGGGCTGTGTGAGGCTGGGGAAACACCTAGTGTCGAAGGCAACTACACAGGTGAGCTCCACCGTACTGCAGTTGTGCACAGGCACAATGATGTCAGATTACGCTAAGCTTCCTCTGGTCTTGTGCCTGATAATGTAAACCAGGGGTGCAGATTATCTAGAGTAGTGCGGACAGAGCAAAGTAAACAATGCTCATGACATGTGCATGTTGACGTTACAGGCAATGTTATCATAGCAACCCAAGGCACCCAGTCCAGATCCGATGTGATGTGTCTCAATCATCTGCCATGGCATGACTACAGCGACAGTGAGTGATGTTGCAATCTCAGCGGCGGTGTGCTCTGGCGGCTATGCATATACT
>KN805359.1:51608-475345 GCA_000818905.1 Trebouxia gelatinosa
GCATTGTACTGGCCATGGCAGTCAATTGACTTTATTTCATCTTATATGTTGCATGTACAGCACAGAGGTCGCCATGAGTCATATCAGCATGGGGCGTGTATCACAGAGAAGTGTAGTTCACAATGTCTTTACCACAAAGTATTGTCATTGGGGCATTTGCTCCACATTGTGCATTGCTTGAGGTTTGTTTGCAGAGAAGCTGGAATTGGCCTTGAAGGAGATGGTAGCAGGAGTAGCAAAAAGCCTGGAGAAGGGACAGCAGCGCATGGGCAAGCGTGTGGCTGACATGTTCACCATTCTCTGGTAGGCTTACAGACCCTTGGCTGGTCTTGACATGTCAAGTAGAATTCACATGATTGCTTCTTCGTGCTGTTGGTGGTGTCAATGAGCATGCGTGGGACAGGGTGTGCTCTTTCTGCTACTACTTGCCTCCTCAAGTTCCTTCTTTGGATTTCAGTGCATTCTTGCATCTTGATGACCTCGAGGACGTCAGTCCCTGTCATAAACGCCTCATATGTAGAATCGGCTGCCGCACCTGGACAAGTCTTGATGTGTTCTTGAACAATTTCCGTACTGGATGAAACAAAGTCAACATTGCATTTATGTTTTGAGGCACAGCGTTTTGATTGTGACAAACACAGAAGAATCCTGACAGGTCCATGATGCAGAGTTTTCAGTGTCCCGTATAGCAGCTGTATACTGATGTGATTGCGGCAACAAACACATACGAATTTCACAGTCAACTAATGAGCAATTTCGAACAGGGAAGGGATGCCACGTGAGATGTTACCATACGGATCTTTCCACGAATCAGTTGTGATGCTATCAACGTGTAATTTGACACCAGGCAACACAATTTCGACCTCATACTGGAAATAATTGTTTTTTTGACAACTCCTGTGCATTCTTGCACCTTTCCAATATGGAGGCCCTAGAAACAAAGCTGCTGTGCCTTTTTTGAGTTGAGTTCTAATCATGCAACAAGACACACTGGCCTAATAGATTGAGCATGTGCTTGGCATGCTTCATGACTGCTCAACATAATCGACATCAAACGTGTGAAGCGCATGGCTACTGCACCATCTCAGTGTGCCAGCTGCCAGGAGCAGGGTTTTATTGTTGCTCCGATAATCTTCACAGCAAACATCCTTGTCAAGTGGCTTTCACAGACTCTGGAGAGGTCAAGACTTACTGACCAGCCACTTACAACATGAGTTCTGGTTTCAATTGCTGTGTTCATCCCTCTGATTTGACTGTCCTGTTGCAGGGAAACTCCAAGCTGCAGCAAGGAGGAGCGCAAGACTGCCCTCATTGGCTTACAGGTACACAAACTGCATGCAAATTTTGCCTGCAGTTGTCATGCACAGTATTACAATCTGACATTCCTGACACTGCCCTCCTAGCACATGTGGACGTGCCACAAGTATGTAGTGTGAGGCATGAAACACTGCATCACAGACTGATCATGTTGTGAACTTGTGACCTGTAGTCCTTGGGTATGCAATGCCACTGGTCTGCCATACAGTGCTTTTCCTTTCGTGTGCAGGAGCTTTCAGTGCAGATGCAGTGTGTCTGTGTCGAGGCAGGGGCCCCCAAGCTGGTCCTGACCCTCCCTGAAGAAGAGGAGGAAAAGCCAGAGCAGCCAAAGCAGCCTGAGCATCCCCAGAAGCAGGGCAACACAACCACACTTGCTGCATCGCAGACATCTCCTGACAAAACATTGCAGCAGCTTGAGCAAGAGGCGAAACAGTTGCAGCAGCAGCTCATGACAGAGTGCAGCATGCGGAAGCAGGCACAACTCAAGCTGCAGTTACAGCAGAATGCATCAGCACAGAAACAAACACGGTTGTTGCATGATCAGCAGCAGCAAAAGAGACAGCAGGACATAGCTAGGGCGAGAAGTCACTATGCAACATGCATGTCCTCAGTGACACACTTCCAGCAGGTGATTGAGCGGATGCAGGCTAATGTGCATGAGTCACAAAGTGCGACAGCGCGTGCCAGGCTTCTGAGGCGGAAGGAGGGGGTTGTGGCAGTACTTGCACAGGCTGAGNGCATAGCCAGTTAGCTCTTGGCTGAGGCAATTGTGGCATGCATGCTTCAGACACCACATGATTCCAGTGCTACAGCTGACACTCTCTTGTACACAGACTGGCAGCGCATGCTATCAGTGCAAGATGGTGCTTTTAGCTGTTGAGCAGGCAAGGGCAGCAGCAGAAGCAGCAGAGACGGAAGATGCCGACTCCAACAGCAACAGCAGCAACAACAGCAGACATACAGCAGCAGCAGCAGCACCAGCAGCAGGAGGGCAGCAGCAGCAGCAGCTGCTAACGGCTTGATGAGCAGCAGCATCAGCAGAGCAGCAGCCGCCCGACCAGCAGCAGCAGCAATAGCAGCAGCAACAGCAGCTTTGGAGACGCAAGAAAATCAGCCACCAAATGCAGCTCCTGGGTTTCAGCATGCAATAGAGCCAGCTCACCATCAGGTGACAATATGGTCGCTCACTTGTGCCATGAGAGTGGGGCAAAAGGCACAGATGCCTGTACTGTTCTCTAGTATATTGCTGCAGTGCATTTGTAGCAACACCATGCATCAGCAAAGCAAATGTGGGAAGCCAACAGCATCCTGCAAACGTTTGGGTTCAGCCATCTTAGGAGCCATTCAACACACCAGGCTGTGTCAATGACAACAAGGATTGTATACAATGGCATGTCCCCACAATTGCAGAGGGTTTTGTTTTGCTGCAGACCTGCACATCTGCTACTTGCACCGGCCCCAATAGGAGCGACATAGTGGACCAAGGCACTTTTCGTTATACAATGTTTTGTAAACAGCCAATCATGCTTTGCAGTTACATGACTGCGCTGGCTCACAAGAGGATGAAGAAGAGGACAGTGATGATGACATTCCTGAAGAGGACAGACAAGCCCTCTGGCACCAACACACTTGCCCCTATGATGACCAAGAAGAAGATGAGGACAAGATGGAGGAAGAGGATGCTGATGATGACAATCAAGAGGACGCAGAAGCTGGTGATGATGATGACGAAGCAGATGATAATGAAGCAGATGATGATGCAGAAGTACAGCCAGACGCCATCCCACTGTATGTCTGGCACCCCACGCGTGCTCCTGACCAGCGCCAACTGACCCACCACTTCCACAATGACATGCAAGAAGAGGAGCAGGACGAACCAGAGGATGGCAATGAAGAATTTGATGGCGATGACGAAGAATGCTCAGATCAGCAGGTAGATGAGGATGAAGAGGAGGTGGACGAGGATGATGAGGGTGGGGAAGCGCTGGACGCCGAGGATTGGAGCGGGGACCGACCAGAAAGAGGTTCCTACAAAATGAGTAAGTCCAGTCTTGCTGATGTGTTCCGTGTCAGCACTGTATGTGTGTGCTTGACACAATCTGAGCTCTGCAAGCATGCGAATTGCAATCAGCAAACTGTGTGTGTGTGTGTGTGTGTGTGTGTGTGTGTGTGTGTGTGTGTGTGTGTGTGTGTGTGTGNCAAATCTGAGTCAGTACACAGACAATTGTTGCCTGCCCAACATAAGTCACACCCAGCATTGCACATCACTTGCTATTGTGATCGTTGCTGCATACACAGTCTGCTTTCATAGTCTGCCTTCTGCTGGGGCGCGCTGCACATCCACTTCAGGTCATGGCATGGCTGACCTGACACACCATGTTGAGTATTTTGCCAGGGCACGACGCTTCTCTGGCCGTGCCATCAAGTTGACGATGCTGTGCTGCAGGCAGCAGCAGGTCAAGGTCAGATACCCCATGTGGGCCAGGGCAGCACAGATGAGCCTGTGCATGACCAGGCAGCCAGTGCAAGCCAGCAAACAAACCATAAGGCTGTGCTCTTAGCTGGCAGCACCAGGCAGACAACCGCACCAACAAGAAGAAGGGAAGCAAGGCTGAGAGGAAAGCTGGCCGAGCTGCCATCAGAGCTGCCAGAAGTGCCTGCAAAGCTGCTAGGGAAGCTGCCAAAGCTGACCAGAGGCTGCAGGAAACCGCCAGGATTGCTGTGGCGCTAGCATTGCAGGAGGCTGCAGCTCACCAGGCTGTTCCCACTGATGGTTGCAAGACTCTGCGTGTCAAGACTGGTAGGCATGCATGCCCGCTGAGTTGGCTGCAGAGCTCCGGCCCTGTGCTGCATGCACCTGTACGTTCATTGGCGGCCGCCAACATTGTCAAGTCATGTCAAGTGGCTCAGGCTGGTGCAGAGCAGGTCATGCTAAACACTGCAAGCCATGATGCCTACATCAGTTGGCACTCGTCTTTGCACTGCACTGCAGATGCCACGTGGAAAGATGTGACTCGACTTTTTGGCATTCATACTCCTCCATACGAATCTGGCAGAGCAAATGTCATTGACTATTTCTTGTGCATGGTCAGCAACCAAGAGTGATTGATGTTTGATAGGCAAGGAGCTTGCGCAGAATGCAGGCAATAGCACCGCCAGGACAGCTTGCAGCTTTGGGTCTCTAACAGCATCAAGAAGGCCCATCTACACGGACAGGTGCTCAGGTATTTTCTAGCCCCACCTGCTGTGCTGTCACCTGGCCTGAATGCCCCAACCATGCGTCACTTTTGTGTTGCCCTTTGCTGTATGTGCTTCCAGTGAGGCGCCTGCAGTCTACATCAGTGCTGAGTGTTTCATACTGTCATGGCTGATGACACCCTTGCTTTCTGTTCCATGCTCTTGGCTCTACATGACGCTACTTGTTGGTTTGGTGCTCAACCACAGGCTGTTGACGAAGTCCATCCTTGGCTTGTGTGAGCCTGCAGGAAGTGGCACAAGACCCTTCAACTGTGAAGCAGCATGCATATGGGGGTGGAGGACTCCCCAGAGAAGCGTGGGGATAGGAGGCTTCAGGTGGCAGCACTGCTGAGGGGGCAGTCCAGCAGAAGCCTGCTGACAGCAAGATGAAGAAGCGCAAGGTTCCAGAAGACAAGGCAGCATTCACGAGCGACGCAGAGCGTGCAGTGAGCAGAGGCGCAACCAAGAGCAGATGAAGAAACGCAGAACAGGAGATGCGTAGGAGGCAAGGGCCATCGAGAAGGAGGCAAGGGCTGTTGAGAAGAAGCCTCAGGGGGTTGCAAGCCCTGCAGGAGCTGCTCCACAGGGTAAGCCAACAGCATTACTTTCTGGACAGCGATTGCCAAGGACAACAGTCATCCAAGCATTCAGTGACATGCTGTTCGGGCAACAAGAGTTTGCCGCTTGCAGCACTGCACACTTTCTGGACCTGTCTGTGTGTGCCATGAGCTGCTCCCACGCCAGTGATAGTTGTTACATTAGCAAGTCATATGTGTAGAAAATAGCATTGCTGTCTCAAGTGAATCCGGCCGTGTACACAAATCCTGCTGTGATGCAGGTGCAGCTGCCGAAATTGCTCCATCACCTTTTGCTGCTCAGCTGATGGAGGATACGCTCAATGAAGGTCTGGCCACCTGTCTGGCCTCTTCAGGCACTCAGGCTCAGCAGGCAGCACAGTCACAGCTGTTCAAGAACAAGCACAAGCACAGGAAGGCAAGCCAGCAGCCAAGTTGGTAATGTTGTCTGCAGTGCACTCAACCACCCGCATGGTGCAAAGCTCAAGTCTGCCAATGACACGACTTGGCAGAACACACTAGTCTTTAATGGCTTGTAGCTGATCTGCAAGGGTCAGACTGCTCTTGTCATTATCTAGACAATCAGGTGGATGCTCCTTTGAGGGAACATCTGCACTCGATTGCAATTGGGCACTTTTCTCAGCTTAGGACACTGTTTGACATGTGCTGGAGACATAACTACATGTTGCCAGGTGGGCACGTTTTGAGCCTGTGTGCAATTTGATCTGGGCACCTGCTTTTGCTACTCAATGGCTCAACTGTTAAGAAGCTGACTGAAACACAAAAATTTGTTGCGAAGCGAGCAATGTCACAGGCAGGCAGGCATGACCAACAGGAGTCCATTCCGGTTGCTGTATGTTTGGGTGATCCTAGTTCCTTTATTGTTTTGTGTCCTATCAAAGCAAAAGAAACAAGCGAATGTGCTCCAAGTACATAGCATTGTGGCCCTGTTCTAATCCTACCAGCTTTTGCAAGCGCTTTGTGCTGTTGCAGGCTTGAGGTTCAGGCGCACATGGACAGCTGATTTGGCTGCGTTCCTGGAGAGCTGTACAAGGTCGCACAAGCTGCAAACAACAACAACCCCTGTGCTGGTGACGTGTGTCCTTGCAGCATTGTCTCTCAATGCATCATACGCATGGGGATACACTCACTCTGCGTGTACAGCTGTCATGCTGTGGATTGCAGCAAGGAGTTGAGTCTGTGAGGGCGTGCAGGTACTGCTGCATGTCAGACAGCCAGCTTCATGACACAGACATCGGGTGCAACTAGCTGGAACAACGTCACGGTATGGCTGTTATCAACAATAGGGCAATATTTGTGACACTGACATCATGATCACCACCTGCGAGTTGTTTCATCAGCAGTTTCTCAGGTAGCATTCCTTTTTCAATAGCTGCGTATGAGCTGACGGCAATGACAGTTGTCAGGGCAGCAGCATCTAAGCGGCACATTGTACTGTCATGGCTAGCATGCAGCCTGTAGTCGTCTAGAGCATCTGCCAGCTTACACTGACTGTGTGCCCCACATGAGGTGCACATGCCAACTTCAACGAATTGCACATGCTGCAATGTGACGAAGCATTGAGTATAGCATATAAGTGATTCGAATTTTTAGTCCAGTTCCGGCCTGTGTCTAGGACTGGCTATTGAGTACTGACAACAACAGACACCAACAGTGTACATATCAGACGCACACGCCTTGTAACTATCCCTCATCAACAACAAATTTGTTCCGGGCGTCTGCGAACGCAGTTCGCTGCCCACACGCCATTCAGCGTCACAGCAACACTTATGATGGTGATGGTGTGGCACGTGTAGGTATGCATGTGTTGCGTGCAGACAATGTCAATGTCAGGTCGCCGTCCACATCGCAACACATCGCCACTGACATCGCCAAAACCTACGTATTACTTAACGATGGAGACTGCAAGTTTGAATTTTGAACCAGGCAACAGGCTGGACCTTGAAGTAGCCTTCACGCCTACAGTGTCACAGTCGTGTAGTGAATCACAGCATCCAATGTCGCTCTGGTCATGCTCTGCGTGACGCTGCACCGTGTCTGCAGTGTGTGCGTCTGTCATGCCTCGGTTCAAGGTAAGGTGTTGACTAGTTGTCCTTACGATCCTTCACACGGATCTGCAAACACTCGCACACCTGATGTTACAGAAATGGAAGTTGCTCCCGCGCGAGGACGTCGCATCAGACTGGGTGTCAGCATTTGCTGAGGAGAACGTGTGGTGCGAGGTCTTTGACAGGTTGCAGCCTACCTTTCATCCTATCCGTCCTGGATACGATGACGAACAGGAGTTCGCCGATTCGCGGGAGGTTAGGGCACACGCAAACTACCAGCAGCTGCGATACGTCTGCAAGGCGTTTCATCGTATCTTCAGCACTCGCATTGACCTCGAGCAGAACGTGGTTCTACACCACGACACCAACCTGCCGGGCGATGTTGGAGGCTGGCAACAGTACGACACTCCTGTTGCTGACCTCACATTGTACGTGTCAGAGCACCAGACGGAGGACGTTCTGTATGACATCCCTGCAGTGCTGAATAGGATCAGTCTTGGTAACGTCACCATGCGCTCAGTAGTACACCTGTCAGTCTTCATCACGTTGACTGAGTGTCACCTACACCAACCAGTGGTTGAAGCTGTTGGTTTGGAGCCGCTTACATCGTTGGTCAATCTGCAGCTACTGAGCTTGCAGAAAGGAACATTTGCAGATGTTCTGCCCTGCAGCCTACAGTAATCCTCACTGATGCCAAAGCCATCTGTGAGTTTGGTTTCTGTGTTGCCGAGGGCTTGCAGTGCCTCAAGATGGACAACGTATCTCAGTTTCTCCTGCACAACGGACGGCCTGGCTTAGCATCATGCAATCCATTGACAGAGTTGCACATGGTGGATCCTGAGATATTCGACCATGAAACAGGCTTCTTGGCTGCCTACCAACGCCTGCCATCAGGCATTCACCAGCTGCTGCACTTGACCAAACTTGTGTTGTCTGTCGGTAACAGCAAAGTGGATCTGGCCACATTCCCAGCTGGTCTGGAAGACTTAGAACTACATGTGTTCCAAACCACAGTGACGGGGAATGTCAGACATCTTAGCAGGTTGTGGCGGCTTGTGGTCAACGCTACCCCTAGACGCGTCGGGGATGGCAGGGAACCGGCTCCATCAAGAGTTAAGTTTGCCGTAAACTGGCTGGACTTTAAGGCTTTGGAGTGTTTGGTGCTATCAGGTCCTGTTGCTCTGGACAAAGTGTTGTGGTGTCTTGAATTGCTTCCGCATTTGGCACACTTTGACTGTTTGCATGTTGAGGTGTGCAGCCGTCTGACAAAAGAGACTCTAGACGAGTTGCGGGTGAAACTGCACAACAGAGGTCACCCTGACCATCCCATAGGTAATGGAAAATACTTGCGGCCCCCCAAGCGCCTTACTCGCACGGGCTAGTCAAGTATGTGCTTGTTGGTTAACCTGCATTTCTGCACTAGACTGTCATGCTAGAACCATTTTTCATACCTGCAATCTGAGGACATGTCAAAAATGCTGCTACCTAAGTTGGTGGTGTTGTGTAGCAAGTGTGTGTGACAAAACCTACTTGCAACCCAAATGCAACCTACTTGCACAATCTACTCAAGTGCAATTTGCAGGCAGACTTGCATTTTGTGCTAGACTTTAGAATATGTGATGTTTGCCATCTGAGAGACCAGTCAGAAAGCGCTGCTGTGTACATTGATGGCGTTTTGTAATGAATATGCTACAGTACATGAGCTAGCTTTTGCATGCAACGCGATAAGCCCTGAAAGCAATTCACTGACATCACAGGTTTACCTACTTGCCAGCCGGCTCCAAGTACCTACTGGGCGTTTACATCCTAGTCTCAAATGCCAACCTGCACTCACATGCTACGTGCATACGACCTGCGCCTCAAGTGCAAGTTGCAGCTGCATCTGCTCCGGATGAGGCTTATGACAGTCAAACACCTGAACATGGAAGCTGACTATGCATACCTACGGTAGCGGGGTGTGTGATTGCTTAGCATCAAGGTAGGTCACAATGCATTTGGGTATATAGCCATGCACCTGTAGAGTCTCAAAGAATGCTGTTGAAAGGTGGGTGTTGTGTTGATACCTCAGCTGACATCCCATGTTGCAGCTGCCATGAACAAGCCTCCTATGGCTGCCCAGAACATGCTGTGCCCAAGACAGCGATCCCAAACCCTAGGCACTGTCTGCCCACGGTTGTGACCACATGCTTGTATGTCAGCCCTGCTGCCTCACTTTCTGCACGATCATATGCAAGACTAGGAGTATGCCACTGAGACTAGCACGGCCTGGATTGCAGCAGCAGTTGGCAACATGCAAGGACACAAGCTGCAGATTACAGCCTATGCTAGCAATTTGCAGACACAATGCATGTGCACACACTGATTGACAGGACCGGCATACTTGCACAACACAGGTATGTAAACCCAGGCGCCATGCATGTTGAGTCAGCATCTATTGCTGGCAGTCATCTTAAAGCTGACAGTGTAATGCCAATGCTGCAACTCTCATAACAAACATCATAAAGAGACGCAGCTATGTACAGCAGGTTTGACATCAAGGGAACAAGCATAACAGGGTTGATGTCAGCTGTGATTGATATTTGGTGCAGCGTGTCATGAGGGCTGGTGGTGAGCCATCAGCACGCAGCATCTGTGCACACTAAACCAGTATGGCAAGTGTAACTCGATGTCATGCATCATTTCACTTATTGACAACACCAAGCGAACTGTCCAGCGGACCAGTGGCACACATCTGGCTTGCTGCATATCCTGTGCTCCTGTCACCTTGACACCACTCTTGTTGCTGGGCAGCAGGCTGAGAGCCCTGCACAGAACAAGCTGCCAGTGTGTAGCTGCACAGAATCTCTGCCACTGGCTCCGTGACCGGCAGGGCAGTGCACCGGTGCAGTGAGGCTACAGGCTGTCAGAGATTTCTGAAAATGTATCAGTAACTTTGAGACATGAATAAGTGTTGCCTTAGAAACCTTGTCAGGCATTAAACGGGCATAGCAGCAAGCTGCAACTCAGCAAGTTAATCATGGCCAAGTGCTGCAGTTTGAAGCAAAGCAGACTTCACAAACAAGGCACCTCCACAAATCACCTGGTGCAGTACACCATTGTGCACACACTCTCTGCAGGGCAGCAAGTCAATGCAGGGCGGCAAGTCACTGCACAGCATAACCTCAGCTTGCCTGGAGTCGGATTGTGACGACTGCAGCATTATGCACAAGCTGAAATATCCAGCATGCCATGCAAATGGTTTGTGGCTCTATGTGCAGCTCGACCTGCACCTCACATGCAGGCTGCAGCTGCAGCTGCTCCTGATGAGGCTCATGACAGTCAGAACATCTTGCAGAGCAAGCAAGCTGGCTTTTTGCACCTACGGTAGCTGGGTGTGTGATTGCTTGGCATCAAGCTAGGTCACAGCGTCATGGCTCAAAACATGTGGGTATACTAACATACAGGTGCATCACCTGTGGAGTCACACAGAACGCTGCTGACACATGTCCCTCATGCTGATACCCCAGCTGACATCCATTGTGCAGCTGCTCTGGACAGGCCTCCTTTGGCTGACCAGGTCATGTTGTGCCCAAGACAGCGATCTTACACCTCCCGGACTGTCTGTTCATGATTGTGACCTCATGCTCCTGCAACAGCCCTGTTGCCTCACTTTCTGCACGATCATATGCACCGTGTGGAGTTTGCTGCTGAGACTTCCTGACTTGAGCAGAAGCAGTTAGCAACATGCAAAGACACAAGATGCAAGTCCCAGCCTGTGCTGACATCTTGCAGAAACAATGTGTGCACATACTGTCTGGCAAGCCAAATGCCATGCATTTAGAACCACCATCTTTTGCTGGCAATCACCAAGGCTGGCAGTGGAATGACAGTGATGCACCTTTCGTACTGGATATATCAGAGACAGCTATGTACAGCAGCTTTGGCATGAAGGGATCAGGCACAACATGGGTGCTCACGCTTGTTGTCAGCTGCAATTGGTTCTGTGTTTCAGTGTGACCTATGAGGCTGGTGGTGAGCCAGCAGCATGAAGTGGCTGTGTCGTCCATGCCAGTATAGCTTGTGCCACTTTGAGTCCTCCCTGCCACTAGATACTGGGTAGCATGCTGAAAGTCCTGCACAAAAAGAGCGACTGCTCAGCAGCAATCACCTGAGTCTAACACTACAGCAGGGAATGCCATCTGGCTTTTGCCACATGTGGCAAGTTGTACCTTTGAATGTATGGTACAATTGTCTGCAATGTTGTGTCTCATACAGTCACGCCCCTCCTGCGTCATGTATGTAGACACGCCTGCTGGCATTGGTAATGACAGCCACCAGCATGCAGTGCCGACAAGTACTCCAAGCACCTGCTGACTTTCCTGACAAGACTGCAGAACACAGCCATGCTGGATTGCATGCCAAACACCAAAGCTACTAAAGGCTACTGGCAGCAGTCAGGCCCAACACAGCCGTGCCAGATACAGCATGTGGCATCAGCACTACCTGTGTGATTGTTGCCACACAGTTTCATGGGCAGGTCTGTAGACTAGTCTGACTTCAGGAGGCAGATCACAACAGCTCAACAAGCTGATGTACATGCAGAGCTACAAGTTTGACTGACGTAGCAGTCTATTCATGTGCAAGGTCTGCCGATCACAAAGGCTGACAGTAATGTGTAGCAGCTCTGCATGTGCAATGTTGATGGGCACAGCTGTGGCACTTGCCTCTTTGCTGCACTGCAGCTGCATTGCTGCTCCCTTACTGAGGCTCTGACATTGCTGCCGCAACCAGCCCACATTGCTGCTGCAACCAGCCCGCATTGCGCTCGTCATATGCCTCTGACTTCCTTGCGAATAAAGCCAGTCTGCACACATGCCGTGCGTGGTCACAGTGGTTCACAGGTGAGTGAATTCGCAGGGTGCAGAAGTGGGCATTCCCATCTCATGCTGCAAGCCTGAATGCTATACCTTCTGCATCTTGCTGATCTGGACCAGCTCATGCAACATGCTGTGGCGCCCTCAACACATGCGTCCAAGATGCATCTATCACTGAGCTAGTGCTGCTTGTCTGCACCGCGGTTCGGCCTGACACGAGGCTGCTGAAGCCTTTTATAACTTGCTCACAATGAACATGCCAGCTGCGGGGCGAGTGCAACCGCTGTGCAAGGTGTCTGCAGAGGTGCAGAGCTGTTGCTCACCCAGCTGTCCGAGCAGGGCGTGGAAGGCAATGTTGGGCTCTGCCCACTCGGCTTCTGTCCGCCAGGACCAAGCAGCGTGTGGATGCATTCGTCGCTGATCATGCACTGCGCCGTGTGCACTCGATATCGCGCGGCACCTCAGCGCTAATGACTCGAATCAGGCATGACCCATACCCGCTATGAGTTACGCATGAGCAAGGATGTATACGGTAGACTAACCATTCTTCAGTATAATCCAGCTAGCGGAGGCCTTAGTTGCGGGCACGGTCCTCAGGTCAGACCCACTGCCAAAAAGTCAAGTCAACTCAGACTTGAACTTGCAGTAAGATTGGTCGCTGTCCACGTGATATAATACTCTGTCCTCCCTATCGAAGCTACCCACCCTTTTTGAGTCTTCAAGTCCTTTTACACTGGGGAGCTCTACAATCTACGATGGAAACAGGATGTACCTCACGTTCTGTTCGGGGCCCTCAGTGCTCAACAAGGTTCTGTTGTCTCCGCGACAGGCTTCGCAAACGGAGGACAATCTGCTGCTATAGGTATTACTTCGATCGGCCTCCCTGCTTCATTCTGCTTGTGCCTGAACTCGTGGCCGACAGCTCAGTTGCCAGCTTGACTATTCAGAACGCCTGTACTATACCTGACAGCTACGCCTCAGCCTCAGCTCACGACAGCCGAATTGTAATCACAGATCCATACTGAGCGCTGCGCTGCATTGCATCGCACTGCATTTGCTTGGCATGATGTAGCATATACGACTCGCGCTATTTTACTCCTTACGATCGGGGCCATGTTCAAGCTCTTCTATCTTGGGCATGCACCTGCAGATCTCGCTTAAGCAAACGGAGGACAAGGTGTATAATCGTCACAACATGCAACTTGTGCCCCTGGCTGCTGGCACTCTAGAAATTGCGACAGCAATGCATGAGTCAGTGTGATGTTGCGCTGGCTTTTGCACGTCCTCAGCATTATGTGTGTTGCACATACAATACAATGACATCACCGGTATTGACTTGATCTGTGCAAGCATGTGAGGCGCTGCATTGAAAATGCACCTTCGCTGCCTAGTCCTGCATCCCACAACGGCACCTATACATGCCAATAACACTTTTCTGCCGTCGAACCATTCACACGAACTTCATTCGCCAGCATTCAGCTCTTCCTTAGTCTTGAGGTACAGTTTGTCTACACAGGTCCAGCTGGGGAGGTGCATCACTTGCCACAGTAAGTCAGACTGCCTGCAAGGCAGCGATGACTTTCAAACTCTTGATGAGACAATGCAACAAAGTCACTTGACTTATGTTGTTGAAGAATGCAGTGCAGCATGCAACCGTGGATCAAGTAGTGATACATGCTGGCCTAAGCCTGCAACACATCTGCTAAGGAAATGACATGCCAAGTGCTGTTCGAACAGGTTGAAGACGCAATGCCACAAAATTGTGTTGTAAATATCCATGGCAGCACTAACGTATCTGCAGGGTTGCTCATCTGCAGGGCTGATACACCCTACAGGTACCTCCCTGTAGGGTCGAGAGTGGCTGTATCAAATTTAAAGTTCAGGCAACACAAGCATCAGTACAGCCGGAACAGCAAGCTCAGGCTTATACAGGTGTTCATAAGTGTTACCAGAATGCATATGCAAACAGTAAGATCATGTCCCAATGCAGGGTGTTTCAACACAAACAGCCAAGTACAATAGGTTCGCAAAATGCAGCAACAGTAATTCTGCTTTGCCAATGCTACTGGATGGTGCATCATTCATTGGACAAAGGACCCAATTGTCTTGATCTAGAAGTAATTAGGACATTGTCGGGGCTGTGCGCAGCATTAGTGCAGCCATTTGCATTTACCTTGGCGGCCGGCGCTGGCTCTGCAACTCAGCAAGCTGCAGAGCATGCTGACTTTCCATGGCTGCAATGTTCTCAGCATGGCGCTTGTTTTCCACTTGTTGAATGTGACTCGTCCTCTTGCGCTCCTCCTCAAGCTGTGCAGTCATTTCTGCCATTCTGGCTTTCAGTTCCTTGGTCTGTCTACGGTACTCTGCCTCTAATGGGGTGGGCTGCCCACCTGCTCGAGCTTGCAAAGATGCTTCACCTTTTGTGCTGCAGTCATGTCCTGCACGTGACCCCTTGGACAGTCTCAGGGGTCAACAAAAGAAGCTGCCTGTGGTCCAGATGAGCTGCTAGCTTGCAATAATTCTTACTGTCATGTCACATGGGCTTGTTGCACCTTTAGGCGATATCTTGTGTTGCAAGCCAACCTCACTGTTTGCATGGGAATGAGACAGAAGGGCATGGTGCAATAAATCTGCAACATGCAAGCATTGCTTACACATGATTGTTAGCATGCAAGCTCAAGCACTGGCAGCTTCTGCAATGCAAGATTATACTGCTTACACACATGCAAACAGCATTAGATAGGAGATCAGTTTGAGTGAATACACCAAGCAACAGGTAGCGTGGCAAGCACGTGACTTACCTGCAGACTGCAGCTTCTGCTGGTAACTCTGAAGCTTGGCAGTCATAGCAGCAAGCTCCAGCTCATGACACTGCTTTTCCTCATCAGCCTGCTTGTTCCTTACCGCATACGCATTCTCTGCACATCACACAATGAATACCCTACTGCTACGATTGGGAAGCACACAGCAAGCAAGCTAGATGGAATTGCCCTTTCTACAGCTCAAATAGACACAACGTTCAGCTTGCTGCAGGCTTACCTGATTTCTCAAGCTGTGACTGGCAAACCCGCAATGCATTCCCCATTGTACACAGGTCATCTGCATGCTTGCGCTGACTCTGCATCAGCTTCTGACACCGCGTTTCTGCAGCATGGTCAAAGCAATTAATGTCTGCTGGTGAAGCCTAGGTAACTTAGCTTGCCTGGCGTGTTCTGATCTGCTGCATACATGCTGATGATATGACAGCATGTGAGCAACAGTGTTGGCCTCTGCTTGTACATGTCCACTTCAAAAGCTGCAGATTGCTGGATGTTCAACTACATATAGGAATATATAGATACTGTACTGGTGGCACCAGACTTCACATCCGCAAAGCTCCACTCGGGACGCACAAAATTGACCTTGCCAATTGAGCACATGGATCACTGTGTTGAAGGTTGCAGCTGTGGACCATTGTCTGTAGTGACCCACCATCCTGCTCAGCCTGCTTGTTGACATCAGATTTATGTGCACTGCCTGTCTGAACCCATGTCGCTTGTCATGCTTTTGCAACTTACATCACGGTCTAGAGCAGGTGTCACTTGGGCTTAATGCTGCTTGAGCACATCTGCAAAGGCTGGAGTGCCTAACCTGAGGCAGCAAGTGCAGTCTTGTTTGAGTCAAGTACAGCTTGAACCTGCGCCAATCTGACCCCCATATCCTGCTGCATCTGGCCATGCCGCTCAGCAAAGCAGGCTTCGGCTCTCTCTGCAGATCACATGCGCTCAAGCAGAGCTCGCACACACAATGGCACAGATTGAGATGAGTCTGTGAAGGTTGTGTGTATGTTGAGACCATGAAGTGATGTGCTGTTTCAGCTGATGCAGCACTGNTGTGGAGCTAAATTTGCTTGAGTCGTGCTTCCATCATGTGTACAGTAGCCACAAGGAAGCCTTTTCAGAAGGGAGCAGAGCTCTGTGTCTGCTCACAAATCTTCGTGTTACGTTGACTAAGCTCCACATTGGTGATGCATTCTGTTTCGAGATGCAGTACATGACGAGTTTACGCAAGCTAGATTTGTTGTGTGGAGATGTGCGGCTGCCTGTAACACTCGGTCAACTGGTGAACTTGACTGAAATCACTATCAAGTCCTTGGACGCATACAGTGGCGGGCCAGCTGGAGTTATCACACCTGTTACACCTGTTGAGATTGAGTTTGACTGGGGTTGTTTGCATGCCTTGCAATTGATCACAGTTGTTGGACCAGCAGTGCTTGGCCGCAGCATTGCTTGTGTGTACCTTCTGCCACACATCAAGCGTTTCAGTCTGCAAAATTTCTGGTCAGATGACTCAACATCCCTGCATGCCATCACTGAGTTGCAAAGGATGTTCAGTCAAAATGCCCCACATGTTTCTCTGGACATTGACTGCAAGGTAGTGCCACCCTAAGCAAATTTGGTTGTTGTATGCAAGCTGCTGGGCTCTGAGTAATAAGATGCGATGATTTGAGGGCTTGCTCAGCGCTAGCACAGGCAGGCACAAGGAGGTTGTCTGACCTTGGTTGCCATTATTCAACAGCAAGTTTTGTGTCCAGACATCAGGTGTGTTTTGCAGCTATCATCAATGCAATCACTGGAGTACAGTGAAGCCAACAGCTGGTCAGTCTAGCTAGTCGATGCGCGAGGGCTAGCTTCGTTGTCTTGTGGTTCCAATCGTCAGTGGTTCATCAAGATATTTCTGAAGCTAGCCATGCTGATGCCATCGTACAATGAGGTGGCTATGCACCTGACTTGGATTTGGTAAACGTGCCTGCATTCAGGTATGACAGTTAGACAATGCTGTACATGTATTCACTGCACCCTGCAGTACACCTGATCTGTGACCTTCAAAGTGTGCTGGCACAACGATCGCCACCATCTTGGCAACAACAACAAATTTCTGATCAAGGTTTTTCAGCAGACTCAGACAATGTAGCCGTTTGGGAAAGGAGTATTCAATACTCAGTATTGCGTAACAATTTGGTGATCTCAAAGGCAGCAAACATCAGACCCTTATTGAACGACACCTACTCTCACACATGCTTATGGTGGTGTTGTGACTCTTACAACATCTGCTGGCTTGATCACAAGAGCGTACTTGCCAGAACCAGCCTCACACAATTGTGTATAAACGCATTGGATGACCTGATCACTTACTGCGCCTGTTGACATGAGCCTGGATCAGTTTCGATGGTACAGCTTACCAGCTTGGGCTTGTGTTGTGCGCTATGCATTCAGGAAGTGACAGCCCAGCACGATGCGCATGCGTCCGCCACCGTCAGGGGTCAAGCAAGTTACGCACACTCACGCACCTTCACATGTGCACTGTTGCTATAACTGAATCATGCTACTGCTACAAGCATTCGTTTGCAAGGTTGCAGCAGAGCTGAGAGTGNGTCCCAGTAGCTGTTATGTGTGGTGCGGGCAGGGGCAGCATCAGGGATCTTCCTTGGGTGTGCAATCCGCCTGATGTCCTCCTCCTGCATTACGCACACTTGTCAGCATTGAGTGTGCAACAGCTTGGGTGCAGGTGTGTATGTTGCAATACGTTCTGCTGAAGGCAATGTGCGCACAACTGCATATGCAACAAGCTATCAACGTACATGATAACAGGCCATCTGGCAATCAATGTGTGACATTGAAGATGAAACGCTGATGGCCAGTTTGAAGCCATGCAGTTGTTCCGCTGTGTTGATGCCTGATGACCAGGCAATCTTTGCTCTTGTATTACCAGCGCTGTACTCGTACGACACACTATGATCATAGTTCTGGATGCTGTGCTGGTCATGCGCACNCTCCTGTGTTTGCCTGAAGCTCTGTGCTGAGCCTCTTCAGCGTTTCCCACAAAGGTATGATTAGCTGCTGAGAGTACTTCAGTTCGGCATTGAGCTTGTCAGACATGAATTGATTACGATACCGCTTATGGATGGAGTTCAGTGTCTGCAGTACTCCATTGACTGTGTTTGGATCGCCGTTCTGCAGTCTCTCGATGAGATGTGGCAANCTGTACAAAGCACAAAGGAAAGTGAGGGTGTAGAACACATCTAGCAGGTATTTCACAAAACTTCCTTGAATGTTCCAGCTGCAGTGCCCAAGTGAGAGTCTTACTTGTGACCACTGACATTGATGGAGCAGACATTCTTCAGGCGAAAGTCCCACTTCAGCTCAGGCTCCACAAAGGGGGCCACAAAGCCACCACTTGCAGCATCCACATGGATCTTTACATCATACCCCTGCAGCAACACACAATGACTTGCCCATGCACATGCATATGCAAGCACCAGGACTGTCAGGAGGTTCAATTGCTGGTGCATCAGGTAAGGCACCATATGACCAACATTGTGTGCATGAACGCAAACTGTGCAACAGATGTGCGTTACATTGCAATGGCTTACAGAAGGCCTCATACCTTCTCCTTGTTGCGCTTCTCTNGGTGGGATCCATCAGCACAGCAGGGGTTGTTCGCTTGAATAATTCAGTGCAGGCTGTATTTGCATGGCACCCAAAGGGCATGAGTCTGACTTGTCCAAATGTCAGGCATGCTGACCTGGCTTGATTCCCTTGCGTTGCACGTGGCATATTACGCATGAGACCGCATGGGTCAGTCTGGGCTGCCCTCAGAGCCTTCATTGCAGCTTTTTTCTTGTGCGTGGGCAAAGGTTCGGTTTTCTTGTCATGTATGGCGCTGGCTTACATTCTATGCAGTGCAGGTCATTGCTTTGGGCCTCNAATCGTCTCACTCATGTAGTTGCTATTTGCTGGCCTGCAGCAAGAGGCACAGCTCCTCAAAAGCGTCATGAAGATGCTGGTGCAGTTTGANCGCACGTAACGTAGCATTCTCATGAGCTGTATGAGCATGAGCAGGAATACTAATGCCGCTGTGTACGGTGTCTCGCAGGTTGCGGAGATGCCTGGTGCAGCATCTGCATGCTGTGGAGTCTGTTCTGCCGCATGTGTAGAAAGCGTGATGCTGGGCTGCATGATGGCTTTCAGAATGNGGTTCAAGGTTCTTGTCTTGTGCAAATTGTAGGTGATCTCTCCATTCTGCAGAGAAAGCAAGTCAATGATGCTACAGTTGGCCCATTTGGTGTGCAAAAGGCAAGCAAGGCTGCTTGCACAAGACTTCAGGCACGGCAGCAGTAAGGCTTGATCAGCAAGCACACCTCTGACACTATAGAGAACTCCCGAGCCTGCTGATTGAAAATATTCAGCTGCAGAGGCGCGATAGTATCCTTCACATACTCAGCAGCAACTGAGCGTATGAGGTCTACGTTGAAAGGCTCTGCGACGACAGGCACATCCGCACACAAGAGATCACAGGCAGACGGCTGCGGTTGTGGTTTGCCGTCGCTATCGAGCGACAGCAGACATCAAAATGCCTCACAATCTGCAGCACTTACTCTCGTGAGCTGCCACGCTGTCCTCGCACGACGCTGTGGGAACTGCAGTTTTCAAGTTGCTTAGGCCGGGCGTGCCGTCGGGGACCATCATCTCCATGACGATACGCTGCTGGATAATACAAGCTANTACGATTATTGCTACGTCGAACGCTGATGACACCTTGCAAGTGAAGTACCTGGGTAGTGTTTCACCAAGTCATCAACAACAGTAGGCTCTATGGCACGATACTTGGTTGGCTTCCATCCTGCTGGGGCCATTTTGCGTTGTGAGATGTGAGTGAGGGATTCCTGCGAAGCCGCGCACAACAGCTTGTGAAGACACAGTTGGCTCATGAGCTGCACATTGCACCAGCCAAGCGAACCTTATGCGACTACGCTGTCCCGCTCAGATCTGCCTGAAATTCGCGCCGGCTATCTACGACACGTGTAGCACAGGATGTGCAGCAGCAGCTGGGTCCGGTACAAACAGCTCTCTTGCTTTTGTTTCGCACATGCTTCGCTGAGCTTCCCGCCAGTCTTAAATTCGGGGATTCGCTCACTTGGGCAAGAATTTGATTTGCGATCTCAGTCCCCTAGTTTGCGTATTGCATCGCTCGGTTCAAGAACTGCACCAGAACTCCGACACCAGCGCAAGGTGTGTCGGCGCTGTGCTTGTGACCAAGGGTACANAGGGTGGATGCAGTCGACTGTATGGAGCGTTTGTTGCAGCAGGATGCTGCTGACTGCACTGCTGCACCGCTTCATNAAGACATCTGACCAATTGTTGAATCACACAATGAACAGGGGAAGATCAGATCGTAAATGTAACCAAGCATAGCCTGCGTTCAAAGAAATGCCGCACAGCCAAAAGTACCTGCTCCACTCCAAGACAAGCTACTACAGTAAAACTTTGTCAACTGACCAGATAAGTGCACAAAAAACGCATGAGGGCTGCACATGTAGAGCGAGGCTGTTGCATACATGCTTCTGCAGCAGATTCAGCAGCAGAAAGCACATACCTGAACTGCAGACTGCACAGCATCACTGCCAGCTTGCAACACACTGCCAGCTGCTCCTGCAGCTTGAGCTGCAATGCCAGCCTGTTGCTCTGCATCAGTCAAAGTTGCAGACCCTGGAGCATGTGCCCCGTCAGGTGCTTGAATGCTGACATCTCCAGAGGGGCTGGTGCCATGATCTGCTGGGGCTGTTGCATCGTGAGAGGCCTCACTGGGTGCTGTTTGGAGGGCGCTTGCTTCAGAGACATGCGTGTCAGCCGCCGTCGATGTGCGTGCACTTGGATCAGCGGCACCTGCTTCTGGTCCTGCTTGAGCAGAAGCTGATGTTGATGTTGCCCCAGTTNTCACATCACAAGTCACACTGGGCAGACAGCTCATGTTGTCAATATTCAGGAGCATGGAGGGGGAGCAGCTTTTGGATGTATGCCAGCAGCGACAATGCCTATGCTACAGGATTCAAACCACAACTCACCCTTACGTGTTGATATCGATAGGCCAAAGCACGAGCAACCAAACACCATGCAACAATTTTCTCAACAGCATGCCAGCACACATGAGGGAGGGTCAGGTGTTCTGCAAGGTGAAGTTGTTATTTCCGACCAGCCTGCTTTTACAGGACTGGTTGCCTATGCGGACTCAGACTCAGAGTAGCCCTGTTTCACAGGGCTCACTTGTGTATCATTGGATCTGGCTTTCAGAGCACTTGAACAGGTCTCTCTGGCAGAAGATAGACTAGGCAACTTGTGATGAGCTCCTCCTGACAGCTGTTCGACGGTTCTTCTGGTGCTCAAGTTTGTAGTGTATTTGAACACACGTGCTCTGCCTGTTGCAGCAATTTGCATTTGATGTGGCTTCGTACTATGTGTCACAAGTGTACCTGCCCATGATTTAAAGCTCACAATCAAAGGATTTCATATGACGTGAACCCTTTGGAACTGAATCTGCTGTCTTGAGGCCGTACGTTACGTTGAGTGAGTGTGAGCTTACAATTGTCATGTTGATCTGTGGATCCTGCTTGTGCAGCTTATGGTCAATTGTGCCTGAGATACGTCTCAACAATAACATCATTATTACTGGTAAATGTATACGACTGCGGGGCGAAACCTGACATACTACAGTCCATCAGCTGGCTACACATCTTGATTTGTGCAGGGTCTCCTTCACCTACGGACACACAAGATGCTGTACATGTTGTTACATCANGGCGTCGGCTGTCCCGAGCAAGCTTCGTGCATGCTTTCAAACTTGCCAGGGCTTGTTAGGCAGTTGAGCGCGCAAATCTGGCAAGATCTGCTGTTCCGGTAATCCGACGAGGCTTGACTGTACCCGACATGTGAGTCAGGTGACCGATGAACCGAAACGTTTCGTCATTCAGATGCATTTTGCTTCATTCACTGGCAGAAGGTGCAGAGATCAGACCGGCTGTAGTGACCTGCTGAGCATGGTAATCTGTCCTGCGTGACACATACCTATTGCATCAGTATGGAGCCGACTAAAGCACCATGGGCACACCCGCCCACTCAAGTGTCTCCCGGCTCGATCAATCCCGCGGTTCCCTCTTCCAGCCAGCCCGCTCTAACAGGTACACATGGTGTGGCTTTTCCCCACACCTACATATGCGATGCCATTGCTCGGCAGTGCGTGTGGGTGCAAAATGCACACCTAACAACCAGATTTGCGTGCAGCACACCCAAGCTCAGGGAGGGCAACAGGCAAGCNCTCTCTCAACTTCTGACAGCTTCTGATTTGGGTCTGAGCTACCATTATCCACCATGCACCTGAACTCATGGTTCCCCCCTTGGCAATTCTCACAGAGAGGCTCATCACAAATCCTACACTGCGACGGATCCTGATAGCATATTGTCTTCTCACATTCAGCACAGGTGTCAAAGTCATGATTTGCACAATGAACTTCGTCACAGCCGCTACACTTGAAGAAGGCATCTGTGTCATACAGCTCAGCAGCTGGGCGGTACATGCTAAGACAGCCCTCCTCTGAGCAGAACTCTTTGTGTAGACCACACTTGCAGACTTCAATGTCGGCCCCAGAAACAACTTTGCCATCATTGCTGCTCTCTGTGCACTCTGCAAGCACACAAGTGCCATAGCCTTTGCCTGTTGCATACGCACCATGTCAAAGCTACATACATGCATCTTGAATTCACCCAATGAGACCTTCATGTTGTTGCTGCAAGGTGGCATTTGCTGTGTGATATGTAAATTGCATTGGCTATGTGGTTCCTGATACTTTTGAACCGTGTTCAATTTTACAGCCAGAGTTTGTGACAGTACCTTGCTACCACCACAAAGAGCATGAATGAGAGGAAGCTATGCGGAGACATGCAGCTGAGTGCTGCAGTGTGCGAGGTGAGCAGCAGAAGCTACATGCCTCACTTAGAATGTATGATGCACATGCATTCCCTCACGCTGCAGATCTGTAATGCAGTGCGTTGTGNTCAGCTTGTCTACGATCTACCTTGCAACATCTACCGTGTTTGGATGGCAAAAGCTGTCATGCTGCCTGCAGGCGGGCAGCAGCAGGGCTGAGGCTGACAGTCAGTGGGTCTGCAGCTTGCCCCATCCCCATCATGAACAGATGGGAGCAGCTCTCAGGTGCAGTTGCGACTGTTTGTGCCCTGACTGTGTGTGCTCGCACATCACACAGTCACGTGTGCTGTGACAGTTTGCATTTGGTTGCTGCAGATCTGTAATGCAGTGCGTTGTGACCATACCTAGGTCCAAAGGCAGAGGCTGCTTTTTCTTCTTGACTTCAGGTGCACCTGTGAAAAGCACACAGGGGTTCAGTGCCGCACGCATGCAGCACAGCTTGCTCCACTTTGGGGTGCCACGACGCACTACTTCAGATATCAGCTGCACTACTCATACAGCCAAGTCAAGCTAGCAAAGGTCAGCTGCAGCAAAGAGTCATACATGACTGCAATTGCCCAAATGCTGTAAGACAAGGTTGGCAGGACTGTGCATTGGCAAAAAATCCTCTACACACGCCATCTGCTGTGTATGTAACTGCAGACAGCTGCAGATAATGGCAGACGATATTGTTCAAGAGCACATGGCGCTGACACAAAGCAATCGGCATCTGCAGCTAGGCAGAACATGTTGCATGTCAGGCACCCACTGCATTAGCAGATGACTGCAACATGTGCAGCTGTGGCATATGCAGACAGTTTTGGTCNTGTAAAGACAAATTGCATGACGGTCAGAGCACGGCAAAGCAAAGTCTCATCTGCATCAGTCAATAATGGTCACTGCTGATTCATGACAAAGTTGCAGTTCGCATGTTGCTTACCTTGCTTGCCATGCTGCTAGTCAGATNAGGAAGCAGACTTCATCCACAGCCCCTTGTTGGAAGCGCGGTTTGACCACAGGCTTACCCTTCTGCAAATTTAGCCTTGAGCAATTTGCACCAGCCTTTTTGTCTGCAACCTGAAAGAAGACAACACTCTGTTCTGCCACTGTATGGTTGACAACTGTGTCAGTGCTAGGTGCACTGTTGATCGACTGACTTGCTGATTGCAGATTCTGCAAGTCTGTGCTTGCAAAACATTTGGCTAAGCCACATTGAGATGTGACACACTGGCACAATGAGGAGCAGCAGCACCTGACAGATTTGATACAGCTCCTGTTCAATGATTTCAGAGTCACACAATGGAACAGCTCTGTGAAGGAAGGCCTCCCCGCCTTGCCCAATCAGGCCAAGCCACACCCCTGCACAGGGCTCAGACATGCCTGATCCCCTACACCCCCCTGTACTCATCCGCACTGTGTACACAGTCTGTGCTGCATTCTTGGCTTCAGGCCCCTGTGTTGCGTTTGAGACTTCAGCATAGTGTTGCACAGACACCGACAAGGGTTGCTGTCTTCAGTTTTGTGATCTTTGCAAGCCCTTCTGCTGTGCACTTGCTCCNAGTCCTCTGCTGCTGCAGCGAAGTTTCCTAGCTTGCGGTATGCATAGCCACGGTTGCTCAGTGCAGCCAGGTCTGAGGGGCTATGCTTCAGAACCCTACATGAAAATGGTGGGTGAGCCACAGCAAGCCACCTGGGTCAGCATACAGGCTGCTACGCACTTTATGTACAAGCTGCAGAGCAGTGCTCAAACATTGNAACACCAAGCAGCACATATGTTCTGACATACCTGCCAAGACCACATATGGCGGCGATTCTGTTGCGTCCCAGCCATAGCTGCTGCAGGGACAGCAACTTATCCAGACCCTCCAGTTGCTGGATCCTGTTATCTCCCAGCTCAAGTAAAGTCAGAGCAGACATTCTGTCAAGATTCTGCAGCATCAGCACATGTGTGCATGTCTAAAGAGAGCTGATGTGCAGTGTAGGTTGTGTATGGTCAAATGACTTCTGTCCTGGGGATCCTGAAAGAGGCAGGCAGCAGGCTATGCTGCCGCCTCAGCGTAACTGTGGTTAATGCACCAAACCCACCTGTACCGTGGAAACTTTATTGCTTGTCAAGTACAGCTCTTGCAAGTAGTAAGCTGGAAGAGAGGCAAGTTGTGTCATATGGCGTAGCTGATTGTGAGAAANTGAGTGAATACATGACATGAAAATGTGTTACCGGCACTTTAGAGCTTGACTCTCATGCTTGTTCAGACCAAGAAGTTGGTCTCATGTGCATAGCAAGAAGCTGAGCGCAGCCAAAGATTTGTAATGGTGACTTGTTGCTTCAGGGTTTCTACGATCGCGGCAAGGAGTTGAACTGGAAGAACATGAAGGACCTGCAGTTTGTGGGCGCCATGGGACCTCCTGGAGGAGCACGCAACAGCTTAGACCCCCGATTTGTCTCCCTGTTTGACACCTTTGAAGTCCAGTTCCCCNGCGCTGTCCAGGAGCACGTCGTTTGTGCTACACAGCACATATACATATAACATATATGTTACGACCTGCAGAGCGACGTATGACTCCTTTCTGCCTGCAGCTCCTGACTGCACTCCACAGCCGCCTGCCTGCTTATTGGCCAAACGTACATAGCGGTTTCTGCATCCATGTGATCGATGTTGTGCACCGAAAAGCTGGTTGCAGAGTCTGAGTTTTGAGTACTGACTTGGTGATGTACAGCAACACAACGACTCCTTGCTGATTTACGGTCGTCACAATCTCGCCATTCGCACTGAAATCGACGGCTGTGAAAGGAGTGGCGCGCACTAATCCTCGTGTTATAGTTGTAGGATGTTTTACGGAAGATATGAAGCCACCGTTCACGTCAGGTGCAGCGTTCCAGATCTTGCCAAAGGAGCTGCTCAACGTTGTGTGCGCAGTCATACCGGAGTCTGTGCACNGCCCTCCAGCTCAGCTATGCGTTCCAAAGCTGCCGCCAAGTCGGCTTCCAGCTGTGCTGCAGGAGAGACAATAGTGTCAGTACATCAGGCTGTGCTATTGTGAGTTGCTCATGCACAACACACATNAGACTACATGCTACTGTATTCTTTGGGCTTGCATTCGCACACTCAGGCCCAGGCTGGCAAGGTAGGCTGGCGACTGACTGCTTTTCCCCTTCACACTTGCCTTGTGCCTGGACATGCCTGCTAGTTGTCCTGGCTGCAGCTTTGCAGTGTGACTCAGCAGCTTGATCAGGCTGTTGCTGCTGGCCCAGCTGCTGCCTGTGTCGCTTCAGGACAGCTTCCTGCACTTCCATTGTCACCTTGCGTTCTACATTGCACAATTGCAGCTAACAATTGCAGTCACTGACACAGCACACAAGCTTGCCNTGCTGTTGGTCTGCCTCACCTTGCTCCTTTGGTGACACCCTCTGGCCTATACATGCCTCATGCTGCCTTGGAGTCTGCTGCCTCGCATGCTGCTGCTGATCTGCTTCAATCTGCTGCTCACCTGCTTCAGTCTGCTGCTCACTGTGCACAGTCTGNCCCAGGCTTTCTGGGGACACCAGCAGGAATGATAACCAGGTCAGCGCCCTTCAGAGCTTCCGCGATGCCGTCCTTGTCGAAACCCTGCATTGACATGACAGCCAGGTGTGACTTGCGCTTGGCTGAATGCTTGTTGCAACAACGGGAGCTTGAGCCGCAAGCAGCACAATCTTGATGACCGATGACATACGGAGGCTTTCGCCTTCGAATTGATGTGGCTGATGTCTGTGGCTACTCCAGGTGTGCCGGCGATATCGTACAACGACAACTGACTGACATATGGTGAGATCTTCAGCAACAAGCCAAGCGGTTGGCCTATGCCTCCTGCAGCTCCGAGAAGCGCAACCTTCCGGTCAGGGTAAGCGCTGCTGGCGAAGGAGCGGCCAGCGCTCTGCAGCGCGATCTGAGAGCTGCGACGCAACGCGCTCAACATGATGGCAATGTTTGGCGGAGTAATCAGTACCGATGAAAGCGCTCGGCACACATGACTTTCTATACTTGCGCACGCCGACTTCCTCCTCTTCTTCGTGCGGCTTGCATAGTTCCCGTTGTGAGCATTGTCCAAACTCCGAAAGCAATTTCGTTGTACAGACGCCTATTAACGCAACAAGACTTGCCGAGAAAGTCTCAACTGCAAAAAACAGTCGTGCCTTGCGGTGTNGTTGCTCCAGTAAGCAAACGCAGTGTGCTTGAAGGCATGCACTCGTGTTGTGCAGGGTGTTTGGAGACAAATTTGCTGAGATGCCATTCATTGCCACCAAGGAAGGCTACAGGCGAGAAGGCAACTGCAAGCGTCTGCTTAGGGCAAGTGACTGGCACATGCATGCCTGCTGCTTTTGAAGACATATAGCCTCAGCAAGACTCGTGCCACAGCCTCACCCTTTCAGTGCCACACGCCACACTTATCAATTCAGGAGTTGGGCAGTATGTGGGCTATTTCTGGCATGCCCAACAGTCCACAACCCTNAAAACATGCTGTTGCACCTGGATTTGCACTCACTTTCGGGCTGAAAGTTTGCACCAAACCTGCGTGTTTATTTGTCCTACTTCATTGTCTGTGCTGGCGTCGGCAGGATGTAATGGCGTATACCAAAGCGTCAAGCTGTCTGCACATGTATGATCGAGTATCAAGGCTTCTGTCACCTGGCCACTCTAAAATCAAAAGTTTGACCTATCATCGTTTATGTCTGGTCGTTTGAGCTGTCGTCACGCTCAAGAGTGTATCTCAAGAAGTAGCTCTGCGCGCTGCGGGACTCACACCTCAGGTCACAGCAGGCGCTTCCTTCAGCCCAAATCGCTGCAGCCTACGCTAACGCCGAAGCCACAGCTTGAACCTGGGACGTAAGGCAATGCCAGGAGCGTTCTACACAACACACGTTTGAGTCGAGTTGTAGCCAGATGCCAAGGGCTCGTGAGCAGCCCAAGTCCTTAGTCCACAAAGGCGTCACCTACAACGGTCCGTACTTGTACGCTATAGCGCACAGGCTCAGAATTGATCGGTGTCACTCACAGATCCCATAGTTCCGCAACCTGACTTGTCATACTGTTTGCAGTCGGGGATACTGTGCTATTGCTGAACGAGGCTGACGCAGAAGCACCCTTTGTGAGTGAGCTGCTTCGCACAACTGTAAACAGTACTGAGGGTATGGGTCAGTACAGCATACTCCTGTTGCAGATTTGCAAAATAGAGCAAATAGTTGCAAAAGGCAAGGATCTGGGCATGCGTGTCAAATGGTTCTACAGACCGGAGGAGACATGCAGTGGCAGACGGGTAAGCTGACAGTCTTGAATGGCTCCAGTAAATGTGCAACCTGGCCGTGACAATTTTGCTACTCTTCAAATCCAGTCTAATGATCCTCACCAGGTGTCTGCAGCAACATTAGTGAAAGACTCAGAATGTAATGCAGGCGTTCCACAGCGCGCAGGAGGTCATGGCTTCAGACCACGTGGAGTCTCTTCTCCAACCGCCTGCCAGCATTGTCAGCAAATGCAGGATACATACATTANAGGTGCAGGGGCAGGGCCCCAGGGAGCCTCCAGGCAGCCCTCCAATGTCAACGATATTTTGAATGCTGCAGAGGTACTGAAGCTGGGTGCTGTTGTGTTGATACTGCTTACTATTATGCTGCTTCTGATGCCTGGCGTGCACTAGGCTATGTTGCTGCAACGCAGTAGACCTGCTGTGGCCCGACCCTGGAGCTGTGTTTGACTTCTCTTGACACAGGCTGAACAGCAGTAAGCTTTTCTGCTGTGCGTCTGTTGGTATGCTCATGCAACAACAGCATTGGGTGGTGGGGCCCAAACATGGCGCTTGACATGTATGATACCGCTGATGCTGTCATGCACTTTGACCAGACGCCTTGTGTTTGCTGCTGCGCCTTACGTGCAAGCNTGCATACCCAGTACAGGACAGCATGTAAGCAGTCATGCAGAGCAGTGTGCGAACCTAGCAAATCAAGAGCTGTTTGCAAAACACAGACATGAGCTTCGATGCCACACAGGAGCACCTGCATTGCACAAGCTTATAAGCCTGAGCAATGAATTGCATGACGCAGAGTTCAGACATAAAAAGAGTGTTGCAAATAGCAACAGTGTTCTGCATAAGCAAGCAATGCGAATCAGGGAGCACCTGCGTGATGTTGTGATTTTGCACCCACCACTCAAAAGTTTCATCACCTGCCGCATGCATTGACTGTGGCAGCATCCTTGTTTGAGAGTGTCATTTTGTGATGCTGTGACCTTACCATGCATGCTGAATGTTAGCTTTGCGTAAGTACTCGCGCCTTCGCCCAAGACATCTTTAATTGGCTGAGCTGTTGTGCCAAGAGCTTTTGGATATTGCTCTGTGACCAGACATGGCAAGCCTAGTGAGNAAGTCTGATAGGTAGCGCCAAAGGCAGGGGCTGTGTTGCATGACAGGTAGCATGGAGCCTACCACAAGAATCTGCTGAATTTGCATTGGGTGTGGGTACTGCCCTGAAGGGGGGTACTGAACAGGACATGAGTGCTGGCAGGGGTACTCCGCTAGGCAAAGGTCCAAACTTGAGTGCAAGTGCTGCAATGTAACTATTGCAAGCTATCTATGTGTGCATGTTGTCCTTAGCAAATTTCACTCGGAAATAGTGGTGAGTGTGGTTCCAAAACAGCTTGCACATTCTGCTGGGCAAGTGGCCATTCAGTGGTTACAAGGCCTCTCTGCATACCTTTGAAGTTGCCTTTTGCTGTGCATACAGCAGGGCCAACACTCATGAAGCCTGGTAAGGACTGGTCAGGATCTGTCAAGCTGCTGATGCGCCTCCCCACCTCCCACTCCCTCTGCATTTTAGTAAGGAGTGCATACTTGTGCTTTGCTTTGAGAANCTTCAGAATTTGACAGACCACTTGAGCGACCCCTTCGCCATCAACGGCTTCACAGCTGCCACCAAATTCACCCCCTAGATGTCCTCATACTGGTGTGCTTGTCACCTAATCAAGTTGAATACAGTAGAGCCTGTAGCTGTCTGGTGTTGTCTTCGCTTGTAGGTTACAATTTTGCAGGACAGTACTTGTTTTGCTCTGTCCTACTCAGCTCAGCAGGTTGTTGACAGACTTGGACCTTGGCACTAGAGCCTTTGTTTTTGACGTATGTTTCTCATGCCTGTCAGAGCCAATGCTATTGGAGACAGCAAGTCAAGAGTGATGTAAGCAGGGATGCTGTTGTATGCAAAAACCACAAGCAGATCCAACAGCTGTGTTTTCCACTATGTGACATGCACCTGCCTTTGTGACTACAGCAACTGACAATACACGCTGGCAGTGAAGGACACAGACACTGCAGCGCATTGATGGCCTATGCTCCAACGCATTGCCATGTACGATCACCCCTACTTATGTTACCATCTGTTACCTCCCCTACTCANCCGTGTCTGGGTAGTGACGCTGAGGCAGCAGGTTGAGGGCTTCTGTAGCCTCTTTGCTCAGCCTTACTCCGCCTTGATTCACATGGCAGCGCTTGTTGTGCCAGCCTGGNGCTTGCATGTACTGTGCATGCTGACCACAGAAAGGGATTGGCAAGGGCTGTGTTCATGGTGGGGCAAGCAAGCCTTTTGGGCCTGAGTCATGAGCAAGCTATTTGTAAACACACAAAGTGACTGTGCATGTANTGCTTTGAGAACCTTGGTAGGATCAGGGGTGCCATCATCTCGAATCAGCTCATATACACCAGCCTGCACAGTTTAAAAGAGCTGCAGATGATGCTGTGAGACTGAACAATAACCACTGACACTATGACCAGCAAATGCAGCACCAAGCCTTGTCAGTCTGGGGGAGATGAAGCAGTTCAGTGCAGCATCAATGTATAATGTTGGGGCTTTACCTGAAGCCCCTTGCCAATGGGTTTGCCNCAATGGCTCACAGCTTGCCCCTGAACTCCAAGCATGCATGCCATACAAAAAGATGCATGCCATACAAAAAGGCGTGTCCTATGCTTTATATGAACACGATGAGAAACTTCAGAAGGAAAAGATGTTGCCCACTGCGGTGGAGTGCTTACGCTGAGCAGCACTCTTGGACACCGGGTCCACAGGAGTGGCACACACAGCAGCCTGGGCAGCATCGCCTCTGCTGCAGCAACCTCAGGATGTGCCTTCAGGCTGAGGAAGCGTACAGTTAGGTTTGATGCTAGCGCCTCTGGCATGGACATCTGGGCAGTAGCTTGCTCAGTGCCGACAATGGGGGGGCAGGCTCCCAGCAGGAGGTGTGCTAAGCTGCTGAACAGCTTGCACTTGCCAGCAAGAAAGCCTATGAGTTTAGCAGCAATAGAAGATGCCCTGGCGCCCACAGCAGGCTGCCAGGTGTTAGGGTCTGCAGGGTCATACAGATTTGTCAGCATACAGCAGTTGCCTAAACTCTGCTACCACACTCATGAGATAGATGATGCATTCTCGGCAGAGCTTGTGCTCTTTTTGGTGCAGTCAGCTTTTAGCAGCCTTGACTGGCAAGCATGGCAAGGTGTACCTGTAAGCTTGCAAGCCAGATCCAGCAGCTTTGACCAGACTGCAGGAGCTGCACTGTTCTGACCAGTCACNACTGGTGGGTGTTGAGGTTGTTGCCTTGTTTGCTGCAGGCACAACCTCCTCATCCGTGCAGTTCACATATGGCAGCGATGGACAGCCCACTGGGGCCGTCCTGAATGGCCAGGGGGCCCAAGCTTCCTTCACAAACACAGCTGGTCAGATTGTTGTTGTCACCAGCAATTCAGATGGCACCACGACTATCCCCATCGCTTCATCTGGGGATCCTAGCATCCCGGCTGGGGCAGCTGTGACTGTTGTTAGTTACATTGCTGTCTTCGGGTGCAGATCTGTAAGCTGCTGTGGGTGTAGCAAGATGGCTACTTGCAAAATGCAAGCATGCAATATACCTGCCAGTGATGGTGGGCTCTGCCAGATGCAAGCATATCATCGTATTGCGTTGCATTGCATTGCAACCAAGGAAGTGGGTATCAAAGCACTTTCCAAAAATGCTGCCTTTCCACCAGGCGATTTGCCTGTGTGATAGTAGCTATTTCAGCAACACTTCACCTGCATGCAGAGCAACACTGCATTGACNGTCAGTGCTGGATGGTTCTGTGATAAGCTGAGGTGGACCGGCTGGTGACTGTGATCCATACTGAGCATTGGCACTGCTGCAGGGTTGCTGATCTGAGGCANAATGATATCACATTCTGCACTGAGATCCTGAGGGCTTAGCATTGATTGAGCAGTTTGCTAGTTGCTCAAAGACAAACTCTACCAAGGCAGAGCTGATGCTATGGCAAGATTGCCACAGTACCGCTGCTAGCATTATGCACGCCATCTCAGGCTCTTCATGCTGGCATTCGCAACAATGACATTGAGACAAAATGCATCTCTGGCAGCACACAGCCTGCAGAGACGCGCATGGCTGTTGTAAAACATGGCATGCTGCACCACTGCTGGCTTGTGCAGGTGATGGGTCATGGCTTGAAGGGTCTGCCCAGGGACCAGTACATTCTGGCAACCAAAGTTGGCCGCTATGACAAGGCCAAGTTTGACTTCAGTGCAGAGCGCGTGACAGCCAGCGTCCATGAGTCTCTCAAACGGCTGCAAGTGGACTACATTGACCTCATACAGACGCACGATATCGNCTGGTCACCTAATATGCCGCTGAAATCTCTGCGTTGGACTCTCATACGCCATCCATCTCTGGTGCTGTATGATGTGGTGCTGCAACAGTGCTTAGCTTGCAACCAGATCCCAACTGCATCTCATTCTCATCCCATGTGACTGTTGATGCAGGGCTGATGCAGCCAGTGTCATGCAACAGATGTGGTCTCACATGCATTCTCCTCCTCGAGCAGGAGGCTATGCAGCGCAAAGGCTTAGCTCATGCAGATTGTACAAGCGCAGGGTCTGCCAACTTGCAGCTTTGCAGACATTCTGCNTTGCCAGCAGTCACCGTGGTGTCAGCTCACACCAATGGCTCGTCACAACCAGCAGCTGACGAGTTTGGAGCAGACCTGTACAGCCAGCAGGCGCCCTCTGCTGATGACGAAGCAGCAAGGATTCAAGCCTTGCAGCAAGGCACCGCCGCAAGCTGGAGCCAGCAGGTCATGCAGGGGGGGCGAGGCAGAGGGAGGGGTCGAGGTAGGGGCAGGGTACCCTATAACGTCGGGTCAGGCCCTCCGCCTCCTGGCTACTTCTGTAACAAGTGTGGGCAAGCTGGCCACTGGCGAGACAACTGCCCAAATGAGGGAGAGTACAAGCGTGTCAGAGCACCTGCTGGCATCCCCATGACTCGCCTCATGGAGAACAAGGAGGGTGGTTTGTATGCGCCTGACGGCACCCTGGTGTCCCTGAAGCCAAACGAGGATGCATTCCTGCGAGAAATGGCCGGTTTGCCATCTGGTGCTGAGCAAGCACAGAATCAGCCAGGCAGCACTGAAGCCACTCTTGCTGCACCACAGGCCTCAGCAGCAGCTGCAAGCACTGCGTTACCAGCAGCTGCCAGCACAGCTCTGGTACCTGTCGGTGCTGAGCAAGCTGCAGACACACAGACAGACCAGGCCAAACCTTTGTTGCTGGACAACAAGCCCCACCATCAAGGATCAGAGCCCAAGCTTGCTGGGGAGAGCTTCCTGCCAACAGACCTGGACTTCAGCATGGTGCCAGCTGCAGCAGGCAACAGCAGCCAGCTCAGNACTTACGTAAGCCAAGGCTTGGAAACAAAGTAGGCGTCCATAGGGCAGCCAGGGCTTGCCTCCTGGTCTTCCAAGCCTTCAGCCAGGACCAAGGCTGCTTCCCTGGCTTGCCCTTGCTCATCAGCACTGGTCAACGTGTCCAGCATGGTCATGAGGCACATAGGGCAGAGGTCTGATGGCTGCAACTCCGGGCCGCCTCCACACCGCTGCTGCAGCTCCAGCCACGCCTCCACACTGATGCGCTTGAGCTCTGCAGCAAGCAGTGTGACATGGTGATGCACTTTCCAGCAAATATGTTGAACTGCATCACAGGCTTGTATTGATGTTTGGCAGCACTGAAAAACCTGGTTGATCAAGTGAACAAACTTACCATATAGTTGCAGAGCTCAAAGTGGGTGGCCATGTCATGTATATGCAGGTGCAAACCACAGAAAAGCTGGCAGTTGCAGCCTCTGAGGACTGCAGATGAATATAATAGCCTTTGTTTTGGTTGTTGCAGCAGGGGTGCGTGGCAAGCTGCANTACAGGGGCATGACATGACAAAGGCGTGTCTAATGTGAGCGACATTGAAAGTCTGCAGTCAAGAAGTGCCTTGTGTCAGGTGTGACACTTGGCATTCGCAGCAAAAGGTGTCCTTATTACAATCATGCATTAAGCATAGCTCCATGGCAGAAGTACCTTGACAGGCTCCACAAGGCTCATGCCCTTCTCAGCTGTGAACTCGTGAGCGCCAAACTCGCCCCGAGTGACCAACCAGCGGTTGGACTGGGCAGCTAGCTGCATGACAGTGTCTGGAGGCCAGCTGTCGGTCTCCACATCTGAGAGGAAGACAGCTGTGCGGGGGCTCAAGGCATCCTACACAGCACATGAGGTTCATAGACCAGCATGGCATAGAAGAAGCAGGCATGGATGGAGACGGTCTATCCAAGGGCTTTATAGAGTGCCTGATGAAGGAGAGGTTTGACCCTTATGCAGGCCTTCTCAACGCCACATCAGACAACCGCCTGTACCCCAACCCCTCAGCGCAGGCACCAGTGCCGACTGCCCTGGATCTCTGCCAACACGCCAGAGATAGCTTCTGACACACTCATCTGATGACAAGCAACACCATGACATTTACAACAGCANTCGCAGAAAAAAGGCAGCGCATCATGCCTTGTAGACATCAGCTGCAAACCTCTGCCGTGCACATGCCATGATTATGGTGCCAGAGGCGGATACATTACCTGTGCACATGTGTACAGCCTTGCACAGGGAACATGTAACAGCAATATGCAGACACTGGGGCTGGCAGGTGGGACAATGTGACAGGCAATGAGACATGCGGCCTTGTCCAGCAGGCTCACTTGTGAAGAACAGTGCAACCCTGTTTGTCTGTACTGTTGACATCATACACTCCAGGGGCTACAGATCTCATGTTGCAGCCAGACAGCGCTAGCATAGCTGCAACACCATGATTCTGCAGGCTGTTGTCCAAGGGGAAAGCAAGCATTGACTGTGCAACAGCGTCCAGCGCCTCCTTCTGGACCTGAAACAATATGTATATGCCTCACAATGGAGGTTGTGAAGTTACGTCGACTGTGATGCTTGCAGACTTTGCTCCATGCATACTAGGCTGTGGCACTGTGCACACCTGCTCAGCTTCTGGGAGCTGCAACTCAACCGCTGCTTGCCCCAGTGTCCGCAGCACCTGACACCCTGCTTGCTGTGCCTGTACTCACAGTGTGTGTGACTGACTGTGTGGCACTTGTGCGTAGCTTTGACTAATGCTGCTATCAAACACCACCTGCGAACTGCTTCTGCAGAGTGCTAGTGACTGAGCTGCCACTTGTATGAGTTGCAGCTGTTTCTCCAGGTCAGGCCTCTGCTGACGGACAGCATCGGCATGCCTTAACAGGTCCACAAGCAGTGAGGTTGCTTGGTGGCTATCACGTGCGGCGTTCGCTGCCTGTAGCTCAATCGTTACATAGTCTATACACTCGTCAGCGCCGCTAACGACGTCTGGGTCTGCATCTGTGCTATCTGCTGCTGCTTCGTGTGTCTCATGCGTGCTGGAGCTCATGTCACAAAAGCTGTGTGCGCAGGATGTGCCTTTGAAGATTGCAACCGGTAGTAACGTAGGCCGGCACTGCGACAATGGATCGATCTGCTTCACACACAGGAGCCACTGCGCGTCACATTGCGTCAGGATTGCCCCATTATTGACTCGCGCACGTGCCGGCGATCAAAACACCGGGCCCAAAGGCGCCAGCTACAAGTGTCCCTTATCNTGACTGCGGGCTCTGGTGTGTATAGGCTGTATGCGCACTGGTACACTGATGGGTATGGATTGTAGCGTGTCTCGCGGGGAGTGTGCAGTTGTCACTCGCTATCGCGGTCTAGTCGCAGCGACGGTCGTCGAAGACATACAAACCACTACATCGTACGCCAAGTTTCAGACAGGGCGCACGCCTCAGAGGTCGTAGTTCGTGTGATCATACTGACTCGACGAAAAAGCTTGGTCAAACTCATGGGGGAACAACAGGGCCCCCAGGTAGGGGAGAAGTAAAGTACTAGTAGGGGAGCAGGGGGACAATGTTTTCTCATGCAGCCTGGTAGCATGCGCACATTGAGCTGCTCTTCCGGCATACTGTGACCACTTGAAAGGCGCAAGCACCTGTCTCTTANAGACTTGTGACTCGTCATGCCACCCGTTTTTCATCACACCAGTTGTGAGCCAAGGCATGATGGCACTTGAGTTGCCCCAGCTGTCCAGTGCATTGAAGGTTGCAGATTTTGGAAAGTTGTGCTGCTAAGACTCGCCAGCAACACACAGCAAAGCTTGACTTGCCAGAACCGGCGCTGACGGGACAGTCAACTTTTGCAGTGCTTGACCACTCAGTGCTACATGCTAGTAGCTCACCTCAACATTATACTGCAGGGAATCAGCAAAGCTACACTGGGCTTGAAGCTAGGGCAGCTGCTGAGCGACGCTACCAAGGCGGTGGACAGCAAGCTGTACCCACCCAGAAGAGAGCATCGCCAGAAACGCAAGCGCACATCACATGATGATGGGGATGACGCTGAGGCTGGGGGTGCTGCTGCTGGACGCCAAGTGCATTCAGGTGAGACAGGACTCATTGTGTGTGTGAGCCAAAAACCATATCTGCATCATTCTTGAGGCTCAGGGGCTAGCAGTTACATTGTCATGTTTTCGTATCAACATTGATGCATTTGTTGGGGGGGAAATACGCTTTTGCCCTCACATAGACCTGCCTGCAAGGTGGCAGTTACTGGTGTGCCATGCAATCATCGACCAGCTCTCAAGCAGCAGTGCATGCAAGCATTTGCTTGTCTCCTGTAGTCCAGCATTTCAACCCTGCAGCAAGACATCGATAACACTCATGCATCTGCTTTCCATACACCATATGGCTATGGCTACAGCTCTTGGAGCTCCTGTGATAACATACATCCCAAGGACCGCAGGGGTGAAGATTCACTGCCAGCAGGGCTAGTCAAGTCTGAGCCAGGGCACTGTTGTCACAAAACAGGGCACGTCTAGGACATCATGTCCTTTCTTTCTTCACAACAGCCTTCTGTGTGTTGAGAGTACTGCCCACGACATCTCACAGCAGAGCAGCAGCAGCAGTACGGGATGGGCCATTACAGTACCACTGACAGGATGATTAGAATCCAACTGGAGCACAATAGCCTGACTGCTCCTATCGTCACAGGTGCTTGGAGGTGAAGTAGAAGAACTGCTTGAAGCATGGACCTTTCAGCGAAGGTTTGGCAACGTACAGCGTACCACCACAGCTGGTGATGACACAGAGCGTCCTCCAGCCTTTCAAAACTTCATTCCAGGCCGGCGCCACAATCAGGCAGGGCACAGGTACTGGCGCCCTCATGTTGACATCATCTCTGCATTGTTTGAATGTTANCTGGCTAAGCAGAACGAGCTGCCTGTACGCTCCGGCACCACACTTACAAGCAGATTAACAAAACAATAGTCATCCTGCTGTCCAAGTCTCTTGCGCTTTCCCTGCGTCGCTCACCACCACAAATTCCTCCTGTGCGTAGTCTGCTATCACGCTAAAGTGTAGGGCTTGTACTATAATGGCTGCAGCTACATTTTGCGAGGCTGCAGAGGCTTGCTGGTTGTGTGACATGGTGTGTCTACAAGCAGAAGGTATTGGGTATACTGTACTCCAGTGTACCATGTATGAACAACGCTGTTTGTGATTGCTCGCGTGCCGGCAAGCAAGGAGTTTCACATTGAGCATGGCAGTCTGCTGCAACAGCAATTGCTAGCCAGTCAGGATGTGGCCTATGCCAGCCTAATGCTGTCCTTATGCAGAATATCATTGTTACCACACAAACCCTCAGACAGGCTGCAAACCCGGGCCTGAACAACAGGTTGTGCATGTCTGCAAGCAGCTTATAGTGGTGCCTCTCAGTGCGATATATTACCTGGTACAGGTCGAGTCATACTGATGCCAAAACATGCTTGGGGACTGATTGTTTGTGATGCTGTCATTGGCAGTCCTGATCTGTACAGGAGCAGATGCAACGCATGCTATGTAGCGTGGTCCCACGAGCTCTAAGTACCAGTGCTACAGTGGTTGCCACAACCAAAATGTGTGGCCAAGTCACGGAGTATGTGCACCAAAACATCCCTTTATACACATTCCATGCATCAGACACAGCAAGCTATGCCAATGCGTTNGTAGACCTGTTTGCACAATGCAGCATGCTCATGCTACTTGGCTTGCTGCAGGCCAAGAAAAGTGCTGGCATTGAGCTGGAGAAGCAGCAGGCAGTTGTCAGTGGCATCATGAGCAAGATTGGCTTTGACACGCTGGAGGTCTCAGGTCAGACCAGCCAGGCAATAGCTGAAATGGGCTACACACACATGACAGAGGTGCAAGCCAGGACCATCCCACAGCTGTTGACAGGCAGAGATGTGTTGGGTGCTGCCAAGACAGGTTAGCTGTGACTCTGTGCTNACTGCAGCAGTGGCAGCAACACAAGAATCATGACAGCAGGCAGACCTGTCAGCATGCAAAGAGATGCCCGCCGAAGCCGCTTCAGAGATGATGGCAATGCGCTTCTCCAGGTTCAGGAACATCTGCCGCTCATGGACATTGATGAGGTCCAGAGTAGCATTGGCACCAACCCCACTGGCATTCNCGCCACAATGTGACTTGCCTTGTAGATCTGCCCCCTGGTGTTACCGTTTGTGTTCTAACAGCATGCAAAGGATGTTTTTGTGCAATATGACAGAAAATGCCAGCTGAGGGGTGTGACCCCAATCTAGCAGTTGCCAGTTGAAAGAGACCACTGAATGTCATGTCGTACCTGTTGCAAACAGTGCTTTGCAGCTCCTGCCTCCGCCTGCTCTGCTTGTTGCTGTGCAGCATGCACAGCTTGCAAAGCAGCCAATTTTGAAGCGCCTTCATCAACAGCAGCAGACAGCAGGGCTGCATGCTCAGCGTGCAGCTGCGCCAGCTCAGCGTCATGCTTTGTTTGCCAGGCTGTCAGCTGAGTTTGCACTTCAGCAGCCACCTGGTGCTGTCTGACAGCAGCCTGTCTCTCCTGCTCTGCAGCTACTGCCTGCTGCAGGTCTGCTGCCGACTGCCTCTTCAGCTTCTGCATGTGCATGACAGTTAAATATCACTGCAAATTACTGGTGTGGACGCATAGCTTGCAGGATGCTAGTAGCATGCTTTGGCAAGCTGTAAAATTTTCAAGTCACAAGTAGCAGGTCTGACGTGTTGGCTTGATTTCTGTCCTGCACTGCATGTCTGTTCTGCGTATTGCGCACNCTCTGGTTATCGCGACAGCTTGGCATGAAGATGCAGCAACATGGGACCAATGTTGCAAATTTATCGACACGACGTCGTTTAAATGGGTCTGCAGGAATCATCAGGTGCTGCACACAGGAGCACACAGGAATTCCTAGANACCTTGAGGGCAGGTGGCATCTGTAGCCTGCAGTCGTCTCTTCTTCGTCTTGCCTTGTGGCTGGCTGCAGGCACTGCCCCTGCTGAGCTGCAAGNGATGCCTTGGAGGGACATCATGCAAGCTGGCAGACAAAAGAATGGCAGGCCTGCATGTATGCTGCAGGCAGCNATCATGTCATATACTGTTGACGTGGTACAGTGCTTTACTGAGCATGAGTATGTTGTGTTTACAGACTGGGGTATCGAGACCAAGCCATGNGCCGCTTTGCGCTGTACTCATGATGGCGTGCCTATCGCGAATCGACACCAGCGACTCAAGGTTCAAGCGTGCAGGAAATTTATGCTGTTGTGTCAGTCTGCACAGCGCCAGTATTAGCCGGTGAATGCAGGATGTAAAGAGGAAACCGTGCCAAACTTCTTTCCTGTGGAGCACGGCATCGTCTTTACAGGCAAGCAAAACCTGTTTGCATCATGTCAGCACTGTGATGCAAAGGATCTCAGGTAACTTGATGCTGTCAACAGTCCATCAACTTGTACAGACTCAAGACCTTCTGTATCGAGATGAGCATTGCTGCCTACCAAGCTGTGTACACTTGCAAGTATGCATGACTTGACACAACAGCTGCATTTGAGATGTGTGTGCNGCCACAGCATACCCCTGTTCCACGGCATGACAGCGGCGTGCTCCTGGGACCCCAATGGCCACTGCATTGCTTCTGTTGCAACTGCTGGAGACATCTGCGCATTGGTATGCCATTATTCCTTCTGATAAGAAGGCTATGAGCTCCTGAGAGTATGAAACAGCAGGCACACACTCACAAAGCCTGTGACATCTTGCTGGTGACATCTTGCTGGTGGCTGTCTTGACATCAATTTTGAAACATGCTGGACCAGCAAAAGATGCTCTGCAGCAGGCAAACTGCATGTCACAGCACAATGCACACATTGTCACTCATGTCTATATGTCTTTGGCTTGTCCACATTCATTGGCACATGAGCGACCCNGTCTGGCCTGCCACATGTCCTCATCTGGTGGGACAATCCACTCATGCAAGATGGGGTCATACTTGCCCACATTGTCAGGGCCATAAGCTGCTTCAGTCCCGGTCTGAACTCCTGCCTTTGACCCCGGCAAAAACAGCTCACTGCAAAGCAAATACATGCATTTAGTGTCACCACCTTATGCACAAGCTGTGTGTGAGGTGCTGTTGTTGTCTCATCAGGGGAGCCGCTCTACAATCCTGCATTCATCTGGCTGCTGTATTTTACAACTTGACAGGCATTTCCATAATGCTGTAGCTGAGCTGAGGAAAGCTTCAATAAAAATAGAACGGCATTTCAGGCTCACACATCCTCATCTGTCTTGATGCACAGTTCAGTTTGAATTCTCGCCATCAGCTTGTTTGGCATGTGTGTGGTTGAAGGCATGAAAGCAGAAGAATGATATACAAGGCCAACAGGCTCTTGTCATCAAGCAGAGTACCTGGCACGCTCGGGGCTGTGGGGCTGATGGGTCCACTGCCCTGTGACAGGGTTGAAGGACCCCATTCTGTACTCGTAGTCATCCTTGGCCTGACACCTATCANCCATTTGTGCTTAATCACTATTTGTCTCAATGCATTGCTTATGGCTGGTTGATGCGGGACCTAAGCAGGCGGCCCTGTCCTACGGGCACCTTGAGGGATACTGCAAACTTGTACTTGTGAAGCGTAGGTGAGTGAGCGGGCGAAGAAGCGGGGCAAGTCTCAGCTGGGCACTCTGGGGGCTGGCAACCACTATGTGGAAGTGCAGGCAAGCGCCACTTGCAGAGCAACTTTGTTTGCGCTGTACCCCTGCAGCACATCTTTGATGCCTCACACTGTGTGTAAAGCGGTCTGTAATATGCTTCAAGGGCTGTTCTTTGCATTTGGCATAGCTAGTCTTGGGTGATAGGCATTGCATCAGCTGTTGCTGTAAGAGCAATNGCCCTTGCAGCAGCCCTGGAGCCACCCCCTGATATGACAAGCCTGAAGGTATGCCTGTCATGCTGTGTCTTGANCTAGAATGCCATTGCACCGACAGCTTCAGGCGAGTGGATCTTGTGCTGCAGGTGAGACAAATCAGAGCCCATGGTTTCATGAATGCATCACCTTGAGCATACATGACACATTGCAGTCTTGCAATCGCATGTCATGCATCCTGAGCTGATCCTTGCTCAAACCCTGAGCAGATCTTGTTGCTGCATGCGCACTTGTCCTGAGGTGCTAGGGCATGCAACTTTGGCTGTGCAGAACGCAAAGATAGGATATACCTGAGTTCAGCTGACTGTGACAAACTCACTAATCCAGGTGGCATGCCTTTTGTATTGTCATTTCCAATTCTCACCCATCAGTGTGCTGCAGGCTGCACACATGCGTTCAGANTAGAAAGACCTGAAACTCAATCACGGCAGTCTGCGGCGCTTAGCAGAATCGTGAGTAGGTCAAAGTGCTGTCAAAAGCAGAAGCAGAGTGGACATACGTGCGATCTGCTCTTTCTGCAACATCACAACCCCCGCAGCAGCTCTTGCGCAGTGTTTGTGAATTGGANATGTGGTCAAGAGTGAACACCAGGCCGTGCCAGCAGCCAGAGCTGGCTTAGGTGCGGGCTTGGGAGCAGGCGGAGGTCTGGGCTTCCAGGCAGGCTCACAAGTCAAGCAGGAAGAGGATGATGAGCAAGAAAGCCTGTTGCCTACTGCATTTGGACAAAGGTAAGCTGGCTTTGCAAGCATGTGGCAAACTCGTGACCCCTGCTTACACAACACTTTACCTGCAGTGTATGGGCGAGAAAACCGGCTTAAAGTGTCCAGAGACGAGGCCAAATTCGAAGAGGAGTCAAAGGCCAAACGCGAACGCCATCTTCAGGTAACCCGCAGAAGCAGATATGCATGACCTTTGTAGAAACGTAAGTTGACATCACACAAGTAATATTATACAGCAAACACATGCTTTTTTACTTGTGCAGGCCGAGCGTGAAGCACGGAGGGCTGCCTTATTGCAAAGAGCACGAGAAAAGCAGGTACCCTACTGACTGTACCACGCCTGAAGTTTTTATCTTGGCAGGTCTNGATCACAGCTGCAAAGGGCAGGCGCTGATGTCCCCTGCTGCAGCACCCTGCAACCAGCTGCATGCTGCCAACTGCTGCGCTGTCCACCGCTTGCTGTCATCAATCTCAAGTAGGCCAGACAAGATGGTGGTGACCTGTCTGCACCTCTCCTCAGCCTCTGTGGGGCTGTTGCTGAAGTCTGCAGATTCCTGCAGGGCTGTCAGCTGCCAGGGCTGCAAGCTGGCGTGCTTTGATCCAACTGTCTCTGAGTCCACAGCAGCCTGTCCAGACACCGGACACACGTCAGGTGACATGTGCTTGCATGAGACAGCAAGGCNCAGATGGAAAGCTGTGCAAGTACCTGTCTGCAACACAAACACACACACGCTCTGCTAACGCATGGTGGAAGTTGTTGCTGACCTGGCACGAAGACCATGCATTCAATGTAGCGAGGCCCCATCATCTGCTTGTGCCTGCTGGTCCTTGCCCTTTCTGCTTCTTCAGGACTAGCAAATTGCACATAAGCAGTTCCAGTCCCAGTCCTCTGACTGGGATGGTCATTTCGGACTTCAAGGTGGACATCCTCGGCTCCAATTTGAAAGCCTGTAGTGCTACAGGCATTTGCAGTAACCAGCAAAGCTGTGTAAGTGATCAAGCCATGCAGAGGCAGGAAGCTGAAAGATGAGNGCAGCACTACGAGCGCTTTGACCTAGACAACGACTACGAGGGCGGGCAGTGGGTCGGCGATGAGTACTTCTACCAAAACAAGAAGCAGAANAAAGTGTGTTGGCTATGCTTCAAAGCATCACACAGGGTCGCGCAAGCTTTGAGCTGCGTGTCGTCAGATATGCTAGGCGGCCCTGCAGCAAACAAAACAAGTTGGTGTAGTACACAAGTGGCTTATGTTGACACCAAATCTCATCTGCATCAAAGAGCCTGAGAGTCCACATCTAGTGTTCCTCCAAGTGTTGAAGGCAGACAGGATGTTGGAAGGTTGCTACTGCAGGCAGCAAGCAATGTGCTGCTTACTCCAGGCGGTACAGTACGGTGTCAAACACATGCCTGGTGTCATAAGGTGGAGCAAATTGTGACACATGTGATGATTCTGTCATGTGCATTTTGCAAGCTCAGTTGCTTTGCTGATCACTGTGCAGAATGTGCATTATGCCTACTCATGCAGGAGATGCCGTCCCTGAGTTTGAGAAGTTCACAGCTACAACAAGGAGCAGAAACCGCTGACCTGTCCTGCACTGTGCCAGAACATAGCCAGTGGCGCATATGTACCCATCCTGGAGCTCGAATTTGTGTTTCTTGATGTCTTGATCTGCAAAGCCTGACAGCAGCTCCTGCAGAAGCTGCTCTGTTGNCTGGAATGACAGAGGTCCAGAATCAAATTGGCTGCATGCTCAGGGCACAAGACAATTCGTGAAGCATTCAGCATGTGCCGAAGCAGGGGTGGCTGCCCAATATTGCACAGCAAGCTGTTCGTGTGGGGGGCTGCACACCTCTCAGCAAGCCAACAAGCATGCTAGCTGACAGCACGTCTTATGCAGTTGACTGCAGGAACTGAGGAACCAGATGTGTACATACGCCATGGCACACACTTGCATACACCATGCCAAGCGGACTGTGATTTTGAGCAAGGATCAGGATGTATGTGTTTACTATTGATGCGCAACATTGGCCGTAACCACAAACCGTTTGTAACATATCACTGAGCATATAACACCAAGCAGAGCTTTGCTGCCGCACCTGGAATGTACAGGGTTCCATTTGGACCCCAGCCTACTCTGCAGCTCTGGCCAAGCATCAGCCCAGCATCTACCAGGCACCCACTTGCTGCTACGGGGACACTGGCAGCTATTGCACTGGCTTGAGATAGATGGCTGTGAGTGATTGCCAGTGCATCTTCCTCAGGTACTGAAGGCTCCTCTGTACAGCCCCAAAAGTCAGTGACAATAAGCTGCAATGACTGGTAGGTTGCGTTCTGCAGATGAGCATGAGGCAGTGACAAAGCACAATGATTCTGTACCAGTGCAGCCCATTTGTTCTGTAGTAAGTAATGAAGCCATGCAAGGAAGTATAGTCTGTATGTCTTGCCAGCTACAACCTTACCACACATGCATTGATGAGCACATGGATGTGTCACAATGATGTGACACATTGGCCTTGGGCTAGGATCAAGGCTGATGAAGTGCCTACGACTTCTGCATCTTGCAGTGTAAAGATGTCTCGACATGACTGCACCTTGCACTGTCCAGACGTCTTGACGTGACTGCAAGGGTTGTCAGAATTGTGTCAGAATGCCGAGCATNTGTTGGGGTGGATGGAGTCTGGCATGAGGGTCTGGTCTGGCCGGTAACCGTCAACTTCTGCATCGATTTCTGCCCAGAAGGCATTGCGGAAGCTGATGCTCTGCAGTCAGTCAGAGGTGGCAGTATGCATTTTGGAAGCTGACGCTCTGCCACCTCACGACGAAGTTGACTGTTTTCTGAAGCGAATTAATAAGAAGACTATGATATGCTTTGTTGATTATGATACGTTTTGTTGACGGTGCATCTTATTCCGGCATACAATTGCCAGTCTGATGTGTCATTGTACGTAGGTGTGAAAACAATTCACACAGACAGAGATGCTGATAGGGCCAACCTTTCCAAGTGAGACTGGGACGCAGTGGCGCACATATAAAGCTGCAGGACGCGAATGGGCATGTAGGCAGCAAAAGTAGTTGGATGAGTACTTGAATGCATTCAACAATACGACTATGCAGAGACCAGTATGCAAATGCCATTGCCAGTGCATGTCTGCATGTGCAGATGCAAGTGAGCAAAGATATGAGCATNGAGTGTGTGTATGTCAGCCATAAGCAGTGTGCTGAGTTTCAAGTTTTGCTGCAGGTGTACACAAACACAGGTGGGGACAGCGGGTGGAGAAAGCCAAAGCGCATGTGGGACAGCCAACCTTTCAAGCATCCTGCAACATTTGACACCCTGGCACTTGACAGCAAGCTGAAGCAGTCTGTCATGCAAAAGCTCAATACCTTCAGCCAAGACGCTGCGTTCTATGCACAGACTGGACGTGCACACAAGATGGGCTTCTTTCTGTTTGGTCCTCCGGGCACTGGCAAGACCACTTTCATAGCTGCCGTGGCAAACTACATGCACTACAGCATATATGACCTGGACCTGACGGGTGTCTCAAGCAACTTGGACCTGAGAGCATTGCTGACTCAGATCAGCGACAGAGCAGTGGTTGTCATTGAAGACNTTGGCATTGTCATCGCTGGTGTTTTCGGATATGCTTTGGCTGTCAACGGCTCCAGAAGATTACTATTACACCTGGACAGGCACAAAATACAGCCCTTGCAATAGAATGTGCTTCAGGAGACAACACATGAGATGATCGGTGAGTTGATGAAGTTGCACTTGACAGGCAAGTGAATGGCCCAACAGTGTGGTCTCGGCTTGTGAAGTACATAATATTTGTGACATGTGGCACAAGTGGCCACTGTGGCGTTTGGTTCAACATTGCTTATTGGGCAGCTTCATATGCTGCATGCAGAAGTCACTGTGTGCATNAATTGACACTCGCCTGTTTTGCCAGTCTATCTGGCGAAGCAAGCCACTGTTGGTTCTAGTATTGATCTACAATGTAGTTGCCTATGTCTTGCTCACAACCCAGCCAATCAAGCACTTGAACCCGCTGAACCTGAGCGNTATCACAACAGTCAATCTCATGCTTTGTTTGTTTCTGTCCAGCGGCCACAGCTCATGCCTGACATCGGCCAGAAGACACTGAACGTTGTACTTTAGACTGTGACAGACCAATTCTGTGGAGCATCTCAATGGTGCATGTATAGTGTATTGTGCTNCCTCAGAGTCTGCAGTGGCTGAAAGCTTGGCTGGTCCATCACCTTGCTGAGGATTGGCAGAGTCTTTTATGCTAGGCTGGGCATCTTGTTGTCCAGTGCTCTGTCTGTCCTCCGTGGGTGCTGACTCAGCATGCAAGTTGACTAATGCAGCTGCAAGCGGTGATGCGTTTGGTACTGCTGAGTTGGCTCGCAGTGTTTCATTGGTCAGGTTGTGCAACATGCCTTGCCACNGCAAGGGAGGCGTTGCTGGTTGCGACCCAGGGCAGTGCCAAGAATCTAGGCAGGGATGACATTGGCATGATAGCACCAGGCATGGCTGCTGACATTGTGGGATGGCGCACAGACACACTCACATTTGCAGGTGACAATGCATGCTGGTGTTTGCCAAGCCACAACCCCCGATCACGCATGCGATGACACTTGACACCTGTAACAAGCAGCGCTAGTACTTGGAGTAGCTGTGTGGCATATTGTACATATTGTAGATCTGGGCTGCAAGTCTGAGTTGGGCAATGAGGTGTGATGTTGATAGCAATGATTGTCTTTACAAACAATAGAGATGTCGTAATCTGCTCCAGATCAGCACTATACAGGTGTGTGATGCATTATGTGCGAAGTGCAATGTGCTAACACTCATGAGTTCGCGCATGTCATAATCGTACTGACTGTGGCGCTGTTGCCTGTGTCTCCTTTTACATACTGACTTGAATGGCTGTGTNCAAACTCTCGCCGGCCACGTAAACGTTCAGCTATAGATGCTACTGGGGGTGTCAAACTTGGGTCTGGTGGCCAAGTGCCTCCTGCAAGCTTACCTGTCGTACGATGTCACCTGTGCCAGGTGTGCTGAACTACTGCAACTAATTGCAAAAGTTGGCGAGCAGGAAGCGTTGAGCAGTGCAATCTTTTGGACGCTTGCATATGCTTCAGATCTCCTTCAGAAGCGTGGCAGAAGAACAGCAACACCTGTCCGGACCGATACACCGCAAAGCTGTGGCGGGCCAGCAAGCTGAGCAAGAGCAAAATGCACGTGTGGACAAAGGGAGATCAGCAGCACAAGCTGCAGTGGTAAGCCAGCAGGCCATGCTGAGCTCACCAGTGATGCGCTAAGCTGAATCATCAACATGTATGTCTATGCATGGCATTCAAGCATGGCCCATGTGTTGCTGATGATACGTGCATTGGCTACTTGTTTGTAACAACACAATGCTGAGCACTGATGTTGCAGGCCGCGGCACAGTGGCATGCACCATCGAGGCAGAAACCGGTCGGGAACTCAAACACAGGGGCTTCCAGGTGACTGCCTTGCGTTTGCATGATGCACTGCATTCATAGCAAGTTGCAAATATACGCGCTGCTTCACGCTGAGCNGTGATGATGCTGAACCTGGCTAAATGTATACACTAACTGAACAGCACAGCTCTAGCATAATGACAAAAGTGAATCATGGTCTTGAGCAGTAAAGTTCTGGAGATGATGTCCCAATTCAGCATCACTGGCGCCTCCTGCCCAGGAAGAATCTCAAGGCACCAATAGCGACAGCACCAACAACGACAGCTGTCCTGGGGTGCTCTCGGACAAAGTTAATCACCCCATGCAGCACGTCAGTGAAGACATTGCCGCTCCTGCACCAGCAAGCAATGCCCTGAGCCCTGTGGACATCTTGGGGCTGTTGATAACATGTTGTGTCGCCTTGCTTATGATTGGCACACAGGCAATGTAGGCATGCTTGGGCAGAGTGAGCCTGCTTGGGCTGCTGGCAAGGGCACATGTGCTCTGCTGGGCAAAGGTGCAGAAAGTTTGGTCAACGTGTACATGCATGTGTGGGCATAGCAACGTGAGCAAGCATACATGTGCAGTCAACTGAGCAACACTATTCACATGAGACATACCTGGGCTGCTCTTGGTTGGAGTAACAGTCGGCCTGCTCTTCTTCATCTTTGGAGAGGAAACTGTGCGGAGTAGAGGTAGAGGCCTGGGGCAGTTCAGGCAAGGCACTCGTGATGGGTTCACTACCGGAGGTTGACGCTGTTGNCTCTATTGTGGGCAGAGTGATCTGCTTGCTGACCTGCCAAACAAGGAAGCACATGCAGGTGTTGCTGAGGGAGGCTGAAAGCTGTGGGCCTATGGCCAATGAGGAGTCCCGATCCACAGCCTCAGATGCAGAACCACTCAGTCCTCAGGTGTGCCATCCCAAGANGGAAATTAGCTGAGGCGAACTGCTGAGTCTGAGTTCGCAAATTCCACATATTGAGTGAGGCGCTTTCTGGGGATTTGGTTAAAAGACCCTAGCAAAGCCCCAACACTCATTTGCAGGTGTCCTCCTACACCAGTGAATGCATGAGTTAAGGTGCGTGATTGCGCATTGTTGCACTTGCACACTGCAGCGCATGTGCACATACCAGTCCGACATCGTGCTGTGTAGACTATCCTTGAGACATCTACAACAACCTACACCAAAATTGCCTTGGTTAACAACGAAATGTTGTACAAGAAGGCCTTGATGCAGATGGTGAGTCACAGCCTCACATACAACATGGGCGTGTCACGCCCCTGCCAAAGAGTCAAGCAGGATGATGTGCTGTCACACAGCAGGAGTGACAGCTGNCAACCAGAGCGTGGATCACAGGACAAGCGTGCTGGTAGCAGCTCCGCAATATGCAAAGTACCTGTCGCCCATCAGCAACTGCATCAAACTTGCTTCCCAGCTGCAAACCTTCCCTACAGACCCGGTATGCTACGTATTTTGCATCCTTGCATGACTACGGCTTTTGAAGTTTGTGTATGTGTCCGACACTGCTAATGTGAATGCTGAAGGTTACCATGCGTCATCGCAAACGTCAAGCGGCATGGCTTTACCTGAGTTAGACATTGACCAGACAACACAACATTGCATGCACACAAATCACTCTACTGAAATTTGTGTGCCACTGACTTCTCGACAACTGTAGAAGACAATGCAATGCAAAACATCCAGCTGAACCTACTGGCACTTCATAGCTCTTCCTGACACGATTGCAGCTGCAGTGATCTGCTTTCTGTATGCATGCATAGGCAAGTTGTGCAATCAAGACTTCACCTGCAAGGCGACTGGTTCATGACTGTCCTCATGGACATGCCATGACACTGTTTACAGGCCACAGGGCGGTATCTTGTCCAAGGGCCTCAGTACTCAGCTCAGAACGTCAACACCACAGACCCAATCACAGCTTACGGCTTCTATTCTTACCTGGATCTTGGCCTGGGGGACGGCATGTCCTCTGTCAATGGCAGCTGCAATTTCAATCCTAACAACACCCAGTACAATGATGCCCTTACCAAATGTGCTGCACAGCACGGCAGTGGGTGCTGCATGGACATGGCAAACNGTGACAGTTGTTGTGGTTGAGCAGGACTCTGAGTTTGCTGTGCAAACCCGCCATGTGACCAAGAACCCGCACAACAAGTATGACCTACCACTCGTATTATACAGTGACGAAATGTGTCAGCATCTATAGGCGCATGCCACTGTTTTTGCAGAAACTGCCTGATACCAATGCAATCAAGTGATGTTGCAGGTGGTCTGGTTCAATGCGTGGAGCTGTATCAGTGGCGCTTGTATACCACTTTTTTGACTTCTCAAGCGCTAGCAAGCATGTGGCAACTATCATTGCCATGACAATTACTGTGGTGGTGTTCTCCACAATGGTCTTTGGGGCCGCCACCAAGCCACTTCTGGACTGCATGCTGGGCAAAGGTATGCATGCCGTCAGTAGCTTGCAGCATACACACGGATCCTGCTGTGCAGCATGATGCATCAAGCAAACAACCTGCACGCACAATCCTTGTTGTGTTGCCTAAGCAAACACCCTATACTATGTCAACTTGCATGTTTTGCCAGTCGGCACGTGCTATCTGCAGAAACCTCTGTACCGCATGATCAGTTGCCTCAGCACAGTCCGCCAAAGCCACGTTCCCCCCACTCTCAACTTGAGCTGGAGCTGAAGCCCTTCCGGCCATCGAGGTTTGGTCAGGAGGCAGCCTCACTCAGCCCCCGCATNTGAGTGTGACAGCTGCTTGTGCAGCCAATCCACCTTGCATGCTTGTGCATCACCTACTGGCATGCAGCGTGTGAGGCACTAGCTGTGCACGTTGCCATATGGCTACATCAGACAGCAGAGACGGCAGCATGACAGCGTCGTAGAGTTGTGCCATAGCAAGTTCAGAACAAATAGATCCCAGTTGGGCTGTTGCTATGGCCTGAAACAGCTCAGGACACTACATTGCGTTGTGTGACATGTCACTTTGTCATTGGGACTNTGGGCAGCCTGTGTAACAAGCAAAAGCACAAGCTAACACAACCAACAAAGATGACGGACAGAGTCACATGCATACAAGCATAGAGCAGTCATGACTGTGCATCTGTGACTACCATTTGCATGCAGGCACGCCGCAGACTGCAATACCTGCAATGCGATGCAAGCAAGTGGAGTGTCATTCACAACCTGATTCACAACATGCAGTAGTACATGTCTGCTTGATGTGTTGTCTCCAGTAATAGTGCATATTGGTGCTCAACATCAAGCTAGGACACGCCTAGCAGGCAGTGAGTGTGATGTGGCTTGTTGTTAGCATGCCATGACATTGCGCAGGCTTGGGGAGGGGTGCCGTAAGGCAGTGAAGGGGTGGGGCTTGGAGCTGCTCTGCAAGGACCCCCGCTGGAGGAGCGATGCTCTCACGGTTGTGGAGACACCCAAGGTGAACCTCTGAGTTTGACTGTGCAGTCTAAAGTCAGAGCCCCGCTGCTTCAGGTCTCATGCCCCTGCCTTGTCTCTCATCACCTGCCTCACTGATTGCCATGGTGTCCAAAAGTGCATCTTTGCAAGNATGAGGACTTACGTTGAACGTTGCACAGCCAGCCAGATCCTGCCCTACTTTGTGTTTGGTTGTATACAAGTGCAAGATGCTGAGTGNCATACAGAAAGATGCCACCGACTTGCCAGACTCTGTGTCTACATCAGCTTTGGCTCCGTATGGTCCCCATTTTCAGCCCACAGGGGGGGAAGCAGTCACTGATCAGCTTGCAGGGCACAGCCAGATACAGCAGCAAGCGCTTGAGCCTCATGACACAACAGCAGAGCAGGCACAGCCAGCAGCANGAGGGTGTCAAACAGCAGGCCAACTATGCTGCCAAGGTGCAAGAGGTGAAGCACTTTAACAGCAACCATGTGTGGCTGAAACGAGGAGTGGCCATGACACCTACAAGGTGATACACGGGTTGACACAGAGTTCGATACAGTTTCTGGTGCAGGGTTTGCTCGCCCTTAGTCACTGTCATGCACCCAGTTGGCATCAGGCCTTTGAGNCGTCAGGATATCATAGAGAAAGCCATTCTTGACAACATCTTTGTCTCAACACCAAGTAAGTGATCCAGGCAAGCGAATACTGCACTTGAAGTGATACATGGTACTGCAATCGTCAGTGCAGGTTGCATGTGGCGACCGGCCACATGTTACAAACTCATATCTGGCTTGATGAACTCCTGACCTCTTGCAGTGCAAGCAGCCAAGCAAGATGAGCANGTCGCAACTGTAGGACATGAAAAGCATGCTCTTACACTGTCGCTTGACTGAGAGAGTGTACACCTCTAACCAAGTATCATTCTGCCAGACAAGTTTCTGTGGCAGCTTATAGAGCAGGNATCTGCAGCAACCTCCACTGTGATATCTGATGCTGTAACAAAATGCTGTAACAAAGCCGGCCATGCAATGTCTTGACTTCACAGTATGTTTGGTGCAGGGAAACAGCAGAGGACTTGTGATACAGCTGTCATGGCAGTGGATATCAGGAGCAACATCTTGCTTCCACAAAGTCACAGAGCAGGGCAGGACAGGACGAGGCACTTTGGGGTGTTACGAGGGGCAACGCAGGGCAGGGCAGGACAGGGCACCTGAGNCTACTGTTATGACAGCAGCCTCAGAAAGCCTGGATGCAGTTTCTGCTTGCTAGCCACGGGGTTTGACTTGGACAAGCTTTGAGGTTGCACAGCAGACAGAAGCCTGAACCTCAGGGCGGCGAGTGGTAGTTGTGATTGGCCATAGAGCAGCAGCAGCNCAACAGTTTGATGGACATCAGTCACTGCCTCATGCTTCTAGAGACCATCCACACAGACTTGTCTGCCGACAATGAAATGCTTGCTTGTGCAGGACTGCTATTTTGTATGTGCAGTCTGCTAAGCTGAACACCACAGATGCATCTCCTGTCATGCAAACGCAATCATAGTTGCTTACTAGTTAGGCTATGCTAGCTGATCTCAGAGCTGCGTTTGACATCCCTGCGCAAGTCGTTGCTGCTGTTCACTTTCTGCACTTCAAATGCATGTACCTCTGCAGGTGCCTGATCAAGCCCCTCCAAAGGCTGACCCATGGGGAACAGACCAAGTACACCAGTCTCCGGAATCTGATCCAGATACTCATAGGCTGTGCTGAGGTCCTCAAGGGGAGCCCACGCTTCCCCACCTTGCCTGAACAGGCGGCGAAAGGCTGTTTCTCCACCTAGGCCCTGCGCATGCTCCTGCAGCTCCTGCCATGTCTCACACTTGACATGGTCTGGCCAGGTGATGATTACAAAGTCCATGTTCATTTCAAGGTCAAAGTTGCTGCCATATCCTATGATACAGCACCTCACAGCTCCTGCAACGCATCATCAAGCATTCCCTGCAGGTCTGCTGGCAGAACATATTGTAAAAAAAGGGCAACATGCAGCAAGTGTTCGCATGACATGCAAGGTGTGACAAGGTGCGACAAGGTGTGACAGAAGATGCTGGTAAGCGTGTAAAGCTTGAGCATCCTGTTGCTCAGATGACTCAACCCTTGCCAGTGCAGAGAGTACCTGTGTCATCCTTGTACTTGCTGAACAGCAACGCCCAGGCAGGGCTCAATCCAGAGCAGGCTGCTTTCAAGCCATGGTTGTTGCATCCTGCAAGCCAACTCACATGATGGAATGCAGTTTCGATAAACGACTTCACCAAAAGCGCGGCCTCTTGCGTACCCAATTTCTTCTTCTGGTCCACAAAGCCGCGGAATCCGTACCGCATCACAGCGTCTACTATTTTGTGCGGAATACCGAGGCCATTGTCCAGCACCTGAAATGCCCGACGGATAGGCATTCTTGTGGCAACGTTGGTGCCTCGAGCTCTAACATAACTGACAACATCGTCCACCACAGAGATGGTGCACTGTGTCGCATTGAAAAGGTCAAACACAGCGTAAGCGTTTTCCAGTAGCTGTGCCAAGTTTTCGGGAGTCGAGTACATGCGGGCATCCATGACACGCTGATTCGAGTCCACTGTGACCCTGCGACAACCCTCGAACTCTTTTCCGTACAGTGTACCATTGTCAGACATGNGGACGCCTTGGCACTTGAATTCCATAGTGACAGGGATTTGCTCTTCTTGTCGTGACACAGTTGTGTGGCTGCAGAGGTACGCATTGGTGGCAGATATACTGCAGCAGAGCGGAGCTAGCAAGATCATTGACTTGGGCTGTGGCGAGGGCAAGCTGCTGGAGCACTTCCCTCTGGTGGTATGGCAGACTGGCAGTGGCACACAAAGCAACATGAACGCAAATGAGGTCATTGCAAACAGAGCCATTGAGCTTCGAGGCGGCAAACTTGGGGACAAGTCAGTGCACCCTAATGACCACGTCAACAAGGGCCAAAGCTCCAATGACACCTTCCCCACGGTACATATCACCAGTAGGCAAGCAAATTTTTGCATCATCTTGACGCTTGCAGGCCATGTAAGCAAACTTGAATGTTCTGCAGGTCATGCACATCGCAGCCGTGACAGAGGTGCACAACAGGCTGCTGCCNCGATAGCGCACTGACATGCCCCACAGTATGGCGTGAGCCTATGAAGTGCTTGTTCAAGGCTCAGCAAGCATTTGTGGCCAAAGTGTTCCAGACAACTGCTCTGCCAGCAACCTATGTCAGCACACATACCAGACATGTTGCACAGAGGACCCTACAGGGTACCCAGGACCCGTATCATTCCCTAATGGCTGTGTGAGTCGTTCTGAGGCATGCTGTGAGAATGGCAGTGNCAGTTTGCAATGCTGACTGAAACCCACAAGTGCATGCCATTGTAAGCAAAGATGTGGCCACTGACCTACTTTAGTTAGCTGAGGGCAGTAGGCCAGGTCGGTGATGCCAGAGTCAAAGCACTGATGGGACTGGACCTCCTCATGTATCTCCTGAGCATGAGTTGACACAATCAACACAGTGCCTGCATACATGTAACACCAGGTGGAAGTGACTACCCCCACTACATGCTATGATGTATCTTCTGCAGCAGATGGATATTGTGCAGGCGCAGGCACCTCAATCTAACAAGACCTGTTTTTGGTATGAAGGTGAAACACTGCATGCGTCAGGTACCAGAGGGCGCTGTACTNATGGCAACATATTTGTCAACAATTGCATGTCAGGCTGTCAAGGACAGTGAGGCTTTGCGCACTGCGGTGGATGAGGTTCAGCCAGAAAGGGTGAAGCTCAGCCTGCGCCTGGCACAAAGCAGGCCCTTGTATGAAGCCTTCAAGGGCATCAAGGAAGGGGACCTTTGGAGCAAGCTGTCAGAGGCCCAGCAGCGCATTGTGAACAGTGAGCTGCGGGATTTTGTGCTGGGAGGCGTAGCACTTGAGGTCAGTTGTGTTGGTGTCTGGTGTTACCTACAGCGAAACTAACAGCGCTGGTCTACATCTTGCATATCGGTTGCTCACTGCACCACATGCATTTCAGAGTGCTGTATATGTATGGTATTCCAANAACGCTGTATCAGAGCGGGCCATGCCAGCTGCAGCAAGTGGCATGGCAGCAGGGGCGCCTATGGTCTTGCCTGCCCCACTGAGCCTAGCTGAGCTGGCAGAGGCTGCTCGCAGGTGGGCTCTTACAAGCACCTTCCTCATGTACCGTACAGTCATGTCTAGCCATGCAAGTGCCCACAGCATGCCTGCAAATTTGTTGGGCTGTTGCTGCAGTTGCCAGGACTAAGCTAGTGTGTACGTTAGGCTCTGCATTCTACATGACATGTCAACCGATTGTCACAGGATTTTGGGCTAGGCATGCCCAGATTTTGCATTAGGTGTGTGTTGTGTCATTTGCACTACATAAACTGTTTGTAGTACCACAAGCAACGCTGGCGGCATAGCAAGCTTGAGTGGCTCAGAATCATGTTTGGGAATGGCATGTGAACAAGCACGTGCACATGGATGATTCCATGCTAGACAAGCCAAACGCCACAGCAGCACAGCCATTGCCTATCTGTCATCAAACGTCAATATGTATTGTATAGGGAATTCCAAGCATCTCATTGTTGCAATGTCATGCTACTTGGCNGCCATCATTGCTCCTTTGAAAGATGATGGAGTGTTCTGATCATTAAGGGGTACCACATGCAAGCAGGTCACCAATGCATCCACACCAAGGTCTACATAGTCTGTTACTCAGTTTCCGACTGGTGTACACTGTCAGGTGACCTAAGGGTGCATGTTGCACAACTCAACNCAGCTGAAGGTTGATTTGGCTTATGTTCATCGACAATGGAACCAAAAACGCCACTGTTATGCTCACGCTGCCGAGCAGCAGCCAGCCCAGACCTTAGTCGTTCATGACTCATCAAGCCCTGGCCTCGCACAGCCGCGCTTTGCTGGTCCCAAGCCGAATCCCAGGGAGAACTTGGGCGCTGTACAGGGTCAGGTGTCGTCACACTACTTGCAGAAGCACCTTCTGCGCGCTGACGGGCCAAAGCTTCCTGCATGCATACCTCACGCCGTAAGCATACAATATGAGATTCACAGATGTTGGTGAGCTGATGACTGAATTTGAAGCAGCTCCTGAGCACAGATTCCCCTGTGTCCTGCACAGTGGGTATACACATATTCGCATTGAGCCCATCGTGGAAAGTAGCACTGTAAAGTAAAGATGCGAAATTTCAGCGTCTTTCTGTGACATGAATGGCTGTCAAACTGTGTGTTGTGAGCTTGCGCTTGTCTTTCACACAGAACTACTCCGACTCTGCCAGGTGTGTATTAGGGGAGTTGATGCTGATGATCCAGCAAGTTGAGCTGTTTGATACAGCTGCTGCTGCTGCCGTGCGACTTGCAAAGTGCTGTGAACCAGCTGAAATCCTCATCAGGACTTCTTGCCAGATGCTTGAAAACACTGCAATCAGAAAGGAAAAACAAGCATGCATGGGTTTACCTGTAGGCGTGATCGCTCTCTATGGTACATGGAAGCATGTAGATCACTACTGCCATCATTGGCATGTGCAGCTGTACTGCTGTTTGCGGCAGCGGTAGCTGCATGCCGATCCCGATCTGTGTGCAAGCCTGCTGTGGGCAAAAACCTACACAGCGGTACAAGGAGTCAACTTTTGCTTACATCTTGACAAGTCTATAACACAATCAAGCATATGACATACGTTACAGGACCCTAGGCATTGACTTCCAGCAGAGGTCGCAGTGTACCACATGTTGGGCACTGTCCAGCGCAGCCGAAGACATCATAAAAAACTGCTACTGCGCTTGATGATGGGGCTCGCATCTTGTGTGCATGTATATTGTAGCTCTCAGATATACCTGACAGGATTCGGGCTGTCTGTTGTGGCATGCTCTCGCGCATAATCCGCTGCAGTGGCATGTGAGTCAGGGCTCCTNCTGCACTTGGCTGTGCTGACTCGCGTTGAGTGGCACTGCCGTCGCTGGGGGCGACTGTAGCCCTTGTGACTGGAAGCACAGATGTTTCTGACAAGGGCAGGTCTGCATTGCGCCTTTGCCAGTTTGATAGGGACGCTGGCTTGCCGACGCTGATTGTGAATGCCCCGGTCTCTGAAACACCAGCGGCCGTGTGTATGTTGGTGAAAGATGCCCCAGGCAGCTGTGGTCCTGCTGCTATACTGCTATAATAGGCATGCTGGCTCAACTTCGTCTCTGTCAGAGATGTGTCAGCTACTGGCAGTGTATCTGCTGGCTGAGGTGTGNCTATTTGGGGAGTTGTTATACCATGTCAGTAACACAGTTCTGGCTGCTACCAGGATGCACAACATGCAAAAAGAAACCAGAAACCCAATCAAACTCTGACGGGCGTGATGTGATGGGAGCTCTAGGTTGCCAATGGCCNTGCGCGAGCGGAAAGACTGAAAAGTCTTCTGCAACTACGTAAGGGATCGAGAACTGTCAACACACACCGCAAAAGAGCTCTTGACAAGCGCACTGATGCCTGGTTGCCTCGGTGCAGTCAGAATAGTGAGTGCAATATGCTTACACAGACACCCACAGTGCCTCAAGAAGGTTATCACGGTTGGTCTCTGGTCAGGCCTTGGCATCTCTAGAAGATGTATGGAAGGTGCAGGAGACCCGACTTCTGGTAAGGGTTCAGTTTGCAGATGCTGTGGAGACCACCAGGAAGCAACTGCCTGTCTGAGAGTCATGCACACAAAGCAGCACAAGACCGACTATTATGTATGCGTTCGCTTGCAGTTTTCGACCGAGATGTGCAGCAGGAGTCGGTGTGCTTTTAAATTGCAAGCTAACGAAAATGCAGCTGGATGAGCGCTGAGGTTTTGTCCAGTACAAGCAGTGTGCTACAGGCTCTGCAACGCCGGGCGTGTCTCATGTACGGTTAGCGTACCTGTATAAGGGTTCAGTATAAAGGCACACCCTGCACCTGCAAACCACGTCCTGGTCGAGTGTGCCGTCTCAAGCGACATGGAGAATGATATAGTGCTGCTCAACGTCGGCGGCAGGAAGTACGCCACAAGCAAAGCCACTCTGAGCAGAGACCCGAGCTCTATGTTGGCAAAGATGTTTACTCAGGAGTATCCTAACGCAACAGACAGAGACGGCAACTATGTCATAGACAGGGATGNGATGCATCAATGCCCATGCTAGTTGAACGCGGATTGAAGCTACTGCTCGCCATGCATCGTCAAAGCTGNGTCATGCATTCAACCTCAGCGTCTATCACAGGCTGTTCTGGCAGCTGCAAACTGGTAGGTAACAGCGGGAGCAACAAACACAACAACAATGATAACAAGACCAATTGCAATGAACAGTTCAAAACAGCATCGATACAATCTCAAAGAGGCAGTCTTCACGTATCTTGAATCCAGAATGGTTTTGAACTGCAAGTCTACTGTTATGCCAGGCCTCAAGTCTTGATCCTCTGACATTGCCCCCTATGGCCAACTGTTGTCCTGCTTGTGTGTCCTGCTTGTGTGTAAATTCCAGGGATACAGGAAACACGCAAAAGCGTGATGCAGGGACTCAGCTCGTTACCGAGCTCTGCTGTTGCTGTGAGAAATGCTGCTCAGCATGCCTGGCTGTCTAGGTGNGTCTTGCCGTCGACGACTGCAGTAAACGCTGCAGATGCTGCGTCTGACTTACGACTTGGGAAGTTGAGGGAAGCATGAGGATGCTATAGCCTTAAACGTGTCGGGACGTGTGACGCATTCGATCGGCCGACGATCNCCTGAGTCTGTCATTTCTGTATTGACCAGCCTCAGAGACTACCTGCAAGACAAATGCGAGCCTCCCATCTATGTCTCAGACAGACGATTTATGAAGGCCTTGAACTTGCTCCAAGTGGCGGCATATGCTGATGGCCGGGATCAGGTATGATGCTGCTGTTGCCTATTGGCTGTCTCAAAGGCTTATACATGTGTTGCCACTTTGCCCTGCATGTATGCCATGGATGCAGGACCTCCTTGGGTGTATGCATGCCAGCAAATCATGATGAAGGTAGAATAGGTCACACATTGGCTGCTTGATAGCAAGCCAAAGCATCGACACAAGTGTTGCTGCTGTGGCCATTTTGTTGCTGCTTGCTCATGGGTTCACTCTACCTCATGTAAGGTGGTGTTGCTGCTGCATGATTCTTGCATGGCGCAGTGCTCATAGTACAATTAGGCTGGCAGACATCTACTTGCTCCACTCTGTGCACGCTGTGTACACACCAGCTACTGCCTAGACATCAACAAGGTTATTCCAAAAAAATGAATGCAATACCAAGGTCAATGGTGTGAAAGAGCCAGGAGTCCCACTCTTGCCTAAATAAGCATTTGGTGGGTTGCAGGTCAATGAGTATGACTGCTTGCTCCTGGAGTTTGTGTTTGGAAACAGACCAGATGATGCTCAGAAAGTGCGAGCCCACATCCTAGAGATCATTGCCTCAGACCCAGGCCTTCAGCAGACGGAGCTGGTGTTCCTGGGCCTGTTTGGCCGCTCCTGCCGCATCCTGGAAAGCCAAGACCAGCAGGTCAGACTGCTTATGTCTTGACAGCAATAAAGGCGCCTCTCATGTGTTACATGCCTTGCCTGGCACTGAGGTGTAAATTTGCGCTGCTTGCAACACTGCTCGCGTGCCCTGTGAGACTGACGCGTATGCCTGTGCATGCAGGAAATGGCAGAAGTNGGTTCCTGCGATGGTGTCTGTCAGATTAATTTCACACCTGATGTTGCAGCACACTCAATGCTGACAGACTGCAGTACAGCTTCTGCAANTGCAGTGTGCTTCAGTGTTGCAGCTTGGCTAGTATATGACCATGACTGTTATCAATTGGCTATAATGAGCCAGCATTGACACAATCTGGCAACATGAGGATCGTTGTAGGCATCATCTTCGACAAGCCTGCACAGATCATGATGAAGACATTGCTGCCACATTTTGGTGAACCAGCATTCTGGAAATTGCTCGTTGTGCTGGTACATGACACTTCAAGCACTTGTACCAGAAGATGACTTTACTTGCTGACCCTTGCCAGCAGCGTCAATGATAGTTGAGGTAGACCTGTTCTGAACTGCAAAGTCAGCCTGTATATATTTTGTGCAAGGCTGTCATTGTGTTTGCAACCACCACATCTGATGACTTCCCATTTGAGCTTTGCACAGGATAGTAATAATAATAATAATAATAATTNTGCTTACAAGGCACAGCAATGTATCCTTGTTATACGGGGAAGTTGCATACAAGTGATGTAAATGTCTCTATGGTGCTCAGGCGTCAGTCTAGCTTCTGGCTGGAGCAATTCGGCAGACTCGAATTTCTGGGAAACCCATCTGTTGACACTTATCTGCACCTGTGCAGGTCAACAGCTGGCAAAGCAGTGGGAGCAGTAGATGTGCCTGAGTCTGTNCTTATGTCAGCTGCACAAGTAGTCTCTGGGATGTGTGCCTGCCGCCTGTGTTACATTGGCAAGTCCAGCAAGCTGAGCTGTCAGACAGATTCTGAAGCCTCAAGACCACAGAACAAACAAGGGACATCAGGTTAACATCAGGAGTCAGTTTGTTGTATCCTGAGATTGCATGCTATGGACATGAGCCCCGTATGACCTGACAAATCTGATTGTGCATGGCAAAGTCAAGAAGATCAGAAGCGGCCTCGTATTCATTTGGACAGTTACATGCATACCAGTCACCATAGTAGGGCATGACAGTAGGGTATGAAGCAATCATCACCTTCTTCTTCTGACAGAGCAGGCTGTGCCCTGCAGGGGCAAGGGGACCAGGAGCAACAACTCAGGCACGAGCTCAGCCTGGAGAAGGCTCAGCTGAGGCGCCAACATGAGCGTGAGCTGCAGGCCCTCAAAGACAAGATGACTGATGAACAGGTTGAGGCTGCTTTGTGCTGCAGCATGTTAAGCTCNTGCGTTGACCTGTTGCTGTATAGGTGAGGCTGTTTTGGTGATGGAGCATGAAGACTCGCCCGCACAAAAGCACATGTTGGCTGCATGTTTGCAGACTGTCACACACACTGGTGGCAATAGCATCAGCTGCAACTGGTTTATGTCATCCCTGATCACTGGCTGCAGATGAAGTCAGGAGCTGCAGCCAACCCAATTGACAGCTGCCCTGCAGCAGCCAGCCACCTTGAGATGGTACAGATAGCTCCAAGGCTACAGCAATTGGACAGAATGCTGCAGGTGCGACAACAGCCACACAGACTGTGACAAGAGCATGTCCAGAGTTATGTCGCAGGCAAGTATTCACCTGTACATTTTGTGGAAGTGTCTGCTGGTGTTTGCCGCAAGACAGGAGTGCAGCTAGCTCAGCAGCTGGCTAGGGTGTGCTGATCACTGCAATGAAACAAACATTTGCACTGGCAACTGTGTAGCAGCACATTCCAATATCACTGTGACTGGAGCTGTTCTGGTCTCAAACCAATGCATTGTGCTGTGGACAGCAGAGGTCTGATGACATCAACTGCAAAACACTAAGCACAACTGGCAGACAGTCCAGCTTCATTGTTGTTATTAGCTGCAGCTGTGGAGACTCATGACGCGGTGGTGGATTTGCAGCTGAGGGAGCCTCAAGCCTTGAGCATGACAAGTGTACCAGTGTCCCACTTCTGAGGCCAACCAGTACCTGCATCACGCTGTCAGTGTCATGCTTTGTGTGACATATCATGTGTGGCACATCAACACTGTACGCATTGACGAACTGCTTGCAGTGACTGAGTGTCAGGCACTCTTGCTGTGATCATCTTCTTATCCTCATCTTGCCTATGCATGACATGGAGCCTATACAAGAAAGCAACCACCACTGCATCTGCAGGTGGCATACAGAAGCATCAAGCAGGTTAAGCACAACTTGCATGTGGCAGAAATTGCCCACCTGCAGCTGTGTGTCCGCCAAGTCNGCAGCTCCAGGCACAGCGGCAGCACCAAGCTGTCCTGCAGGCCGAGAAGGTGGCTGCCCAAGCCCAGCTTGATCGCCAGCGCCAGCAGGCAACCCATGATACGGATCAGCTGCAGGCGCAAGTTCTGCAGCAGCAGGCTGCCTTCCAAACAGANTCAGCAGGGTCAGTGGAACCCTACCAACTCCTGGCTACCTCCTGCGGGACCCCAACAGGGTACTCCCGCTTCACTGACTGGGCACTACCCAATGGACCGCCTGTCCAGCAGCAAACAGGCACAGCTGCATACAGCACCAAGTGCAACAGGGGGCAATCAACGCAGCTCACATAATGCGAGCCAGTCACTGCCCTATCAACCCAGAGAAGGCAAACCTCCTCGTGGGGGCTTGGGCTCTGATCCCTATGCGCGCAGAACATATGTAGAGGAGGGGTTGAGGAACGCTTACTCTGGGGGTTTGGGGCCTGAAACTCCCAGCCCACTGGAGCAGAGGACCATGAGTAGAACTGGCTATGATGACAGCCCTCAAGTATGTTGCGTCACTGCTCAACAATGTCACTGCATCACTTTGCTAGTTGGCATGCAAGCTTGCACAGTCTACGCACNTAGATCGGCACACAATTTATGACACTAGGAAAAAATAATGCATACAGATTTTAAGCTTGGGCAAGGTGTGATATGGTTAGTGTAGAGGAACGGCAGAATAGCTTACTCTGTGATGATTCGCAAACAGGGAAGGCCCTTCTCATCTCTGTCTTCAAACACGCCAAAGCAAGTCATCACAGATGGGTATTCATAAGCATCCCACAAGGCCGAGAGTTCTGCTGCTGCAGACCTTTTCTGACTGGAGTTGAAATACGGCAGGGTCTTGACAGCGCAGGGCCTGATGCCAGCTGGTGCTTTGCCATCATCTTCCATGTCAACCTCAGCACTGCAGCACAAGAGGCATGCCCTGCTAGAGTCCCCAACTGGAACAGGTAACTCATGCACTTGCTGCTTGACATGCCTTCACAGCTTGGCTATTGTTGCTTCAGCAATTCTATGTACACATGCCTGCATGATGCAGGCCGTCATACATGCCTATGTAGTCTGTTGCAGCAACAAAGTTGAAAGTTCACACCTGGCTGTTGCTATGGCTTGTGATGCTGTGCAATGTTTCTCCGCTCAGCAGGGGCGCACAGATAAGCAGAAATCTCTGTTATATGCATGTACAAAACCAACTCCTGCATTGTGATCAAGGTGGAAGGAGTAACTGGTGATTTATTTCAGAATAAATTTTCGTTATTGTTGGAAAGAACGAACAAAGCAGTGCAGCACACCATTCTCAACTCTTGTGCTGTGGATAGTATAGGTCTCGCTTCAGCAACTGCAAACAATGTTGCAACATGTCATGGCAAGTCATGTTAGGGCAACTGATGCACACACACATTCACGTGAAGCTAAGCTGGTGTACCAACCTCGCGACCGCATTCTATACACAGTCATATGGCAATCAAGAACGTACTATAGAAGAGACACTGCTGAATTGTGGCCAAAAACTGATGTGCCATGCAGTGGTAACTTGTGACCATGATGTGCGTGCATAGGCTGATAAGGTGCCAAAGCAAGGCATACACAAGGACGTGAGCGCTTGCACACTGCTCTGTGGTGGCTGGCGTGATGAGTCCAGGCTAAAGGCACTTGACAGCCAGCAAAGAAGACACAACAAACTGTGAACACAAAACTTTTGTGGCCTTAGCCCTCATTCATCTTCATCTTACGGTTTTCACTCAGCAGATGCCGTCTCTCCTGCAGCGTCAGCTACCTCATACATTGCTGCGTGTTGACCAAACTATAGCCTTCATACAGAGCATTGGTGCCCTGTCACACGCTAGCAAACACGCCAAGCAACAGCCAAATGCTTCACCTCCATTGCCCTTCTTTTCAAATCTAGCTCAGCATGCTTGGTCCCCCTCCTGCAAGAATATTGCACGCTGGGCTTACAAACCAGAGTTCAGACTGGCTCATGGCGAAGCCATGTCATGGTGTCAGTTTTGTACTGCAAAACGCATACCGTTCATCGGTGTAGTAGAACAGCGCATCTGTCGAGTACAAGAGCAACGCGACGCCACCTGTAGCTGCCACAATATTGAGAAAGCCGGTGACTCCCCCCATCACACCTTTTGCTGGTCCAAACAGGGCTGTTGCAGCAGAGTCCGCGATGTTATAAGCTTGGCATGTCACTGCTGCTGGTCTCGGAGTCGCAATCAAGTGTTCGGTTTATGCACACAGCATAAGGCTTGGGCAGCGCCTGCACGCCGCTGTAGAGGTTGGCGCGGCCTGCAGGCATGTTTCGTGTGGTGAGGCGTTGCATACAGCTTGTGATTCAGCTGCAGTGCCGCACTTTGTTCTATGACTACGTGCCATGCAGAGAAAGCCTGCGCCGGACGCACGCGTGCTCAAGATTCGTGAATATGAAGACAAGCTGTATGATAGGCAGCAAGGCGTGCAGGTAAGCAAGTTTAAAAACGGCTTTCCTCTGCGCTATGATTCTGGAATTAACACCAGGAAACCACCGAGAACTTGTTGTGCAGGAACAACACAAACTGAACGCTGCAGCAAACTGGCAGCTCAAGACCGACCAGAAGATCAAAGCGGTGAACATCAACGTGCGCTTCGAGGCGCTCAAGCTCAGGAGACAGGCTGACCTAGACAGGCGCCAGGCCCAGCTTGCAGACAAGCTTGCAGCAGAGGAGCAAGCATTGCAGCAGGNGAGCGGTGGGATGCAGAGAGGCAGGCTTTGGAGGCCAAGCATGGCAGGCAGCAGGAGTCAATCGACAGCTATGCCCAGCAAGCCCAGGCTGACCAGCAGCAATCTGCCAAGATGCTGGCGCGCTGGGAGGCAGAAAAGGCAGCCATGCAGGCCCAGCATCAGAGCAACCTGGCAGCTGTACAATCTCAGCTCGCCTCACTGCAGCAGCGCCTAGCTCATGCAGATGCAGAGGCAGGTGTACACAGATCACATAGGTCGCTGCAGCAGCCCCCACCCTACCTGCCACNTGCGGGATTTGCCAGCAGCACCTGGCCTGTCTGCAGCAACCTGTGAGGTTGACTGATCAAAACGTGAAGGTCTGAGTGCAGCATCCCCATCTGCAGGGCTGCTTTCTGATGGCGATTGAGGACGCTCATCTTGAGATGACGGCTCACTTGAAAGCTCAATGCTGACTTGGCGGATCATGTGGTCTGCAGGTGCTGGTGGGCGGCGCCCACCATTTCGTACAAACTCGATGAAGTCATACCTGCAGCATACCTGCATCAGTCCCCTGTGCAGTCATGTGTGGCATACAAGGACAAGACCAAAGGTGCTTGCACAGGACACTCATGACAATAATGTGTGGGGGCCTTGCCTTTGCTGCTAGCAGGCATACATTTCAGGCAACCCATCAGCAATGCAAACAAGCTTAGTATGACTTGCTCATGCCTGTTTCAATTGCCAGATTTTGGCAGGCTCAATGTGGCTGTGTGAGGTACGAAGTTGCGTAATGACAAGCATAGGCATTGCTTACCTACTGACCACACCAGAACCACTCCAGTCCAGTTCCTCTATGATGTGCAGCACATCGCTGCTGGTGGGCTCTAACCCCAGCTCTGTCAAAAAGCCACTAATGGCTGCAGGGGTGAGCACGCCCCGCCCCCCCTGATCCACCTGTGTGCCCATCAGCAATATTGAAACATGGACACATTGACAGGCAGCAGGAGCAGGTCATGCATNCTATGTACTGCAACGCATTCAGGACTGTAAATACCAGTGATGCAGAGGTCCTGTTAACTCAAGCAGCCCAGATCATATGGTGATGGCCAATTACCACGCTGCACTGCTCTTTGAAGTCTTGCAGGGCTTCTGTCATCCATGTCATACTACAGTCACCTGCCATGGGGGCTCCTGGCGGCTTGGCAGCTGAAGCCTGACCGATACAGAAGCATCATGTCCTGATTGGCTTGTTGGCATTATGCTCGTCAAGCTCTTGGATTTAGCAAGGTGCGTACATGTTGCTCAGTGATGCAGCACAAAAATTTTGGACATGTATGCACAGCAGAAGTCTTCTGTATTGTACAGCAGACTTTGAGGCTTGCTTCTGATGCCCACTGTGACTGCTCTACTGTCATGCTGCCACCTCATAGCTGTCGCTAAGCAAGAGCACTGCCACACTGTGGCTTTGCATTTGAAGCATTGGTAGAACTATGAGCTGTATGTAGGATCTATAGACCAAATCAAAATCATAACCACTGCTATTGTTTACTCATGGAGTACCCCTCAACCCCACCCTCTTCCCCCTCGNCTTCAAGCTTTGTGTTGAAACTGTGGTACTTGGCACCATCATGCATCCTGATGGTGGCATGAAGACAACTGGCAAGGGCATGAGGTCACAGCCTCTGCAAGCCTGAAGCAGCTGTCAGTGCTCTCACGGTCTGCGAGCAAGCCCATGACAGCCGTGATAGGCTGCCACACTCTTTTGGGCCAAGACTGCCCAACAGCTGAACAGTGAGGCTAAATGTGTCGTCAGACATGCTGTTGTACATCTCAGGAACCATGTCTGCAGTCTCCTCTGGTTGTTTCCACCATGCTGTCCATAACATACTTAGGCTGTTGCGCTGCTGAGTCATCTATGCCGGTGCCTGCGCTTCTTCTTTGGCTTGTTTTGTGATTGGGTCTGAGAGGTTTGTTGACTTGATTGCTGCAATGATGCTGGTGAAGGCGCTGATGACGGCAAGGGGGGTCTGCCACTGGTCGTGGCTGTTGCGGTCTTGTCACGCGGATTTGCGTAACCAGTTGTTCTACCCTGCAGTGGGCATAGGTATGCTTGATGTATAATTTAATAGGTTGCATACTGAGTGTGCAACGGCATAGGTTGGTGGNAGGGCCATTGTGGGATCACACAAGTGTTGCCATCTTGATGACCATTTGCGCATTTGTGCCACCCCCAANCTCAGGCTGTGACACTGACAGCGCTGGTGACTCTGGAGTCCTACGCTGCTGCTGCATTGCAAGTAGACCAGGACCTGCTGGCCCAGATGGTTTTGGGGACTGTAAAACCCTTTTCTGCTGGTTCTGCATTGCACTGAACTGTGCAGGATACTGCTGTGAGCAGCTCCTTGGTAGCGGTTGCTCATGAGCCGGCTGAGCCTTACTTTGCTGCTCATAACGGTTGAGCAAACCTGCAGCTGGACCAAACAAGGAGGAGCTGCGGGACAGCTGCTTGTTGCTTGCCTGTGGCCACTGTGAGTCAGGCTGCGGAGGGTGACTTGCTGGGAGAGACTTGTTGTCAAGCTGGGAAGAGTGTCTGCTGAGCTGCTGGTACAGTTGAGCACGTGCCAGCTGCTGCTGTGACCCACTCTCGGNTGTACATGGGACTGTAAACTGCATGGCAGGCTACAGTCTTTGTTCACAATGACAAGCTTGTGCAGGTGTGTGGTGAGTGCAAAGAATAGCTGTCAATGGCGTGATCTTGTGCTCTGACAATCTGGCAACAGCAGCNAGCAGGTGCACTGTAATTCGAACAAACAGAGGCTGTCAGCTCAAGTAGTATCTGTTGCAAAGCGTAGCTATGCGCTTTGTACTTTCGACGCTAGCGCTTGAAGCCCTTTGTTTTGACTCGATCATGCATGACCTGCTCCAAAACCAGAATGCAGCGTGGGAGTCAACTCAATCAGCAACGTTTCTCACAGTCACGGTCGCCAAGATCAAGGTTGAGCAGTTGGCGCAGTTCAAGTATTTGGGACTGGTATTTGATGCAAGTAAAGGAGCTCTCAAACTGTATGCACCTGATGACCTGATTGTTGCTGGCAGCGGTGGTACCAGAGCATGCAGTGCCTTACATTTCGCATGTACAGAAAAGCACATCCAAGATTCCCTGCTCCGTGTTTGCCACGTGTTGGTCATGGCCAAATTGCGAGAGCTCTGCCTCCATGCCATCTTCACCACAATCACCAAGGGGCTCCCTGCGGGCAGGCTTGAGCAGCAATAGCAAGGCTTATGTATACCTACAAAACTTGTGACACAGCATTTGGACAGGCACTGGCAAACTATGGTTTGCGAATGTCACGCAGCCTCATATGGTGCAAACATGATATAGGCTGCCATATAGCTACTTGTGCTTCNACTTGCAGAAGCATGCTGGCAGCCGTGAACCTCTGCCCAGTGATGTGTCAAGTATACTATATTTTGTTATTTTAATTCGTTGGCTGTGCAGACTCCAGCAACTGATGTCCTCTGCTGGGCACTGTTGTTGTGAAAAAGTGTTGCTCAGTCACTCCTGTGTATCAGTGACTCCTATACATGCAGCAGTTGCACATGCATCCAGTGTTGAAACAGTCACAATGATGCAGGTCACTGAGCAGGTGGTAGGAGTGGCAAACTTCTGGGATGTGCCTGCTGCCAGTCCCACACTGATGTGCTTGCCACCGACTGCTGTTGGCAGCAGAGACAATCAGGCAGGCTCCTCAAGCATTCAGTGTCAGGTGCGACGCATGATGCTGTGATGCAATGCACTGCATCCTTCTGTGNTTGGCACGCATTTGCAGCACACAAGTGGCGCAACCAGGCATGCTACCTGTACCAGAAGGTAGCCCAGCTGTACAAGAGTACTGCATGCATTTGCGAGAAGGCAACAGTGCTTTGTGCAGACATTCATTGACGCTGCCTACATGAAGTCCAGAGCCCATGACATGTTACAGGTATGTGCGTGTTGTACCACCCGAGCCAACTAGCTGTACCGGGATCAGTACAGGCAGCGCGTCGGATTGGGGATACAAGCCAGCAGCCACGAGTGAGGCAAGGCAAGCAATGCAGGAAAGCCAGCAAAGCTGTACCGTTTCGAATCCTGCGCTATCCCTTTGCATAGCATGCCCTTGTGCGGTGTTTGGATCAGCACTGTGCCTGTCCAGCTGCTGACCAGCTTCCAGCTCGTCGCTGCTGCTGGTTGTGATGCTGCTTCCTGTTGTGGCTGCGCCATTGTCCAATGTTTCAAGCTCTTCCTTGGCGAACTCGTAGTATGTCAACTGCAGCAGCATATGAGGGTGTGCTGCACTGAGCATGCTGATCTTCAGGAGTAAAGCAAAAGGACAACGAACAACAGCACAGGGTGTCAATTTGGTGCTGGTCATTACATCGCTGTCTATCACAGCAGCTGTAAATGCTGTTGGCTGCAGCATGAGAAGCTGGATTGCACACAGCAAATAGACAGTCAGGCTGTTAGCAGAAGATTGAAGCTCGCTGCTGCTGGTTGTTGTGGCTGTCCTGTGCCNTCTACGTCAGCTTGTGCAAGACCTGGTGGGCCCCCTGTTGAAGCCCCTTTGCTGTGGGGTCTGTGCTTCTGAGCATGACATGCTGCTGCTAGGCCCCAGCTTGCCACTGCTGCCACCCTTGGGTCTGTGTCATGGAAGGCCATGCTACAAAGCTCCTGCATTGTCGCATCAATGTTAAGCATGATGCAGACATAGCCAGGCATGCGCGCAAATTTCACCTCCAATGCTGCCATGTCACAGCTACAGCCGCTGAGCGGGCTGTGCCGTTTGTTACACTGTGTGAAAATGCATCGTTGCATCGCATAACTTGTCTACATTTTCATTATGGCTATGGCTTGCAGAATTGACTGGTTGCATGACCCATGCTTGCTCACCTTCAGTGCATGCTTGGATTGGTCCCTCCAAGACAAGTTGGGGTCCCCAAGTTCTGGCTTGGCTGTGCTTGCCTCCAGCAGTGTTGCAAGGCCCAAAGCCACACCCTGCTTTGCCACGGCGGCGCTCGGCAGCTTTGTCACCTGCCCGCTAGCTTCACACAGCTTCGTCGCAGCTTCCCTCACAGTTGCCTCGTACCCCTGAGCCAGAGTCCCATGTGCACCTGACCGCTGGGGATTGCTTTGTTTGGAGTCTGTCTCAGCAGAGCTTGGCTTCTGATTAGCTGCCTCAGCTGATAGTCTGTGCAGGGCTGCTTTGAGAGCCAGCCCCAGTGAGCTAGCAGCAGCCCCAGTCAGCTTGCCCTGCTTTGAGCTGTGCAGCACGCTGTGCAGCTGCTGTAGCGCACTCATCACTGCCGCATCCTCATTGCCAGCCCCCAACCTCAAGCAACTGCAGGCTGCTGCTTGTGCATAACAGACACCTTGAGCCAATGCAGTGCTGTGTTGACGGGACCGGTCTGACGCTGACTGCCTGCTATTGGGCTGTCCTTTGGCTTTGGAGCCTGCTGGGGTGCTCATTGTGCTGGTCTGTGTTGCCAGACTTGCTGNAGATGCAGCTTTGTTTTGACAGCCAGGTTGCAAAAGAGATGACAGTCTCTCTGCAGGTTGTCCAATTGTGTGAGTACATCAAATAGCAGCATTTGGCACAGCAGCATAGCAGCTACTTGGCATCGCAGCAGTTGGCATGCATGCAGCAAGGCCTACATGCCAGACAGACTACTAAGCAGCATGCATGCTTCAAGCGTCAACATTGAACACTGCCAGGGCAAGCATGCCAACATGCATGCATCAGATGTCTACATGTTGCNCTCACTGCACCTGCAACATGCAGGTGTAAGGGGCATGGGAGCAGCCAAAGACATCAACACTGGCGAAAGCATTGTTGTTTTGCCGCGGCATGCAGCTTTGCTAGTGACGCCAACGATGAAATGTCCTTTTCCAGAACTTGTTCCTGAGACATTCTGGAGCAAGAGCCAATGGTGAGCAATTGTGCAGAATGGTGAGCAACTGGCCAGCACAGTTGTGAAATGCATGAGACATGCTGCATGCACAGTTGGCATAATCTGCATTACAAGATATGCTACGTATCAGCAAGCTCTGTATGCCATTCTGCTACCACGCTGCTGGTTGGACTGGTGATTCAAAGCACGCTTCAGATGCTATCATTTGCAGTGCTTGGCTGTCACTCTACAGTGCTGTGAGCATTTTGAGCCCTTGGGGGCATGGTCAAGTTGTGTACTGGTGCCCAAGCGCAATGGAGTTACAACACTGCCAGTCCATACATTGAACCCTAACATACAATCAGTATGTGTACCTCAGGTTTGTGAAGATGGCTTTGATGCTTCTGCATGAGAAACAGAAGGGCACAACCTCAACAGTCAGTGGTTATGTTGAGCAGCTGCCAACAGACTTCAGCACGCTGCTGCACTGGTCGCAAGATGAGCTGCAACTCCTGAGGTACCCGCATCTGCTACAGCAGGTTTGGCATTTCCCCTTACTGCGTTCACCTATGGTGGTTTCTCATTCAGGAACGCTTGTGTGATTCAAACTCAAGGCCCTAAGAGTCTCAAGCGTGTTTGCTTTTGAGGCACTGCAGTCATCCACAATGCTTTTGTGATTGGTAGGAGCTCAACATGGACATGCTGAAATTTGGCGTACACAGCCTGTTCACACAAACACAAGCTGGACTTCACGCATTTGCAGCTCACCTGTACGACATGAGATGCACGCCTGGCGACAATAGAGCTGCGATGCTGCAGATATGCACAGGTTGTTGGCCCTGATTGAACTAACTGCAAATTAAAGCTATCACACATGGCATTGAGGTGCAGATTGCATCTTGGTTCAAGTGCAGCGAGTTGCTTAGCACAAAGAAGAACATGACACCGACCATTTCTGCCTATCATGCCAGCATCCACACACGCTTCCGGCANCTACACGCAATGCAGATCCCTGATGTTCCTTGCCGCCAAGAAGGGTAGCGGGTGGGCATTTGGCAATGTGTATAACTTGTCAAAGGAAGCCAATTCAACTTGGCTGATCAATGAGGGTTCTGAGCAAAGATGTGGCAATGTCAACAGCATGTGAAAGCAAATGTTCACACCCTGCTTGGTTGGACACAGAAGTCAATTGGAGCATGGGGCAGTGTCAACAGAATTTTGATCTGAAGCCTTGCATGTGCTGTGGATAGATCATGCAATATGTTGGGACTGGTGCATTGTGTGGCGTGGTCCACGTGGATGTAAAATACAATGCTGCAGTTGCGCCTCAGATCGAGCTTGCAGAAGGTGGACCATGCAGCAAAGTGTTGCGTGCAGGAGTACAGTACAAGCTGTGCTTATGTCATCGATTGCACTTGGTTCTGTGCATATATGACAGGCACAAGCTGAACAATGCCGAAAAACATTTCACACACCTTTCAGGCATGAGACTACTGCATCACTTGGCATGTCAGGTGCTCATGCCCACAATTGCCCTGTTGCACAGCAACTTGTGCAGGTGGCTTATCAAGCATTTGCAAAACCAAAGAAGGGAAGTGACAATGTCAAAACTGTACCTGTTTCTGGCATGGTGGGTGGTACAGCCGCACCAGCAGGGGCCATTCCAGTTGCAGGGGCTGCTTCAGGGGCCACTCCAGCTGCAGGCGCTGCTTCAGGGGCAGCTGCAGGGGCCATTCCAGTTCCAGATGCACCGGTCATAGGGGCAGGTGCAGGGGCCAAGGGCACCACAGGGGGCACGTTTGGCACNATGAGCTGGCACAGCACAACATCAACACCAACCCAACAGCAGTTGTCAGGACTGTCTGACAGGCACGCAGCATGCTGAGCGTATGGGAGCATGGCAAGGCGTGGCGGCCAGCTCACCTGCATGGCAGGGCTCATAGCAGGGCTCCCTCCACCTGGCGGGGGTGCACCCATAGGCCTAACACTTCCAGGCACGCCAGGCATTGCAGGAGGATCTAGCCCCATCATCGCAGGGCTCTGATGGCTGGGTGGGCCCATTGACTGCCCTTGGAAGCCAGGTGGCTGCATTGAGGCGGTCCCCATGGGGGCATTTGCCTGTACAGTTGTGATATGTTTGCATGGTCGTGCAAAGTATGGTTGATGTAATTGTAGTACCTGAGGTGCTTGAGTTGACAAGTTGACAAGCCAGGCACAGCAACTTATAAAATCCTGATCAACATTGCTGGTGCATGACACTGTGTGTTGCAAAGGCCCNATACACATGGTTTACCTGTAAAGCATGGATCTCTTCTTTCATCTGATCCTCCGGTAGCTTAATCTCACCCGTCATCCTGCGGCGATTGAAGGCGCTGATGGCACGAGCTTCTTCCAAGTCTTCCTTGTCCTGTGTGCAGCGGCAAAACCTGACCCGCAGCATGCATGTCTCTAAAAGCATGCATGTTTATGGAAGCATGCTTTGCACACCAACACCGCTTGGCTCACAACACTACACGCCTACAAACAGTATGCAGCACCCGAGCTGTTTCATATTGCCATAGGCATCATGTCAACCCATATACTCGGCAGGCAGACAGCTGATACAGCCACGTCTGCAGCAGATTGTTGTCCTCAATTATGCAGAACCTGCATTCCACTACAGGCTGATACAGGACTGCTGTACAGTGTCGGTTCACAGTCTTGCAGTGCAACTGGTTGCCTTGCACTTGTGGTGCGGGAGACCTCCAGGAGTTGCAATGGTCTCTCAGCATGATTGCCTTCAAGCCTTACCTCATCGTCCTCAATGCAATCTCTCCATGAGGCTGGCACCCCACGCACATTACTTCCGTTGCGTCCCACATAGCTGTCAGATATGACATCCAACTCGCCATCCTGCTGCATGCGTGTTGCCTCTTCTTCATCGTCTTGTATCAGCGCTGGGGGCCCCTGTGCTTTTGATGCAGTGCCTCTCATCCTGGGAGGGTAGCTTGGTTGCTCCTGCTGAGAGCTAGTAGGAGTGATGCGCTTGCCAAGACCTTTTCGTCTCCTGGACTTGTTGCCCTGCTCGTCTGCATCCTCAGGGTCCAGCCTGTGCTGAGCTGGCACTTGTCGACCCATAGGCCCTGCTTGTGGCCGGCGTTGAAAGCTTTGCTGAGGTGAAGAGGATTGGTCAAACCGCAGGGAGCCTGGCTGACCAGAAGATGGCTGGTCATAAGGCCGAGAATTTGCTCGCTGAGGGGATCTTTGGTCACGCTGCTGATAGGGGCGATCTGAAGGCGGGGTGCGGGGCTGTGTTCGCTGCTGATATGGTTGGCGATTTTGTTGCTGTGGTCTGCCCTGCCGTGAATCACCTTCTGATTGCTGGAGATTGTTTGGACGCTGTCCCTCATACTGTTGCTGCCGGTCTGGACCCTGTAGAGATCTGTACTGGGGAGCACTGCNCCTATGTCAACTTGGTATCCTGTTTCTTGGCGCGTGAGTCACGCTCAAGGTTATCAACCATTCACACGAGTTTAAGGTACATAGTTTGAGACACGTCCGGGACACACGTCGCGGGTGCCTAGCTCGGCGCACTTGCCAAGTGCGATCAATACCTGAGCAGCTGATACGTCAGTATTTTTGCGATTTCAGGATTTTGAAGTTGACTTTTGCCCAATCCAACTGCAAGAGCAGCATCATCACTTTGAGAACCTGCTAGGAGTGCCTCCTGGCAATCTAGAGACTCGCTTTGATCATTGTCAAGATGGTGCCAACCCAAGTGAAGGTCAAACCTCAATGCTCAGTTCACATATGATGAGTTGAAAGACTCCATGAAACGCATGAAGAGAAACAAAGCTTGTGGCATAGATGTCATCTCTGCAGAGATGATCTTGGATGGTGGTGACTTGTTGCACCAATGTCTGTTGGACATGTTCAACAGCATGTTGATCGGTGACTTCCCAGAACAGTTATCAACTGGGCTGATTACAGCTGTGTTCAAGGCAGGCGACAAGCTTGACCCAAACAACTACAGGGGTATAGTAGTCACGCCTGTGTTGGCTAAATTGTTTGCCATGATGCTTAATGCTAGAATTGTAGCTTTTACTGAAAAACATGTATTCAGACCAGAGGCACAGGCTGGATATCGGCCCAAATTCCAGACTGAAGACAACATCTTCATCCTGAATGAACTCATTGCACATCAGAAGTCTGTTGGCTGTAGATAGATTGTACGCATGCTTCGTTGACATTAAGAAAGCATTTGACACTGTACCAAGAGATGTGCTGTGGCAAGTGTTGTGGGAGACGGGAATCAAGGGCAACATACTCAACTGCATCAGGGCAATGTATGCCTGTGATAGTGCTGCAGTCAAATCCACCGAAGGGATAAGTGCAGTCTTCAAGTGTTATATGGGTGTCAAGCAAGGCTGTCCTCTGAGTTCCAACCTGTTTGGACTGTTTATTGACAACCTTGAGAAGGTCATGCTGCAGCTTCCCAATAAAGGGACTATGCCAGAGCCGAGTGCTGGGAAAGGTACCTTTACGGATGTTTGCAGATGATTGGTTGGTATTGTCCACATTGCCCGCAGGGTTGCAAGAACAGCTTGACGCTTTGCAAAGGTTCTGCGCTCAGCAAAAGCTGTTTGAACCTATAAAGTTAAAAGCTGCCACAACTAAGTGCATGTTGTCTAAAAGATAGGTGGTGTCTTTGGCTTGTCTCGCAGGGCAACCATCTTGTTCTGCATGACCTGGAGCTCGTCTTTCAGCTTTTCTCGCTGTCCCTTCAACGCAGCAACCTCACCCTGTAGAAACTTGCGAGCTGACTCAGCCTTCTTCCAGCTATCAGACAAAGTCTGCCTCTCCTCTTCCAGGAAGCTGCATCACACAACACATGTCATGCAAGATGTGGCTACCTTGGCTACAACTCTGAGCACAGTGCCACAGTAGGGTGCATGCGTGCAAATGTACCCAACACTGCAAGCTGGTCTAAGGTCGGCCCACACAAGGATTGCATTCCCTGCACAAGTGAAATGTTGCACACTGAGAGAGTTGCCTCAATAACAGATAAGATAGGACGGCCAATAGTATCTGTCAGCAGACAGCAGCAGCTGTTAACAGCTGGCCACGCTGGTTGTGGTGTGCGCAAAATGCTTGTTTCCAACACGCAAAGCACTGAGAAACCTCTGAGCCGCTGCATGTGTTTAGCACCAGCTGGCATGAAGCTCATCCTGTTGACCTAAAACCNGCAATGCAGGCGCACCAGCACGAGTAGATTGACAAGCTCTGGACACAGCACCATAACGCACACANCATGGTCCTCCAGGTCCCACTGTTGACATTTGAGCCATGCTGCCTCCTTCAGTACACTTGTCTTGCAGGCATCAATGGCTGAGGCTGAACAGGAGACTTTGGAGGATGCAATGACAACCAATCAGGAAAGACATTATGTGAACACTGCAGCAGAATGCAAGGTGTCAGCTCAGNTAAAGATTTTGTGCAATTTTGCAGGTCTCCTTGATGCTGTCCTCAAAGCTCTCAGTGACCTGCCATTAACAACGGCTACAAGCAAGAAACAACAACCTCGAAAAGATCATATGTCTCATGCAGCAGGCTCGAGTGAGTAAATGTCAGAATACTTTTGAGCCAGCCTGTAATGACCTCAGCTCGCACGCACAGTATTGCTCAATCCAAACCTCCATGTGTAAACAGAGCCTGGTAGTGCTGGCCCTGGTAGACCAGAGTAAGAATGGGCCCTTTCCCTGTGTCTTCCAAACCCTGAATGTCATCCCCAGTGTCTGACACTGTGTCTGAATGCCTGAAAATCTGGGCAGCCTTCAGTCTAACTGGCAGCATGCTGCCTAGTACAATCAGGTGTAATTCAGATCCCTGACGAGCATCGAAGCTCTCACACACTGGATTGCCAGCCAGGGGCAACACATACTCCTGGCAGTATTCTTGCAGTGTTGTGGGAAACCTGCAAAGCAGATGGGCAGACACTCATGGCACTGCATGCTGAGGCAGAGCTTCCATGCTGCACTACAACGGCTCATACATNAGCAACAAAGTCTAGGGATGTATCTGTCTGACTTAGGTTGCACATTGAAGCTTGACCACAAACAGGACTGTGGCAGAAAGCTCACTGGCAGTGTTTTCCATACTCTGCAGACAGGCTGTCATAGCATCACTGCGTTGATACACACAAGTGGCAGCCACTCTGTTGTATGGCATGCTTCAGCATGTCCTGAGCAAGGAGGGACTAGCCAAAGTCATTCACAACTCATGCAAGAGCTGACAGCCTGCACTTTTGTACATGTCTAACTTGTGATGACATCAGGCACAAGCCAACTCATGCAACTGCCCAAAATGAGCAGCAGCACTGACTGCTTACACCATGTGTGAAAGCAATCAAGCAGGACACACCATCAGCGGCAGTCTGCACAGCAAAGGGCGTAAGTAGTACCTTGCTATGCGCATCAGCTTCCGCCACTTGACTCTGCAGCTCCCTATTGAACACCAGGACAAGGCGGGCATTAGTGCTGCTACCCTTGCATGCATGCTGTTACATGCCCGCTCCATGATTAAGACAGTTTGAAAGCATGAATTTGCGTAACCGTTTATGTAGATTGCTGGTGAAGGCCACAGCCCCAGGGCACTTGCACAGAGGTATTGCTTGCAACATATGTGCATCATGCAGCAATGTCTGATATGCCTGAGTCAGTGAAGCTGCAGGGGGTTGCACGAGAGGATGACAGCATCTGTAGCACCTCCTTCAGTAGCAAAGCTACCAATATGATACAGACAAGAAAAACTCCTCAGGAACACATTACCCAGTGCAGATGTGTTACAAGCTTGCTATGTCAGGCAACCTTCAGTGCAAGGCGAGGGCACAGCACACAGTTTCTGTAGCAGCTATGCGAACCTGCTGTGAGCCTGTGCATCTGTAGCCTGGCTTTCAGCCTGACTGCACCGCCGCTCTGCTTCTGCCAAATCCCTCTGCAAGCAAACAGTCTCTGTCTTATTATGCAATGCTGCATGGCCCTGGCTTGTCTCCATCATATGCATGAGCAACTCTGTGCAACAAAGGCTGAGCAGTTGTGCTCACGCTCTTGCTGACAAGTCTGCAAGCATGCAAATTGTTGCCATGATTTGACTCANATGGTTAACAGATCATAGCTGCGTCCCTCGTCTGCAAGGACCTGGGCGTGCTGGGAAGGACTGCACACCTTGAGCGGCGTCATTCTGTGCGGCCTCTCGGCAGTACTCTGGTTGTTTCGGCAATCATGGTCGTCTGCTCTTGCGATCGTGATCTGCCACAAGATGGCACGCGAGTGAAGATGTGTCAACACCTTCCTAGATGATCCTAGGAAGGCTTGCTCGGCCATCTGCACAGCAACGTGCGTTAGATCATGTTGCAACCGTCAACGCAGAGCGGTGGACAGTCAGTGACAATGACAGCTTTGACTGGCGACCCTTTGAAGCGAATCTTGGGATTGCTTGACGCCAAGGACCTTAGCTCAGCTGTACAGGTGTTTTTAGTATTCGCTTCTTGCTGCAGATACAGACCGTCAGTTCATCTGAGCTTATGTTGCAGGTCTGCAAGGAGTGGCAATCTGCAGGTACAGGTGCTTACGTGTCACCTGCACGGCAGCGTCAACGTTGAATGCAGAATTGCATGGCACCTCAGAGATGGCTTCTTGCACACACACGAACCTGCCTCACGCAGGTGTTGATGACACCATTTGGCATGCAATCGCTGCTCGCAAGTGGCCAGCCCAAACTTTGCGTCTTGCACCCCATTATCATACATACAAGGTAGTATTTGCAAATGTATTCATATAGCGAGAAAAGGTGGTGACTCAGCCATGTCATGCACAGGCTCTTGTTATGGATGATAACAGAGCGTCAGCTTGGCCTGTGATAGACCTAGCTGCAGATGGCGTATGCTGTTCCTGGAGGTACAACCGACCTAGGCGGTTCTATCAATGCCGGCTCATCTCTCTGCAGCTGGATCGCACCAGTGGCACACTCAGGTAGGAGGCAACATAGTGCTGCTGCTTCCCGCANGCAACTATGTGCATGTAGTTTGCTTCCAGCATGGCAAAGTCTGTCACATACACAGATAGCAGGGTTCTTGCAGTAAAGTTTGGGTCACTGACAGGTGCAACAACTGCCAAAGCCAGCACAGTAGAAGTGTGTATGCAGGTACCAGGGTTTAGTACTGATGCCGCATGCCTAGACAAGGTGACTGCACAGAGCAGAGTCTGTGTACTCAAAACAAACACCCTGCATGTTTATAGCTACCTGCTGCAACTCATTCAAGCTGCCAGTACACAACTACCAAAACAGCTTGGTCTGCAGTGCGTACAGTGTAGGCACAGGACGTCTGAGGGGTACCTGAATGACTGACTCAGCCGCCCTAGCATTGTTGATGAGATCTGTTGCAAGCTGGTCTAGCCGCATACTCATGCGCGTGAGCTCACCAAGGTTTTCTGCAGCACTCTGCCTGACTTGCCGGGACTGCAGCAACCCACACAAAAGCGTCAGACAATGGCTTGTTGTGCACAAGTACGCTTGTTGTCTGGACCACTGGAAGCACGTATAATGATGCACAACACTACACTTAGAATATCTGCAGACAGGNTAGGCCATTCATTGTACAGGTCCTCGCTGTCTTTCCTGCCGTGCCTATCTGAAGCAACTATGATGCATGTCTGCTGGTCTGCTACCTTTCAGCATTTACCTGCATCTTGGAGCCATTGCCTACTGTTCTTCAAGGTGATGGGCAACAGAAACACACTGGTGCTGGTTATTGCGCTCTGCACAGCATGTTCCTCCCGTTTGGCTTCTGTACAGTGAATGCTATTTGTATGTGCAGGAACTTATGTTGCTTACGGTCATAACTGTTGACTGTGACATGCTGTTGTACAGGCAACTACTGCTGGCCCACAACTGCCACAGCAGCAGCAGCATCCGGCAGGCAGCTCACCTGACAGGGAAAGTGCAGCCTGTACAGCCACACACACACAACCTTGCTCTGTTGCAGCAAGATGCACACATGCTTACACTGTATGCAACTGATCTAGGAAAGTCAATCTGAGTGAATGGGCTGAGCACTGTTCGTAAACGTTCTGAGAGTGTAGCTTGCTGTGTCATGCCCAAAATATGCAAGTAATCCTTTTTCCCAGGACTGCGTTTGACTGCTTCAAACGATGTCTGATTGACTATGCTGATCAGGGACTGCCTGGCATATCATTTGCAATTGGGCACATTCGGCAGCTTTGGCATATTTCACATGACATGATGTNATGTAGTCACTTGAGCTGCACTGTTTGTACCTGATGAGCTGTCATAGTCTTCCACAGCGAATGCTGTCATGCGCAGCTTTGCAGAGACCCAAGCTTTCTCCTTGTAGCACTGTACAGAAAAGTTGTCTGCAGACCTGCATTTGTGACATTTGTGCATTTGTTCAGCAGTGACTGTGTGTCAGACTACCTGACGTACATGTCACTGCAAGAAAGTTGTGTGTCAAATGCCAAATTTTGATTGAGTGGGTAGCTTACCCTAGCACCTTTGCTGCAATTGGACAGGAGCCATGCATACCAGCTGTGGCAATGGCGGTATACAACATGGTCACCAACGAGCTGCGCTGCTGGCAAGTGAACTTGACAGCCTTGAACTTGCTCTATAGGCAGAAAGCCAGCTTAGTCCGCCGTGCACTGTCTCTTGCAGGCGGTCAACGTGCAGGACCGTACTTTCTTGTCTTGTCGAACGGACAAGGTGAACTCTTGTTCTTCAGCCTGACTTGATGGCACCGTGATACCATCGATGTCGGTGTCGGATACGAAGTCCCACTTGTTGGTCATAATCAGACTGTCTGGATGTTGTGTGGTGATGCACGTTGTCGTGATGCATAGCACTCGTCGGTACTTGCCTCTCCAGGNCCTCGATGCGCGACAACTGGTTGCTTTGCAAATCCATGTGCCTCAGTGAGCTCAGGCCCTGCAGTTCACGTACTGTCAAGCCCTGACTGCTTTGCAGCCGGCAAGAACCAGGCTGGCTGGCGCAACGGAGTTGTAATTGAAACCAGTCTGCTGAAATGTGCATAAGCTGGCTGCTGAGGACAGCTTCATGTACTCTGTAGCCTCATTTACCTACTGGTACAGGGGGCGAGAACGACACTGCAAGCGTGTTGGCAGCTGCTACATTTCCTTCAAGCAACCTGGCTCTGAACGCATCTACTGTTTTGAACTAAAATCAAGAAGTGCATCAAGAGCCGCAGCAGTGTAGATACCTTAAGGTTCTGAATGCAGTTGATGGCATTGAAGGAGAGGTCCAGCCGAGTCAGCCGGGTGAGCGAGCTCAGTCCCTCCATACTGGTCAGCTCANAGGAGTCACATCTCAGGGCAGCAGTCAACAATGCCACAGAGCAAGTGCAAACCAGATGTGCATGACAGTACAATAAAGGCATGATTTGTAAATATGGCAGCGATGGTAAGTTGAGGGTCAGTGCACATGCTTGAGGACCAGACTTGTTCAAACTGCAATCAAAGAAAAGCAGAATTTGCCTTTCTGGCAGCAAAGACATATGTTGATTGCTCACGTGCAAGTGCAACACTGAAGTCGTTCACCTGACTGCCGGCATAGATGCCAGCTGAAACGCTTTGCTGGCCATACACAAGCTGTGTTAAACAGATGCCCAACACAGACACCCTCACAAGCGTTGGCAGTGTTGTCATCTGTTCCTAGCGGTTGCAGCTGCTGCTGCTGCTTGCAGNGCAGCACACGCTGATAATGAGCAAGTGCAAAGTGGCCCAAAGTTGAGCACTTATGGCCTGTCGTGACAGTNCTGGGGTGCACTACGCAGAGGCGGTGGTTGAGGATCTCCCTGAGCACGCTTTTGCTGATGCCCAGGCCTCTTTCTAGAAATTTGATGGCAACGCGCTCATTTGTGCGTCTGTCCAAAACTAGATGTACTGAGCCGAAGGTGCCTTCATTGAGGGGGCGCAGCATTGTGTAATTTGGGTGTCCGTACAGCGGGTTGTTTGCCCTAGCCCCACTGCGAGGAGGTGCAGCAGGGGCACTTGCAGCAGGTGCAGTTGGCTGCTGTACTGAGCTGCAGCAGCACACGCNAGCCCCAGGTCATGCTGCGCAGAATTTGATTGTGTGGAATGCGCTTCCTGTGTTGCACTACCACAGAGTGTGCAAGGCCAACTAACCTGCATGCTGGCAGGGCAGGACATATTTGAGACAATCTACCATGCAGCTTTGGAAGCATCATGCGAAATGGCAGCTGAGCGAGAAACGGAGATCCTTGAATATAAGCAGCTTGCTGCGATTGATGACAGTCCTTTAATAAGTTCCGTTTGATTAAAAACGTCACCGGGGCTTCCATCTTGCAGCCAGCATGAAACAAGTNGGGCCATCTTGAGAACCAAAGGGAGGCACAGGTTGCAGCTGATATGCCATAGTGAGGCAGCCATCAGGTGCACGTATACTGACGGGCACCAAAGCCATTGAGCCTGGCAATCCTGGCAGCGCTGGCCCTCCCACACCTGTATGATGACACAAGTCCTTTGTTTCTAGACCGAAGTGCAGTTCCCCCACAAGCAGGACCAACGACAAGTAAATCAGCACTACTTGACCTGTACAAAGAGCAGTCGCTGCATGCAAGGGTATAGGCAGATTTCTTGCGGAAAAGCAAAAGTTTGGCGATCACACTGGACATCCTTGATGTGGTTTAGGTCCTACATGTTAACTTGAAGTAGTCTGAGGATGCTCAACCATCAGGCAACATAGGACTCTCGTGTAAGTTGTGCCAAAGCGCCAAACTATGCTGTATGAGAACATGGTGATGCACGTGCAATTCCTGCTGCTCGATAAACAATAAGCTGTCTACAGTCCTTATCATAGGACTTATTGTCTGCTGCATGTATGACAGACCTGGTAAGGGGCTGAGGCCAGGGGCAGCCAGGGTGTGTGTGAAGCCTTGTAGCGCTGAGCCATTGCCAAGGTCCTGCAGGAGATGCCTGGCCTGCGCCTGTGCACTGCTCACTGAGACTGCCTCGTTTGCATTACTGGTACCTGCAGACTTGTTGTAGCAATCAGTCACTATACCTTGATTCATAGGGTCGACTCAGTCACTATACCTTGATTCATAGGGTCGACTTTTGATTTACATTGCTTTGCTCCAAGATTCAAGTGCGGAGGCCAGGCATAGGCTCATTCCCGATGGTGTCTGAGCAGCACTTGATGTGTGCATCAGGCAATGATCTCAAGCATCTGCAATTGTATTCTATAGGAGGCACACGAGTCAAGCAAAAGAGAGTGCATATCACATGAGAGTCTCCCTCGTCAACTAGAACAGCGGGCATGCACCAAGCACCAGCAAGCAGAGTATGCAAACAAGCAGGGGGCACATTTCCATATCATGCACATGCCCATCATCACAGGCTTGTGCTGGCTGAAAGGGTTCAGTGGGAGCTCACCTTGCTTATATCTGGCAGCTTCAATGAGACGCACTATTTGGTTCCATATGTCTGCTTCAGAGAGCTTGTCCAGCTGAGCATCAAGTGGCCCTGCAGGGTGGGCTGCTGCAGCTGTGCTTGCCCGCTTTNTGTTGCAATGCCTTCACACCCCATCGCCGACTCCTCCCAATCTACAACATGACAAGCTATAAACTATGTGGCTTTGTTGTTTGCATGTGCTGTGAAAGCTGCAGCTAGGGCGGCACAGTCAAGAGGTGGCGTGCTTGACATAGCAACTTGCACTGCAACAAGTTTTGCTTTCCTAGCCGGCTGAACAGTGGATCACCAGAACAGTGCGTCACCTTGAGTCAAAAGAAACAAGAAGCATACCGACACATGCTTCTGTATACCTGTTGAGACCTGGGAGCATGCTCTAGCACTGCACCTATGGAAAGAGGGCCCTTCTGAGCAGACAGGGCTTGTGCCCCATGGCCTGCCTTCAACCTGAGGTGTGGATCTGCGAGCTGCTGTGCAGCGCTTGCCATAGTCTCCAGTATGAGCATTCGCTGGTGCATATCTAAGTGAGGAGAGTACAATGCCTCAGTGAGGTTGTTGCCAGCTGTATGGGGCACTTGAACCAGTAAAGCCACAATGGACCTGCACTTACAGACAGACAGTCACAGACGGTACACAATGGATGATGTTGTCTTTCTGTGACATGGCAGGCAACAGTAGCTGATGCATGCGTACAGCCAGGTTTGCAAATGCACATTTACACAGGATGAATGCACCGAGAGAAGTTTGCAGTTTGGGTGCTTGCAGCAGTCTTACTGTGAAGTTGTTGTGAGTCCATGCTCAGAGCAATGTTGCAGTGGCACCTGTAGCGCTGAACCTGGGGCTTGTCTTCAGCCTTGGTTGCTTCTTGATCTGCCCAGTCCGGAGTGCGCAGGTGCAATAGAGCTCTTGACATCTCACCTGGTCAGAACACACTTGTGAGCACGAGAGCTGTGCACAGTACAATCAATGACTTTAGTCAGCACAACATGCATGCACACACTCACCGCTGCCACAGGAAAGCCACAGGTAGGGGCCCTGTTTCGTGAAAGTGTACTACCAAACATTGCACATGGCTCATATCAACAGTGTCATGTGACACAGATGCCTGACATCAGAAAGGCCTGCCATGCAAATCCATTTTTGGGGTACACCTTTCTGGTCGTGTCCACAATGGATCAACGAAACATTTGCCTGGGCAACACTTGCAAATCCAGTTTGCATAGCCAGTAGCATTTGCTGAGCTATGACATGAAGTCAGACATGAGGTCAAAGAAAGCAAAACAACGACCCCCACACACCTGCATAGTGTTGCAGCTCATCAGGGGCTGCCAGAAGAGCCTCCTCCAGTAGCTTTAGGNCTAATTCTGCCTCTTGCATGCACATGGTAAGGCTAAGGTGTAGCTGATGGCCAAAGACCTGATGTGGCCATCTGGCATGCATGCAGGCTCTGAGGCAGCATTGTANGACTATGCTTAGTCGCCCCCTGCCATTGCTCGAGGCCCAGCTCAGTCCAAGCATCAGCCGATCCAAAACAACTCTGACCGCAACTCGGACCTTTTCAGACATCTGTCCATGGCCAGAGTTGCTTTCAGAGGCTCGCCAGCTTGAGGACGACCTGGATGACACCACGCATGCCTACCAAGAAATTTCTCTCACCTACACGCCTGGCCTTGGCATCAGCTCGCCAGCAGACGAGCGTGATGTCAGGGGTGCACTTGTTGCAGTCATGCATGGCATCAATAATGCAGCGCAGATTCTGGGGATTGGAGCAGAGTGCGTGGGGGGAGGCAGTGGACGCTCACTCAGCTTCACAAACCTGGTTGTTCGCAAACGTGGCCAGTCATCCAACCCTGAGCATCTCAGTGCTTTGGTACTTGGAGCTGGAAAGGTAAAGGGAGCATGGGAGCTAAATTTGCAGCGCGGTGAAAATCTTGAAGACATGCTACGTGACCCAAATCGCATTGACACATGCGTCTTGGCCCTACAACAGGCAAGCCATTCAGCCTTGATACCATGTTCAGCGATGATGTCGGGCACCTGCAAATTGTGTGCGCCCACTCAGTTCCAATTAAGCTGTTGTTGGTTGGCAGCCTGGGTTGGGGTCTGCTTGGGGGTAGCCTTGGTTTGGATATGGCTGCTGCAGGGGTTGTGACTGTTGTGCAGGGTAAATTCCCCTGGGTCCCTGCATTTAGCTACACTACTCGAGTGCATAGCGCTATACACTCAGTGTAGTCTACTCATATACACATATATACTAGTACACTCTACTATAGTGCATAGCAGTGATCCTTAAGGGTAACAGAACTGGCAATTCCTATGCCGTACAGTCTTCAAGTGATAGTATTGGTGCTATCGCACCAATGAGCTGACATTGTGCTTGAACCGGAATGACATATGATCTACCTGTGTTCGTGCAAGCCTTAGCCGTCTACAACGTACGATATAATAGATCAGGAGAACGATCGCCAGGACGATGACGATAATTGCACCAACGACGCCTGCAGTGCTTCCGCCTGACCAGGAGGTTCCACAAGACGGGTTGCAGTTATCGACGTAATACGTCAATAAATGACGTCCAGTCAAGCCAGGTGCATCCCGCATGGCGTCTACCTGAAGGCCAGCATTAGTGATAGCGCTGTCCTGGTATTGCGCCTGGTTGACATACCAGGGGCTGATGTGCGCTTACTGATACCTGCTNCTGCCCTTCAATCCTGTGTTTACTTGGGGTGCACCGTCCAACAGCATCTTCTCTCCACATCATTCCAGTTCAGAAGCAAGCGACAGTGACACTGCTGCACCAAGCACTCTGCCTGCTGACACGCTACCCAGAACTGCACCTTTGACAGGGCCTACCCCTGCCCCTAACCTATCACTACCCCTACTCAGCTCAACTCCCGGCACCACTGCCACAGGACCATCAGGCTCAGGCCTTTTTGGCAGCATGGCTGGCACTCAGTCTAACATGACTCCTGGACAGTTAGCACAGCAGCCATTCTCTAGTATTGCGCAATCGCAACCGACACTTGCCAACAGCATGTTCCCAGCCTCCAGTAGCTTGTTGGGACCTNCGGTCTGGGCCTTCGTGGCGCAATGCATGACGAATTCGGTTTGTAAGGTAGGGCAACTGCTCAGGTTTAGCGTAGGTCGCAGCTGCTAAACGACTCGCTTATTGTGGTGGAGCGATTTCAGCCCACCGTCGTATAGACGTTTATTGCACAGCCGCGACTCAATAGTTTCGACTGCAGACCTAAACGCTGGAGATATCAACGATTGACGCGCTCAAATCAGGTAAAGCTTGCGCCCACCAACACCTTGACGCTTGCGCGCACCAAACACTTGGACAGGTAGACAGCATCAACGTTATTGGGCAGCGTTACCAGGCGTTAGGGGGGCTACAAATTTGAAAATTTACGGAACTTGCCATGCGATAGTTGCTGCAGCTTGCTGTGCAGATCTACAATTGTCTGGGCCACGATGTGCACCTGTATCAAGCTTCTGCCAATGAGTTCAGCCCACACATATACGCATCAGCACATGGAGTGTTGGAAAGCGTGATCGAAACTTACACATGGAGTGTTGGGACGCTGTAGCAAAAAAGTTTCATGGGACAAAGCACAGTTGCCAAGATATATACAATTGCTTTTTGAACCCCAGGGCCACGTTAGCTGTTTGTCGAACAGTCAACCCATCAAAACATAAACAACTGTGATCCGCGACGTGATCTGGTTCAGGGTATAGTGAATGTTGATGTACATATATAAACTGGCTGGCGGCATTGCAACAACCGTTGCATTGCAACAACTGTTACGGTAGAGTGCACTTAGGGCCGTCCATACCCGTGAACACGGTATCGATGTAAGTGAAAGGGTGTTTTTAGGCAAGCCTTGTCCTGCAGATCCTAACGTATGCCGTGGTCGCTGTGCAAGGGTGTTACAACCCATCACAACATGATTGACCAATATTGTTGTGCAAACTCAAATACAATCATGCAAGAAGGCAACTATTGCACACAAAGATCTGCTCTCTGCTGACGCAAACAAGCCCACACAGTATTTGACAAAACACTTGAACAGATGTAGCCCATTTATTAGAGTGCAAAACCAGTGTTGCACGTATGGCTCAGGTCTGACATGCCTTCAGTCTGATTGTTTTGAGCCAGCAGCTGACTTGAGCCTTGCCTGATTTTGCTGTGGCATGCCCACTGTCAGTAGCTTGCATACTGTGGTGCCTGATCTGCACTCAAACATGGCTGTTGCGCACAGCAGTATGTAGTCCAGATCTGTTCAAGCATGCCTTCAACACTCTGCAACCTTGTCTGTTCTGGGGCATGTGTTCCACTGCTGCTGTGAGCAGGCTGAGCACATTACAGACTGATGGGACTGCTTCAATTTGCGGCAGGCACTCGTCGCTTGTCCAGCAACATCTGCAGCTTGCCCCAATNCTGCACCGCCAAGTCTGCCAGAGCCACAGCCTTCAAATGTCCTGCAGGCACTTGCAGCGTGCTGATGCGTGCTTGTGCATACTTAAAAAGGTGTTACTACAGATTCAGTGTACATGTAGGAGATTGTCCACTCAGATAAAACTGTGAATATGGATGGCTATGCATCATTAACACATACAAAGCTGCTGGTTCATACTTGACATTACATTGACTTTGCATTGCCCACCACCGGTGTTGCCCTCACGACATCTGCAGGGTGACATGCAGAGCCATGGCTACCAGGGAATGCCTTTGACAGACAACTGATCTGCATCAACTGCAAGAAGTCATGCAGGAGCACAGCTGATGTAACAGACACACATCACATGTCTGTACATAGGTGTCAAAGCGGGGTCATCTGAATAGCCTGAGTACAGAACTTTTCCCATCACAAGAAATTGTAAGCTTACCACCAGAGGTGGGCAGTTCTGACAGCCCTGCCATCAGACGCTGCTGAGGCCCTCCGCCCTCAACATCACTTAGGCCATCATCAGTCTCTGTTTCAGCGCCCTTGATCGCTGCACTGGCTGACCCTCTGGCAGCATGGGTGGGGACTCCTCTTGACCCACCCTGCACCCCCCTGGTGTGACTTGTTGCCTTGTCCTCCCCCTCTGACTGCAGTTCGACATCCTGCCAGTCTACACTGCTGGTCCGGGAATGNGTAATTGTTTATTGGAGCAAAGGATTGTGTAAAGTATTTCAACAGGCCAATGTGACCCTGCAGAGCAACAAGTACGGGTGTGTGACTACCATGCATTACAGACCTGCTGTGAAACAAATCACTGCTGTTGGGCATTGAAGATTCGTGACTTGATAGCTTGCAGCAGAATTCATCAGCAATAGCATGGGCGGAGGCNTCAGCTGAAGTCTCAGGCACTGCATGAGCACTGTATGCCTGTTCTTTGTCCATCGATAGTGGGAACACTATATTTATATCCTAAACCACAAGCGAATTGAGCATCTTTAGAAAGGACAAAAATGACTGATTGAACTGTTATCTGTTGTTTTGATACATAATAACGTTTCATTGCTGTGTAGGTGAGACTCACNGAGATAATCTTTTAGAGCAAGCCTGCCCGTTGGAGCGTTGAAATATGCGCAGCCACTAGCAGCCCCAGACAAGTCGGCGTGTCTGGACTAGGAGCATATGCACGACCATATGCATAATCACACCTAGGTTGATGTTCTTCTTCACAACGACTGAGTGTCATCTTAGAATCAAGCATGCATAGGACAAATTACGCTGTGTTTCCTGTAATAGATTGTCCTTTGTTCATCTAGACGTACAGTAATGCTACAGATATACAGCAATGCTACGCTGACGGTTTGCCTGCTGAAGCTACAGCTGTGCCAAGCGACTTGAGGTTTTCATGTGACATGAGCAACAGAGATGTGAAATAAGGAATCAAGGAAGCTTGCTACCTTAGTCTGCCCTGCCATCACTGGTCAAGCGAGGAAGTTGTGCAATTCTGGGGTGACTGATTGCAAACACACAGTCAGCAACATGCATCTGTTGCTTATGCTGTGTAGGAGCACTGGCCACCATCGCAGTCATAAAGAATCTTATACGCCACTGCTTTGACTTGTACATTATCTTGCACAGTGAAGGACAGGGGATTCACAGGGGACACCACACTGTATCCACACACTGGCGACACAAGACTCAGGTCGCAGTCACGATCTTGCCTGCAGCAGACAAGTTGTGTTCAGGATTTAGGCAGACATATGCCAATGAACACAAACAGGAACAGAAGACTTCACAGTTTGCGCATTTTCTTAGGCTCAACCATGCTTGCAGCTCCCTGTCGTTGTGGGTTTAGATTGATGCTGACCTGCTAGATTGCAAGTCGACGGTGATGCCTCCACGGTATGTAGCATCCCACTGCACCAAAAGCTGGTATGAGCTACTGCTGTGCTGTGCGTAGTTGAAGTACTGCACAGTTGCATTGCTGGGGCCAGTAACCTATGACACACCAAAAGTAAGAGCATGGTGTTGTACAGAGGCAAGGTATCCAACGAACTCCGATCATAACAGCCACTATTGGTGTGCTGTGTTTTCACGACTACCTAACAGCTGATTACAAACAGCTGACAGCATACAGTTCAATCATGCATCTCAAGGACACTGAACAAGTGCTGACATGTGCCAGACTGTGACGCTCCATACACTATGTTAGTAGGGATGCAGGCTTACACAGCCATAACAGGTGCCATATACATAGCTAACAAAATGCTCTTATGGCACAACAAGCATGTGCAAGTAGACACTGTAGGCAGTCACTGCATGCTGGCTGATGGTATTAGCTTTCATATCGCGTGCGTATATGGAACCCACTCTTGCGGCTAGTCTTACCTGCAACTGTTCACAATGCAGCACTTGGTGCATTGCCTACAGCACACTTGCGCCGTGCTCTCAGTGCAGCATGTGTCAAGAATGTTGCCATATGTTCTGGAGGATATCTACGCATGTGATTGACATTTGAAGGAGCCTTATGTAGCCTGGGAATGCTAGGCCAAGCAGCAATGTGCATTTCCCTCCTATATCTTGTGAGAAATAACTGTAGTGCCATGCTGTAGAGCGGTGGTGAGGAAGTTGGGCTGCTGGGCTACTGTCAGGGCAGCATGCTTCTNTTGCAAGATATCATTGCCATTTTGGGCATGGATGAGCTGTCTGAGGAAGACAAGCTGACAGTTGCGCGTGCAAGGAAAATTCAGCGATTCCTGTCACAGCCGTTCCATGTGGCTGAAATCTTCACTGGCAGTCCAGGTACATACACTGCCAGAACACCTGCAGGAAGGCCTACATTACCTGTAGATTTCTGGCTCTGCTGCGCTTTCCTGTCCTGATCGGCAAGTGGGATATGTGAAAAGTGCCAGCCTGACCCCTTATAGGACAACAGGCAGAGGCAAAGCTGTCTGGAAGCTCCATAACCATGTGGACATCTTTATTCTGCTGTATTGCTGTTAATGTCCCAGCTTGAAGCAAGTGCGTGCCCTGCACAATGGTACATTTGCTGTCCTGACTGATGCTGCTGTGAGCATGCAGGTACCTCAGTCCTGTGCCAGCAGAATCATGGATGCCAAGCAACAGTGCTGCCCTTCAGGGCTTCTAAATGCCGCAGGCACCTGCTGCCCCAAGGGCAGTTCCGTGGACAGGGCTGGACAGTGCTGCCAGGCTGGGGCTGTTCTGGATGCCTGCGGAATGTGCTCTGGAACTGGCAAACTTGTGGATGTCCAAGGGCGCTGCTGTACCACCGCTGTAGATGCTTCTGGGGTCTGTGCGAAGGTTGGGGATCCCCATGTGTCAGCTATGGCTTAGTCACTCATGTGATGCATGTGAACAAGGCATGACATGATATGGCGGAACTCTCAACACATTGTGTATAGACCTGCAGCACAGTCTGTCCCGGCAGTGGATTTGATGCTCGGGCAGCGACATGATGCCAGGGTGCATGAAGACATAGACAAAGTTTTGCTCCACGCACAACAGCACCAGCAAATGCTAACTGGGTCTGCTGCAAATGCAGGGATATGCAGGTCTGAAGGTTGCATGCTATGTCACTTGCTGAGGGTCCAGTTGCAAAACCGCTGCTGTTTTCTGCTGCCCCTATGTGCTGTCTGCTGCTGCTGCTGCTGCTNAAGCACATGCTGCACTGTTTGGGCAAATTTCAGAAGTGCAATCCATGTGATTGCTTGTCATGCAGATCGAGTGTTTGATATCCTGAAGGAGAACAACCCAGAATTGACTGGCGAGAAACGCAGAACCATCATGAAGCCACCTCAGGTGACATTTGAACGCACACAGTCCCCACGTCAAAAGCTCACTTGTCTGTCCAAAGATCAACTGAATTGTCTGCATATATTGCATACTACCTCCAATCCACCCTGACTGACATTGGCAGCATCACTGCAATGGCTGCATGCACTCTTGGTAAGGACAGGTGTGAACTGCGGTTATGCTTGCCTGCTTTAGGTGGCGCGTGAGGGAACCAAGAAAACAGTGTTTACCAACTACATGGAGCTCTGCAAGGCCATGAACAGGCAGCCTGAGCATGTGCAGCTGTTNGCGGGTCGAGCGGCCAGTACCATTACAAGACCTGGACCAAGCTTATGCGGTTGTGGTCGAGCAAACGACAGCAGTCGGGGAGAACGGTACGATGTGCTTGGTGCAGGGTCTCACATCTTGCGAAGTTTCACCACCTGCACTATTTGCAAGCCTTGTACCCATCTGTGAGTTCTACTTGGTGTCGGTTTGTCCTGTACGGCTGTAAATGCGCAGGAAGTGGCATGTGCCCGACACATAGTTTGCGCATCAGGACCGTTCTGACATCGTGACTTCAGAAAGCGCGCTCACAGTGGTAGTGATCAATGCAATACTTTGTGCAGGTCACCATCTCAATACAAGCCCAAACGAACGCAGCAAAGTGCAAGGCGCCAGCAGTCAGNCTATCAACCTGCAGTGAAGCATAATGGAGTGACTCATTGCAGCCTGGAGTCGTGTGTTTGCATCGCTCCAGCACACTTCGGCAAGGATAGCACTTCCAATATGTGCAAATGCACAGAAGCGCTGTGCAATGCATGACCAATTGGCTCGCCTCAATTTGCCATGCAGCGTGTTGGCAGCAGGAGTTTTGCAGAAAGTCTGACAGGCAAGACTTTTGAGGTACTGCCAGCAGCTGCAGGTTGTAGACTGGCTACTCACGTCAGCTGAAGCAAGTGTTGGGTAATATCTGCTGAAACCGAACACCTCTGCTGCTGCAGAGCCTCGACCATGCTCTGTGCCAGCTGCAGTGCACGATGTGCAGAGGCTGCCTGCTGCTGGTCACTTGAACTGGAAACAACAGAACCCACAAAGTCTGCCACAAACTTGGCAAGCCCACAAACAGCTGAAGCATTCTGAGGCGCAGCAGACTGTGTTGGAGGTGCTGCTGCTGNGCCGAGGAAGAAGATGCTGAGCAACCCCATCAGCAGCCCTCTGGCACTTCACGAGGCAAGTCTGTAACTTCGTGCTGAAGGGTGTGCAGGTAGTAGAAATGGGTATACTTTCCCATCGGCTAGGTCTGGCATGCAAAAAGTGTGCCAGATCGTATATGGGCTACTTCCCTGCTGTCACCTCTTCGCACATTGCAATTGCTACATTGTCTTGCCATGAATGTCCTGNCCTCACCCTGCCCTCCTCAAACTTGGCTAGCCAGTCTGATATCTGCAACAAGCAAATGGGAAACTGTTAAGCTAGTCACAGCACAATGCTCTGCAGTTGTAAGACTGCTAAGACATGTGCCCAGGTTTGTGCTGATGTGCCTTTGCAGAATGGCAGCAGTGATATGTATATGACATCAATCCAAGAGGTCAAGACGACCTTCACAGCAAGCAAACATTGACAGCAACTATGGAGTGAAGTAGTCTTTGAGAGAGCCAGTGCTGCATCTAGCTACTTGCCGAGCCCTGGTGATCGCTATCAGGGTCTCAAAGTAGCTTGCAAAATCAACTCACATAGAGCTGCAACACAATGTCGACGGCATGTCAGTATGGCACTGTCAAAAACAGACCCGTCCAGCTTAAGCTTGCACATTACAAGCGGCTGACAGCCAGCTTATGACTGCACTGTCAAGTACGCTGCACTCAGGCAATGCAAGTTACCAACATTGCATCTCNAGGCCAGGTGTGCTTCAAAGGGTGACAGGACAACAGAGAGGCAGGTGACCTTGACAAGGAGGGAATCATAGTGCCTGGAAACGACATTTCCAGCTGTCATGGCTCCGTCCAGGCGAATGCCGGGCCCCCCTGGGGAGCGGTAGGCCTGGATGCGCCCCGCATCAGGCTGCACCACACACCATGCTGTTGCTTGCAAGAAAGGAGCTGGGCTGTGCCTACGACAGTCACTTGCACTTGACTATGCTCACTGTCATTGTCAGATACTTGACATGTACATGAAGCATCATGCCCATTTCTGCTGGAACACTGGCAGTGGTACTGTGTGATGGACCACAAACTGTCAGCCTTTGAAGCACTATGCACCACGAGAAATTGCACAGTCTACTGAGATTGCAGCTATTTGGTTATCATATGCTACTGGCATGATTTCAGATGCTGAGTTATACTGGTGCAGCCAGGAAGCCCCACCTGGAAATTACGCTCTGGGTCTTCACATGTGATCCTGCATTGGATTGCATATCCTCTTGGGGCTGGAATGTCTTCTTGCTTGCCAATGCCCAGAGACTCCAGTGTGGCACCTCCTGCGATCTTGATTTGGGCTTGCACAAGATCAATCTGGGTCACCTCTTCTGTCACAGTGTGCTCCACCTGNTGTAGCATCTCTGACAGGCTGCAAGCACCGTGCATGTGGCAAGTTCAGGAAGCTGTCTTTTAGCAGGCCCGGCAAACAAGTTTGCTTTGATCTCGTGACAAGTAATGAACAACCAAATATGCACAGCCCATCAGTCAAGTAATGACTACATTGTTGCCTCACTGACCACTGACAATGCTGGAACACTGCCAGCATTGTTTGCGGGACCACTGCCGACACTTTATCTTCATGGGGCTGATTAAGCACTTGAGACGCCGTGGTGGTTTACCCATCTTCGTTCACGTAATCACAAATGTGTGCTTGAAATCGTGTAGGGTCGGCAACTGTGATCAGCAGCACCATCCAATGTGCCTGAGCAGCAGGCAGCGTGTCTGGTGCTACTTCACTCCACGTCTTGTGGCAGCAATGCTTGATGTTGATTGCTGATGATGTTGCTTACCAACAACAGCAAAGCTGCTTCACTGGTGCAAATAGTCATACAAGTTGGACTAGCAGTTGATCAACACCATTAACCGCATGCCGCATCAGGCTTGAGGTATGGCATGCGCTACCTCCAACAGGCTTGCCCCTGACTGAGATGTCAAAAACACCATTTGTAAGCCCCGTAATTACCCCAACAAAAACTTCATGTTGTTGAACCTTTGTTGATTCACTGCCCAACATAGCANTGTCTATGATACCGCCCGCGTTGTGAAGGGCTTCAGTGTGTTTGATGTTGTGTAGCACATGTTGTCCTGCAACCTGATCTGCATGGCGCTTGGCTTTCTGGTGCAAAAATCAAGCTGTTGGTGTACAGGCTATACATAGAGGAGGAGATATATGCGCCTGAAAACCAGTCACCTCCTCTTGGAGAAGGTTTCGCACTTGCCTCAATCAGGGCCAAAGCTCGAAATTACAGAAGGGCAGGCACCGACGTTGGCGAGATCTTGCAAGCATCGCAGCGGCTGGCGCATGCACAGAGTGAAAGACAAGCCACAGCATGCAGGCTTTTGCCTCCTGTGCATTGGGCACTGCTGTACACCATTGGAGCGCTCTTTGTTTCTACCTTCATCCTTTTTGAGACTGGTGGCAGCTTCAGCAATGAAGGCAGACACATCCTGTTCACAGTCCTCTGCGGACTGATGTCCTTTGTGCTTTGTGTAAGTCACCCTTTGATTTTGATTCTGCTGTACAGACTGAGATCCTGNTAGAGGAACTGCTGGAAGAGTCTGTCAATACTCTAGGACCAGATGCACGGGATATTCTCGCCCAAGTCAGGTAGGCAGCTGACATGCAGATATTGGCATGTTGTCATTGGACAATGGNAAGCAGCGATGCTGAGCCAATCTTCCTGATAGTGTCCGTTGATTACACCGGCCGTCAAGTTGTCTGGCAGCTCATAGACGTACACGCTGGGAAGCGACTTTTGCGCACTACATAGGACAACAAAGCAGACAAGCACGCAAGAAGTGTATACTGCCATGCAGTGGCGTGCGTTGACGTGTTGTTGCGCTAAGCTTTGGACACCCGCCTGCTCAAGGGGTTTTCGTGAAACCAAGCCGTTTATCTACTTGACTAGGGGTATATGAGCGTAGATTTTGCTTAGTCAAAAGGCGTCATTTAAATGTCTATCCGCAGTCTTGTCAGTGCTGTGCAGTGCAGCGCGTTATGGACTATGACTGTGTTCGTTGCAGGCCTTCCACAGCTCTTGAGAGCCAGCGCAACCGCGGCTGGAGTGTGCATGCACGACATAAACTGCGAGGCCCGCCTGCGTATGACCTGGCGGGCTTGCTTACACCAGTTGCAAAAGAAGGCAGTGCAGTTCCAAGCAATGGATGTGAGCTACAGCAACGACCGCAACACAAGCACAAGCACAAGCTTAAGCACACGTACAAGCACAAGCTCAAGCACAAGCACAAGAATGAATCAGAGACCATCTCTGGCCACAGACAGGTTAAGAGAGGCAAATGCACTTGCCTCGTGGCAGAAAATGATATATCCGGTCAGTAGGACATAAGATGAGTAGGGGAGAGAGTGGTCAATTGGTTGGGCTACGGCAATGGACATAACACTTTGGAGCCAGCCAGCAACCTGGCCAATGCTGCTGAAGAAGTGCAGCTATACTGGCAGAGGCAGCCTCCTGTCAGTGATCAGCGACTGAGTCAGCAAGCATGCACAGGAGAGCTAACGATAGCTATGTTTTGCATGCTGTCCCAGCAGCGAGAAGCTGGGTNCCGCTGAAAAGTTCCTACAACAAGTGGATGCAGCTTGTGTCAATCACAATGCCACCACAAGATTCAGTGATGGCTACCGATACGGCTTGGGGGCGGAGGTGGGCATTAGCACCAGTAGGATACATGCCAGAGGCCCTGTTGGGGTTGAGGGATTGCTCACNTGTGGCCAGTGATGCCTTAGCTGGCCTGCAAGCGACGCGTTCTGCGCTGCTGGATACCAGGACATAACATCTACACATTACATACAACAGCAAATGGTGGTACAATGGCTTCAGCTTGGCTGCTGATGCCGTAAAGGACAGCATCAACGGTGCCTGCTGGTAGAGTGAGGTGTAGGCCTGGTATGTTGTACAGCTGTGGACCAGTCCTCACTGATGTTTGCAATTTGCAGTTTGAGTATCCAGAAGGTGTATTGGGCAGGACCCCTGAGCGTGTAGAAGCCCATTCATGGAATCCAATGGAGCACTGTACCCAATATGCATCAGCAAAAGCATCATGGGCATCTTCATGCAGTTATGTAACTGCTGTCAGCGCTGTGCTGGGAGGAATCACAGCAGTGCTGAGCATGCTGTACATAGAAAGATAGCAGCATTGGTGTGAGCTGACGGCACAAGTGTGTGAGCATTGTTCAACCTCTGTTAGTATTGCAGCACATCTGCACAATAGCAACACTACTAGCCTGGCACTGTGCAGCTTTGCTCTAGTTGACACTGGTGGTTTGTTAGTGTGAAATTAGCTGCAATGCTTCAGTCTGGGACATGTGTGTGCAATGTACAGAGCATGCAGTGTACAGAATGAAATTTTGCTGAATCATGAATATTTACATGGTGTTGGCTGCTGAGACGCATACAATGTAGCTAACACAAATGTTGCTCATCTGTAAGCACAACTCAGACCCTTCAAACAACATTGTAAGCCCTCATTTGTTTTGTAGTCAGCTTTGCAAACCCTACAACACTGTGCATCTGTCCAAGCAGTACTCCCACCCACTCTAGCTTCAGCTTTTGAGCCAACAGCTGCATAATGACTGTCATGTGACATGGTCAGAATAATATAGTCACATTTTGGTTGTCAGGTGCTTCGGAGGCAGTCTGTATTGGTCTGTTGGTCAATGAAAAGCCATAAATCTTGATGTGACTTGTGCACTAGTTGCCTGCACTGGCTGTATTTGGGGTGGTACTGGCAGTGCTGGGACTGGCGGTTGAGGCTCTGGCAGGAGTTGCTCTAGCAGTTGTGGTAGGGGCATCTGTCTCTGCACTTGAACCTCCACTGGGAGTGCTACCAGAGCTTCTTGCGCCTGAGCTGGATCCACCTGAGGCTCCAGCAGCACCTATACATACGCAAGGTGGGTGTCAGCAAGCGAGTCAATCCAATTCAAGCCTAAAAAGCATGTGCATGATGGTGTAACAGTTGCTGGCTGGATCAATCACAAATGTCTCCCAATGCTATTATGTACATGGTCATGCAAAGCAGCATGTTGCATGATGTAGGGCATATCACGCTGTGCAGTGCAAGAGGTCTTACAGCGCTATTCGTGAGTCATGCTCCAGGCAAGCTATGTCAAACAAGTGAAGCTCTGCAGGTAAAGTGATGGCGGCTACCTGCTGAGCTTGCACCAGATCCACCAGCAGCAGCAGCGGCTGCAGCAGCAGCAGAGCTTTGTCCTGAGGCTGCAGCGGCGGCGGCAGCAGCAGCTGAGGAGTCCCCAGAGGAAGCAGCAGCAGCGGCAGCAGCAGACCCTCGTGATGTACCTGCAGAGCATTTCGTATTTAGGCACAGGTCACCTAAGGGCCAAATGACAAAGGCAAGCGACAGAGTAATGCAACACTGCTTCACTGCAAGTCCTGACAAGGCATGATTCATGTGCAGGTCTGACAGTTACATCTGCAAGATACCCAACAGCATACATTCACTTTGTGACTACTCATGAGAGAACATCTGACACAGGCTGGCAGAATGCGCTTACCAGCAGCAGAGGCAGCAGCAGCANCAACAACCACAGTGCTAGGCAAAGTGAGCTTTGTGGGCACCCTGATTGTCAACCCCAATGGTACAGCAGAAGCATCCATAGAAAGTGCAGATGTGATGGTCCCAGGGACAAGTGCTCTCGGGACTGGTGCTCTTCCCCTTCCTTCAACCCCTCCACTGGCTGTCTTGACACCTTCTCCCCCCCTGCTGCTTCCCCCGGGGGTCACNTTGCTGAGCATTGGACTGTGATTTCAGCAGCAGCTCCTGCTGCGTGCAGGTCTTTGAGGACACCAAGCACCTGGTCCAGTCTGCTGTGGATGGCTACAATGTCTGCATCTTTGCCTATGGTCAGACAGGCTCCGGCAAGACTTTCACAATCTATGGCACAGACAGCAACCCAGGTGAGCTTGAGCAGTTGAGTCAAGTAGCAGCCCAGATACAGTGTAGTAGGCCCCTACAAGCAGATCTTGAATTGCGGCTCAGCACAGTATCGCATGGTGCGCAACATCTGTCCCTGATGTGTTGTCTGCGTTTGAGGCAGTGCCATTATGCCTTGCAGACGAGAGTGCTGATGCACAGAGTGCTTGGCTTACATACCATGCTGTGGCCTAGGCTGCTGTTGATGCGTTGCAGGGTTGACCCCTCGTGGCATCACAGAACTGTTCAACATTCTGGACAGAGACTCTGGCAAGTACACTTTCTCTGTCAGCTGCTACATGCTGGAGCTGTACCAAGATGATCTTGCAGACCTACTGCTTCCTGCACAGCCCAAGAGTGGACCTCAGAAGGTTAGCTATGCAAATGCAGCATTGAACACATAACTTCCACCCTCACATATTGAGCAGTTGGCACAGCTATTGTTTAGCCGCACATGTGTGCCTTGAAGTGTGCTATCTTGGCTGCTGTTATACCATCACATGTCGTTGCTGGTGGCTGTGTCACTGGTACCTGGACTGCAAAGCAAGACTGCAATATGTCAAATCAGGCGTGGTGTCAAGGCTGTACGTGACATCTCACAGCGCAATGCCATACCTGTCACGAGTTCTTANCGCAATGTAAGGCAATGTATTGCTGGGCCCATGCATCAACAGAAAGTGCAATGAGATCAACACTAGGCTTGTCATGATGGTGGAGCTGGCCAGACAAAAGAGTTACACGAGTACTGCTGGGCACAGCCCACAGATGTGACAAGACATGCAATGTTGGCAATGGGGCCAGAGGCCAACCTTGCTTTTGTGTCCAGCCAGTTGGCTGGAAGCCCACTATGGTGGTGTAGCGCCCTCTGTAATGCTTCAGCAGCCTGGACATGCCCTTCAGCGTGATGGACCACAGCGGGACTGCATGCAGGTTGGTCTCCTTGTCATTGCTGGTCAGCAGTGATGCCAGCTCGGCAGGTAGCTCCAAGCACTCCAGCACTTTCTGCTTGGCTACACTGACATAGATCTGCAAGAGAAAGACACAGCTCTCACACTGCATTTGACTTTACCCAGTAACCTCACTGCAGACAGCTAGAGTACCTTTTGTCCTGTTGAGTATACTCTGCCTGCCATGTGCCCTTGAGCACGGTGCTGCCCACCTGGAAGTTGCAGGGAGCGCTTGCATAGGTTTCACTATAGCACGCAGGCTTCAATGACAACACCTCTACATACGGCAGAGGCATTGTCACAGACAGCAGATCTGACTACATAGCAACAGCTCCACAGTGTACCATCGGCTGCACATAGGGCACAACATATGCTGTAGATTGTGTTCGNGCCTAGGATGCATGTGTCATACTCTATGCCAACGTGCCTACTTGTCCAGATGCTGGTGTTGTAGGTCTCAATGCAGGTAAACAATCAGCAACACACAACAGCAGCTGTATGGGGCTGTTCTGGCAGACCTTTTAGCACTCAGCAGACACAGTCACAAGCCCTAGCAGGGTATGCAATGCTGCAAACGCACCTCAGCAAAAGCTTGGGCTCCTGAGCGAAAAAGCATGATGCCAATATTAGCCACGCCTGCTTGTGGGAAGAGCTCCAGGCCGCCATCTTCTGTTGTTGCATGCTGCAGCACAAAGGCATGTGTCAATTATCTTGTGTCGGTTGTTGACATCTCTTTTGCATACATTCCTATGAAATATAACCATCAAATCGAATTTTTGTATGAAATGTTCAAAATGTGGGGTTCACTAGTCACAAATCCCACACAGATATGTCACTTTCAGCAGAATGCTGTGCCCAGCTCTGGTTTTTTGCTTTAGAAAGCTGCGTGCCACAATGAACACAGGTGAACATCATCTATTGCAGAAGCCTGGGCAACAGCAGCGCAGAATATATTGCTGTGTCGCTCGCACAGATCAAGAGCTCAAGAATCTCCAAGCCTGACAGATGAAGTGTCACATACTGAGTAGGTAGTTGTGTCATGGTAATGCAACATCAGCTCTGCAACATACTGAGTCGGCTGCCAAGACAACTTGCAAATACTGAGAAGAAGGGACTGAATGTGAATGCTGCATGGTTTGATGCCCCTTACGACNGCCGCTGGCTTACAGATCATTTTGGTCAAGTGTCAAAGATAGTCATCTGCAAAGTTTCTCAGTCTCCCATTCCCATTCCCACTCCTGATTTTATTCGGTGATGTGCAGCATTGACAGGATGAACCATTTGACGTATTTCACGCCTTGCTTGCGGTAGCATGTTGCCTTGACATGTACATGTTAAAACAAACGAATAATCAGAGAGACTTCTGGAAGAAAAGGAAAAAACAAATGGTTGGAGTGGGATTTGAACCCACGCCCTTTCGGACTAGCACCTGAAGCTAGCGCCTTAGACCGCTCGGCCATCCAACCGAGTAACTGTGACGGGCAGCACCGCCGATGAAGGCGGAAAGGTATTGCTCAATTGGAATTAACTTGACTTCATAATCCATCACTCGTAAATGCAACTCGTTTTCCAAAAGTAGCTTTTGATTTGCTGACACACACAAGTACAAGCTGCTTTGCATCGCTCCGCAGCTGAGCACTGTTGGCATGCAATCTACGTAATGTATCAGCTTGCACATTCAGGTTGCCTTCAGCTTACCTAAAAGAACCTTGTAACCTGGACACACTCAGAGTTTCATGCACGGAGCATCTGCCTGCTACCCTTTGTGTGGNTCTTGTGCCTGAGTAGTCTGCAATTGAGCGTCCTTGTCAACAAGCTGCTGCTGCAAAAGGGTNTCCGCCACGCCGTCGACAGCGCTGCTTTTTTTTAGCTTCGCTTCCTGGAGAATTGCCAAAGTGCCTTCTAACAGTATGTTGTGGAACAGCTGGTCCTGGCAGATAGCCACTCTAAATTTTCCCCAGTGCGCTGCTCCTCTTGCCTACTTCTGCTGCTCTCAACCTTGTTGTTGGCTTTGCTGAGACATGCTGTGCATGTTGGGCGACTANTCATGCCATGTGCGTTCTCAGGCAGTGCACACACCTGTTGGTGATGACATTTACAACACACAACCGCCAGCCAAAGACGCTAACAGGCCTGAGTGTGACTGCTGCCATTGTACTGACATGTCATCAGGTTGTCTACAGGGCATTGGTGACAAGACGTTCAATTGCCTGCAAGGAATATGACGGGCTTGGGCATAGCCTGTGTAGCTCAGGCTGTATGAGGCTCTAAATTTGGAGACGCAGCAAAAAGAAGGACCATAATGATTGCTGCAGGTCGCTATGCGCAGCTGGTGACGACAGCACAGATGTCATTTGCTACCACTCAACGTCTGTAGTATCTGAGAAGCAGGGTCTTCACAGCAGCAGCAGGCTGCCTGCTCCAGTAACACTGCTCACAGCAGACAAAGGAATTGGCCATACAAGGCGATAATATGGAAGCATGGCCATCAGCCAACATGCATACCTGCAAGAGGCGAGTGAGCTTGGAGTCTCTGAATGGAATGTGCACAGCACTGCCATCTGATAGCTTAGCAATGACTGTTCCAAGCGTCAGCAAACTCTTGTTGATGTAGCTGCCCTCTGTCCTGTGCCCCTTGTCCAGGGCTGCTTTTGCAGACTCAGACCCAGCGAGATCAATGATGTTCAGGAAGCTCAGAGTGCGAGCTATGCTGAGGTTCGGGTCTGCATCTACATCTGGCCTGACACTACTCTCTATTGATAGCCGCAAGAGAGTGTGACTGCGGGAACTGCCCTCGTTGAAGGTTGTTGCTGACACCTAGGAATCACCACACCAACTTTCCAGCAATCAATGGGATTGATCTGCTGCTTGCTAATGGATATGTCATGCGGCAGAACTCTGACATATGACATGCTTATAGGCAATGTACGCACATACATTGTTGACCATTGCACCTGCACAGGGCACTAGTGCATTGTACACGGGCTGACATGTACCTTGCGATGCGCTACACCAGTGGCAATGACTGACAAGGCATGTTCTGCTGACACCAAAGTCTCCTCCTTGATGCCCTCAACATAAAAGCCCCGTTTTGGGTCCTCACGTAGCTTCAAGTTTGCTCGTGACGGGTCCAACAGGTCGTTCAGCACCTGCACATGTATTGCACTGATATACAACGTATNGTCAGGCCACTGAAGTGTACCACTGAGCCAGTATCATATCACTTATTGGGTAATGGTGTCACCCATGTTGTGTGCAAATTCTGACATGGCTGTGTGGATTGAATTGACATGCATTAGCTCCAGATCAGCTGACTCACTCGACATCAAACTGCAACTTGGTGTCACTTTGCGTTGTATGCCCATCTGGAGTGGGCTGTAAAGCACTGATGTACCACAGCAATGCCCATGAGAGCAGTCTTGTGTTTTGTCAAGGATGTTATAAATTTGTATGGAATGTGTGCATCAAACCTGTAACATTCTTGACAAATGTGCAGGTGAAGCTGATCGAGGCAGATGAAGGAGATGCAGTGGTCCAGGAGACTCGGCTGTGGGACGAAGGCAAGCAGGTTACAATCAGCATGCGCAAGAAGGAAGGTTTGGCGGACTACAGATACTTCCCGGAACCAGACCTGCCCCCTCTGGACGTCACTGAGTCATACTTGCAGGATGTTCAGGTGTGATAGCGACACAGCTCTTCTATAGGATGCTGTTGTGAACGTTAGACAATCATCACTGCTGTAGTGTCAACAAACATGCAAATCTAGCCTGATTTGTTAGGGCATCTCAAAAGCAACACATCGGCCTCTGCAGCCTGCAGAAGCATCCTTGCTCAAAGCCTGTGCTTGTTCCATTGAAGATGACAGCTTGTTCTGGTGCATGAAGCTGTCTCCATTTCCTTATCTAGCAAAAGGGTTTTGACAAAAGGAGTGTCAGAAAGTTAAAATGTCATGTGCAAATGGACCATGGCTAGCGTGTTGATGACAAGCTCAGTGTTGACTGGGATTGTCAGCTGTTGGCACACTGGTATGCTTGTGCCCAATGCAACAGAGCTCCCTGTCGGGCAACAGCTGATTATGTCAAGTGCGTCAACAAATGCAGTTGGTTACATGCAGTGTCTGCAATGTGATGTCGCCTTTACAGCTGTTGTGCTGCTGCAGGCCAGCCCGCCTACGCACAACCGGAGCTGTCTTGCCAGCAGGCGGGTCATACTCAGGAGCAGGCTGAGCTGCACTGCCAGGTGCAGCAAGACTTCGTTCCCGCTGCGGTATCAATGCAGCGCTTATTTCATGCCTTCAACCAAATTCAGGTAACACCAACAATCTTGCTGTCAGCAGGCCATGCTCATAGATCCACCCTGCTCTACGCCATGCTGCAGTCACTGCTGATGACACAATCTTAGTATGTATGCTGTGTCCGCCATCATACACCCTACAACCGGTGGCCATGCTGACACACCCTTGTCTGGGTCCCTCAAAACCCCCACCCCTCTTCCTCCCCATCCTCTTCATCACCCCATGNGCATGATGTCGTCACGGTTGCTGGCATCAAAGTCCTCCTCTGGCATCAGAACGCCGTTAATGCCATAGATCACCAGCTGCAGAAGCAGCAGAACGCATCAGCAGCAGAAAGCAATGGCAGAACCTGCAGACTGCCCAATGGTCTGCTATATATGTGCAGCATAGCTGTGCTAGGCATCAATACTCTCAAAGCAGAAGCTAAACAAGCAAGGCATACATGTGGTTGCAGAGCAATGGTTTCAACTTAGCACCGTGGGGTCACAGTGGCAGCATGTGTCACTTACATTGCATGCGTAAGCTGCTGGGGTGACAATTGTGGTGTCTGCGCCATAGCTGTTCACCATGACAGTCAGTGTCCTGTTGACAGTCTCTGTTGCAATGGTAACGTTGGTGCCCTCTAGCATAGTGGGAAGAACAGCGCCATCTGTGAAGCTGTTCAAGTTCTGCATCAGCAACACTGTCTCAGCAACTACGCAGTGCCCTGCAAAGTATGTCAAGCTGCAGAAAGTAGTGCCACAGGCTTATAAACCCCAGGAAGCAATACTGAAGTTCACTGACAGTAAGGACAATATCAGGAGAGTTGTTGAGGGTGCAGCCTGAGCAGGTGGGCTTTTACCATGTATGCTCCAGGTGTCACGTGGTAAAGGAGGGTGTCTCTGAGGAGGGGGCTGGACAAAGCCTCGGCTGCAGTGTAGTTGTTGGCTGCCAGGAACTCTGCAAAAGCTTCATTTGTGGGGGCAAACAAGGTTGCCGGGGATGTAAGGTTGCTGAGGGTGTCGAACAGGCCAGTAGTTTGCAGCGCTGTGTACAGAGTGCTGAAGTCCCGGTTTGCGGCAATCTCGGAATCGCGCAGGAAGGTGCAGCCGGGGAATACTATGGTCCCGCCGGATTCCTCTTGCTGCTTGAGCTGACGAGCTGCTAGACTAGGTGCAGTGAAGGCTGACGCCATAACCACCGCAAGCAAGGCCAGGTGCTGATAACGCGCCATTGTGNAACTTGCTCAAACTTGGGCAGAAGCTCAGCAATGCGCCCTATACTGCAAATTAGGATGTATGTGTCAAGCCACTTTCCAATGCCATGCCCACAGCCAAAAGGATGCAATTGCAGTGTATATTTCCAGGTCCAGGTGCCAAAGTTTGGCAAGGTTGCTCCTCTGCTAGCAGACATGTGCTCATGGCTGCAACCAGCAAAGATTGACTATACTTGCAGACCAGCGCCTCAACAGACCAAGGTATACTGTGCACTATTCAGGCTGACTGCCTGATAGGTGAGGGAAACTGTTGTAGGCAAGTTGAAGTGTGACTACAGCATTGTTGGCTGCTGTGTAGCCTCANATACAGATCAAAAGCTGGCGTGTTTGCTGCTCCACCGGAGTCGCATCGCTGCAACCCCGTATTGCCGTGCACCTGTCAACCGACCTACAAGGTAACAGATTGGCCGTGTGTCTCCTGACAAGTCCTCAGCAACACAATTCTCAGAACGTCTGAACGCGCAGGCGCTGCCTGAGTTTCGTCGCGGTCAGCACATGTGCCCTGCTTGCGCATGTAAGCGAAGGTAACACAGGCATCGTGAACTCAACGTGGACTGCCTATGCAGCCTTTGTGACTTGTGCCGAAAGTCTACCGGACAGGGCATAACATGGCTGGTGCTACCTTTGTGGCTATGTTAGCAGCTTCCGTTCTGAGCTTGCTGTGCTTCCCAAATACAGCTGCGTCACACGTCATACAGCAAGGTACACGGTTGCACTTCGCGAATGCCAGGCATACGAAATGAAAATTGGCATGACATGATTTTTTTCACATGTAAGCTTCTATATAGCTTTTCATATATACATGCAGATGAGGGATACACCTGCTCAGATGTGGCCCCTGAGTACTACACTTGTGCAGAGCACGTAAGCTAGATCCTATCCACTAGTACCCTGTCTGTGGGCCCAGTGTGCAGCTAGCTATGTTGACCGTCCTTGTTGACCAATCAGCACTCCTGGTGACTTTATGTTGGCCATGGCTAACCCCACCCAAAGCTGGAAGCAAATGCGTATTTTGCTGCTGCAGAAAGAGTTTGGCAACTGCAATGATCCCAGTATGACGATGTCTACCAATACACTTCCTGAAGGCTTCTGTCAGACTACCTGTGGCCGCTGTCCCTACAAGTCATCAGCAATTATGCTTACTGACCGCCTTCCCAAGTCACAATCTCATCATGTGTCGCAGCCAAGAAACTCGACATATCTTCACACATCCCAGTTGGCTAGGTCCAGATCCCTACTAGCTTCCTGCTCTTGCACTGACACCCAGCCAGACAGCACCTACACCTGTGCCCAGCAGAAAGCCTTTGGGAAATGTTCAGCTGACTTTATGGCTGGGAAGGGCTTCTGCCAGACAACCTGTGGCCGCTGCCAGTGCAATCCCTCCTGTAGCTGTGATGATGTAAGACCACCTGGCGCGTACAGTTGCGCTCAACAGGTAAGATTGTAGGCATCTCATGCTGGTCCTTGGCTGCTGCTTCGCACAGAGCTGACGTCTTAGCTTGCTGCCTGCAGCAACATGTGGGAAAAGTGTATCTTGCAAGTCATGTCACGCCTACGTGAAAGTCACACATGCACACAATCACACACACAGCTTGACGCCCTTGCAGCTCTGATGTGCACGCATCCTGTATGTCTGGACACATATTCTAAGGTGTACAAGCCCTAATGGCCAACACATAGTCAGTGCCTTCACCCTTTTCATGCGTGGCTGCAGAAAGCGTTTGGCAAGTGCTCTGAGGCCTTCATGAAGAAAGGAAGCCTCTATGCTCCTGTGGCGTCAAAGGGATACTGCCGTATCACATGTGGAGCCTGCAATTGTGATACTGCCCGATCTGGCAATCCAACCCCTACCACTGCTCGCACTCCTGCCACCAGAAGCCCATCATCCCAATCATCCCCTACAACCCCAACACAGATAAGCCCTGCTTCCAGTTCACGCACCAGCCCAATCCCAACAACTACTACAACAAGACCATCATCCGTGTCTACAGCAAGAGGACCTCCTGCTCCCTTAAGTGCAGCTTACCTGGCCAAATGCCAGTGCACTGATGCTCCACCACCTAGTGCCAGCTCATGTGCGGAAGTGGTAAGCCTGTGCTGCTCAATCTTTGGACTGCATGAAGGCAACATACTTGACANTTCAACGACCAGCATAACATTCAACAGCCAATGCCATGCCGGTCTCTCACACAATGATCGCAACGCCTGCTAAAATGGCGCTCCTTCAGAGGTCTTCTCAATACGTTGTAGTGGGTGGCATGTGCAGGTACACCCATCCCAGTGTGTCACCTGCAGGTACCAGATGCGCTATGATGTAACTGACGCTAATGGAGTTGTTGCTGCACCACTGATCCTCAACATAACCTTCGTGGAATCAGCTGTTGTCACAGGCAGCTTTCTGCTCATCGGGGGTGCAGATGACAGCAGCAGTGCCCAGCAAGATGTGGCTGCTTTATGCAATGTCAGCAGCTCCCTGAATGCAGCATTCACCAGCACTGCAGCCTCAGTCTTGCAGCGGTGGCTTGCCCAGACAACGTCAGCGTATGTCTCTCAGCTCACTGCTGGGCTTCAGACAGATGCAGCTTCAGTCAAGGCTGCCAATCAGTTTCGCTTAGGCCTCTTTGGTGCAATGCAACAGCCTGATGTGGCCGTGCTCAATGCCAGCATCATACAAAACCTCACAGCAGGCTTGAGTACCGGCAGCACTGCAGGCCTGGTGTATGCATGCAACGTGACAATGCAAGTCACGATGGTGACAGCTGATATGCTGTCATCTGTCTTTGTCAACTTGTCACAGAACCGGTTGCAATGACAGCCGGTGACAATGCAGATGCCCCAAATTACAAATCATGGTGTACAAAAAAAAAGTAGTAAGCATTGACACACATGTTCGACCTGCAGGAGGACATTGTGAATGCCATGNAATGCTGGAATGTAACAAGAAATACACCTCTCTGACTTTGTCATGGTCCCCAGCGTTCTCCTCCAAGCGAATGTAGTCGAACCAGGAATCATAGTTGAGAGGATTCCGTTTCACTTCAGCCTCATACTGGAAGCGCCTCTCACCCACTATGACATCCTGCATTCACAAATATTTGCAGCACAACTAGTAGGCATAAGCATGGACACTGGCAAGCGGCATGTGTAATCCACCTTCCATTTCATGCGTCGACATGCATCCACACAGTACATATTGGTGACATGCACTGCAGTGCAGGTGCCCCCGTAATCATGTAGTGCAGTGCGGCATAGCACAAACCCACAATGTAGCCAAATACACCTACATGCAATGCAGCAGCAGCAGCAGCAGCTGCTAACGGCTTGATGTCTGAACATTGGCCAAGCTTGACTGTTGGGCACCCCATAGTTCAATTACTCACTCGTGCTGTCCCTGCCGTGACATGTGCATGCCTGGCGTTTNTTTCAACAGGTCAGCCAGTATATGTGATCTGACGGTAGAGCAGATAGGCCATCAAGTGGCATGTGACTGCCAGACCTTGCTTACACCAGGCGCATGACCTTTGCTGTGGACTGAAGTTCTGCCTGTGACCAGCCTGACTGTATGTGCTTACTGTTGCTGCTTGCTGTGGTTCAAAATCTTGCTTAGTCTGATGCAACCTCTGTGTACACAGGGGGTATTGTGCTTGTGTTGTGTGTGTTAGTGGCTTTTAATGCTGTACTGTACTGCAAACTTAGGTAGCATGCTGCAGCACAACGTGCTGTGACAGAAAGTGGTGACGCAGGTTCTATCTAGGCCCAAGAAATTGAGAGACTGGGAGCAGGTAGTTGATGACTACATTTCCAAGGCTGCAGCTGCCCACGCCCCTTCACGCCTGCTAGCCATGCGCAACGCTGTGCCCAACGCCTCCTCCAGGATGGTGTATCAGTCACAAGCCCTGTCTCTGCAAAGCAACCTGGGTCCAGAAGCGGAGCCAGATACAAATGACAGTGAGCATGACAGCGTTGAGCATNCACAAGCACTGACATCATTTACATCAGCAGTACCATCTGCTTCCACCCCAGGGTTTGTTGCTGCGGCAACACCTATGCCTCAGTTTGCAAGCCCCACAATGAGTCCTGCATCCACTGCAACAGCAATGTCACAACAAACTCCTGCACACCCTTCATTCCCTGATCAGAGCAGTCCATCACCTGCATACGTCATCCCCAGTCCAACCAGTATGCTGCCTACATCTGTTCCTGATGAGCCCTTCTTACCAGCTGCACTGTCAGCAGCACCTACACCAACATCTGCAGCACCAGTGCCAGCTGCAACATCCGCAGCCCTGCCAACAACACAGGAAACAACAGCACCAGTCTCAGGAGTAGTGCCTGCAGCTACACTGCTGAAGATGTTCAAGAGATTACAGATTGGTGTCAACAGCCGGCTATTGACAGGCAGGAGGTAGCTGTGCTCTTGCCAACATGAGCTTTGCATTGCTCTCCTATTGCTCCTGCAAGAGCTTAACTGCAGCAAACCTGTTATGCAGCTGTACGAGCACATGGCTGGGAACTCGAGCCTGCATGACCGCTTACAGTCTCACTATACAGCCTCATCTTCACAGCACCACGCTGATTCAGCCACAGACAGCACAGCCCAGCAATGCCAGCAGCGANCCTGGTCCTTCTGAGCAGGCCAACATCAGAGGCACCACTTTCATGTAACAGTGACTGCATTGTTTGTCACCTGACAAGAGAATCAAAGCCCAGCTTTGCTACATCTCACACACGCAGGAAAGCAACCAAGCAGGTCAGATAATCAGGGGAACCCAACAAGCAGGTACCAATTTATGAGATATCGGACTGCCTTTGTTAGAGTCCTAGGCTAGGGTTGCCAAATACGCAAAGTTTTGGTCCAGGAAAAAGCCTATGTCAGGCAACAATTCCCCTTGCAGTCTGTGCCATGGGGCACCTGGTGATCAGCTCTTCAGTCAAGTGACACAGCAGCGGATGCAACAGCACAATGGACAATGCTGACAAAGCAGTCAGTGGAAGAAGCGGTGTGTATGGCCTGGATGCCAGACACCCCCCAGCAAGGCCCTCCAAGGCTCTTGGTGGGCACAAAAGCAGGGCAGCTACTGGTAAGCTGCAGCCGCACTGTCTGCATGAACAACAAATGATGCATTATGCAGATCCAAAGCAGTACCAGCCACTGAAAGAATTGCCCACCTGTTTGCTTGCCACTCCTCTCTNTAAAGTTTTTGGTAATCAACTTGCCTGTCAGGTGGCACAGCAGTACCTGCAACAGCGCAGGTGTGGTGTGTGCAGACCATTGATGATGAAGCAGAAGAAGAAGATCAAAGGTTTTNAGGGCTGAGTGATATAGCGGTGAGACTGCTTGACACACCTGCATAAGCCCAAGCCTTATATAAGAAGACCTTCAGTGGAGCCTTGCACCAAACCTTCAGTTAGCCGTTCACAATCAGTCATGTACGGTCAGGCAGCTCAGTGAGGCCAATTGTGTACAAAAATAGCCTGTTGTGCTGTTATGCATGCAGTTGCATGCATGCCATGTCTCCATGCATGGTGCTTGTACTGTAACAAGGGTACAGCAGACGTTGTCATATGCTCAGCAACTGGCAGGCATCATGCACACATCACATCAGCTCACACTGCTCACCTCAAGCCGGCGCTTCTTGCCAAGCATTGCGCGCCGAAACTAGCACATCCAGTCGTGAGGGTGCTGTAGGCGGCCAAGGTGCATCACCAACCCGGCTGCAAGCGCGGTGACCCAAAGTGGCGCTGCCCTGCACAGGTCAGGGGATGGTCCGCATATGCGCTAAGTGGGTCGCAGCCTGTGGACGGGCTTGTTGCAGCAGCACCTTCGCGATAAGAATTAAGCCGGGTTAGCCGAAGGCGAGAAGCTGAAGGGGCACTATTGCGTTTGGTCTCTTGCTGCTGCAACCCTGAGGAGAGCTGTGTCTGTGTGTCAATGCGTGACCCTGAAGTCATTCAGCAGGTCCAGTTATGCAAGCCTGATCCTGGATGTGCAGGGACAGCGACCGCTGGCTGTGCTAACAGGAGTCTGCCGAAAACATCGTAGTCAATGCTGAACAACCATTATGATTTGCAGGCAGTGCCAGGCANATCAGAGACTGCAGGCATGTCTGCAACTGGTGTGAGCTGCTCCGCAGCATATGCATCAGTGGATTTAGGATGCGTAAGTAGTTGCAGCAGTTCTTGATCCTCTTCATCCTCGTCAGAGGCTGCGCTGTCCTTGACAAGGGGGGTACCCCGGGCATACCTGCTACCCTCCCCCCAGCAGCGGCGCCCGGATGCCCAGCTCACCTTCCAGCCCCACATTGCACAGAAGTCCAAGGTGCATTTGCCACTCAGTGTGTCATGAGTGTGGTTCAGTCATGAGTGTCATGTAGTGTGAACTGCTGTATATAGTCTGTCTGGCACATTATTGCATACAGTCAATGCAGTTTCTGCTTCTGTGCAGATGCTGTACTAATGCTCGGTGTGTCGCTTTTGCTGGTTGTTACTGACGGTAGAAGACACATCTGACTGATTCTCATGTGCACATGCATTGATCTGCTACATGTTGTAATGGTACATTATAGACAGCACACGAGACCTGTCATGATCAGGGCAGTGTGCAGTCAGAGTGATGCTGAATAGCATGATGAAACAGGAGATGACTCAGAAGCGGCGAGCACGGAGGGCAGATGTGTACGAGCAGCTGCATAGGGACGCTGGCAACATCAGCCACAAAATCCAGCAGAAGCGCCTGCAGCGGGATCAGGACACCCTCAAGGTCACTTGCCTTGCTCTTGCATGTCTCATCTGAATCACAAATGAGCACAAAGTCAGGTGTGCGCAAGCAGCTGTAGGAGTAGACTGCAATGTTGCTCGACAATGCTACAGCTGCGCTCAGCGCACGTGAGACACAGTGGCGGAGGGTACACTGTGACAGCTACATGCTCGCAAGCACCTGTCTGATGGAGCGAAGCACATTTGACCGCATCATACTTCAGCTTTGCAGCAAGCTGTGAGCTCCNTGCCCTCACTAACACAGCGTCCCCTGATGCGGGAACCACCACCGCTTCCAGCAGCGTTACCACCACCAGCTTCTTCACCGCCAACAGCATTGTCACCACCAGCAGCTCNGACTGATCGGTCAGCACCAGAACTAGCACCTGAGCCAGCAGCCTCTGCATCAGCACCTGAGACAGNCATAACAAAAAGGAGAGATTACAAAGCCTGGCTGGGCAATGTCCACAACTTACTTACAAGGTACAGTTGGGCCAGTAGCACAAGATTGCAGCCCTCTTACAGCAATGCTGAGCTCACGTGCGAGACAATGCGCTGGCTGTGTAGAGCAGACTGAGGTGTTTCATGTGGCCTTGTAGCATATATGTAACATGTATTCGTTCACGACTCTCAGCTGCAAATCAAGCCCCCTGCTTGTTTCAGGTCCTGCCTAACCTTGCAAAACAGGTCTGGCATGAGCATGCACACGGCTGCTGCGCTCAGCTGCAGTACCAAACGAGCATGCTTGCCTGCTTTGCAATTGCGTCAACAGCAACTATTATAGCATGTGCCGCAGGAATGCACATAGATGTCAAAATAAGCTTTTGCGGCTCCGAATGAACTGGCGCTGGCAATCCCAACATCCCAGATAGCATGTCCTCTTCTTGCCTTGCTTGTGTGCCATCTCACCACATTACGTGCTTGTATGACAACCAAGAACATTGTTTTGAAGTGAGATTACTGTAACAACGTGCTGATACAGATGTCTAGGCAAGGTTTGTGGGGCAGGTTACACAATTCGTAATGCACATGTGCTTGACCACTTGTCCTCTGTACCCGACGTGCAACATGAGCCCATGATGCAGCACACCTTGTGGTGCTCTAGACAATCACTTTGATGCAGCCAGCTGCACCCAGACATCAGCCAAGGCAGCACATTGTGCAACTTTTCAACACAAGCATCGGGTTTTACCAGTTTTGCTGTGAGTGGGAGGAGCATGTCTATTGTGCTGTGTCTTGAGCTGCTTGTGTTGTCTTATCCATGCAGACTTCTACGCTGGGGCGCAANTGTCAACATGATTGAAACCAGGAACGGCTTGGGCTGCAAGTGCTCTGGACTGCAGTGCAACTCCTGCTACTCTTGCCTGCCTTGTTAGAGCTGCCGTTACACCGGTATGCCTTGTAGTCAGCTCTCCTAGCTGTGGTGCAGGTGCTGTTCCCAGGAGACGCCTTTTGCTGGAAGTGCTGCTCAAAACATCGACAAACACCGATGACAGCAGCTCTGCTGTAAGCACCGTGATCTGCAGTGTCACGTTGTAAGCATAGCTCTGAACAGTAGCTGCGCTATTGTCTGCAAGTAGTGCTGTGATGTTCTGATCTATTGTTGCGTTCAGCACCTGTATATCTGGCTGTGTCACATTGCTGAAAAGAGCAAGCTGGACAGCATTTGTTGCCTGAGTTGCAGCTGCATGTGGCAATNTTCCCTAACCTGCCCAGAAGTCCAGGATATCAGTATTTCACTACTGGGACTCAAACCTGGGCCTGCTGGATGATATTCTGAAATTGTAGATCAGAGGCTAGTCATGCTATACTGAATGTAATTTCAGCACGGATGTATAGTCGAGGCAGCCCCTGGCACCATTGCATAGGGAGGATCATTGTGCAGGTGTCAGATAGTTTCCCTTTCAAATGGATCAACAAGAAATGGAAGGAAGGCTTTTATGTGACCAGCATGGCTACCAGCCACACGCGCTGGGCTGTTGTAATGTCCAGGAATGCGGGCTTCATTGATCAATGTGTCGAGCTTGACTTCCAGTACCCCAGTGAAGGCATCCACAGAAGATGGGATGCTGGCAGTAAGTTTTTGACTCATCCAAAGTGACTTGCTCACACCTCTGTCCTATTGTTCAGACTCAGCTCAACCCCTGCAATTTGCAGTTCTGATGCCATCTGTGCAAAGTTAAGTGATCGCAACAGACAGTCGCTAAAGCAGACAGTCAGCCCGTGTCTGCTGACACTAGGCATCTGCATGTCATCAGGCTGCTGGACACCTGGACAGCATAGCGTGTCTGCCCTCAACTGCTCTTGTCTTGCTTTGGTCATGCATGCATGGCACATCCTTGATATNCAGGAAACATGGATGTCGAGACATGCGCTGGAGCTGTACACTCAGCCGACAGCAGCCTTCAAGCGGTGCAAGCTGGCGCTGAAAGCACTCTACAGCAAAATCTAAGAGAAAGGGACCGATCAGATGCCATGGGTCAAGATATGGAGCCAGCTCAGATTGGTAGTCTGTCAGTGCAGCCACCCAGTGCAACCTGGGGACAAGGTCAGCATCCCGGCTCAACTCCTGATGCAGCCGGTAGTGCGGCAGACCTGAGACCACAACAGCTTGCTCAGCCTTCTCCTTCTACAGACACTGAACAAGTCCAGCCTCATCAAGCGTGCACCGGTCAGCAGAGCTCAGCGCATGCTGAGCATGCTACGCCTGGTCAAATGGGTGCTGGAGTTGCAGAACTGCCAGTTTGGGGTGGGGTCAAGGCAGGGCAAGAAGAAGAGCCNGTGGTGCATGCAGGGAAGAGGCAGCATCACTGCTTGCACTACTCATGCAGAACCACTGACCACAGCAACCTCTTGTTCTGTGGGTACGCAGCATTCCTAGTGCACCAACAGTTCGAGTGCATAACTTACCTTGGTGCCTGCTCGACCAAAGCCTCCGTTGAAGTGCACAGCCAAGACTTCCGACATGTGGTACGCTTTGAAGTCCCCAAAGTCTGCCCAGAAGGACTCTGCATTCTTCTTCATGTACAGCTGTCTGAAGGCCGCCTGCTGATCATCTGGAACTATCCTGACATGGCCGGTGACAGACACTCTGCCATCTGCTACACTCTGCGCAGGCAGCTGTGCCTCAGGGATGGTTTTGCCATGCTATTAGACATGGCAAACTGCCATGTAGCCCTTGGCAAGAGACGTGTCAATGAATGGCAAGACTGCAAAGTGCAGTGCAACCAACCTGCAAGTGCTAGTCAGCATGACAAGCTTAGCGTGGCTTGCTGCCTTGCATAGTCAACTGCCGCTTCAGTCAGATGCAAAGACAAGCATTCGCGTTTCAAAGCATCACATTCATGAGAAAGCGCAACAAGTAGTCCTATAACCAGCAGGATATGTGCCCTGGATGCAACACGCAGGCATGTTGGCAGCAAGGCACCCACCATGAATGCGACAGAAAAGCACATTCTCAAATAGCAGCACACAGGCATGCCANGCTGGACGGCACTGGCAGGCACTGCTGGGGCGGCTTGCATGTCCTGAGCTGTGAGCAGGCCTGGCAGTTGACCACNCTGCCTGGACCTGGCATGCTTTGCTGGGGTGCTGCTGATGCATGTGTTGGTTCAGCAATGCGCTTTGAAGCCAGCTTGCTGGGAGTGGCAGCAGGCTTTGCAGGAGTTATCTGTCGCTTGGGATGCTGCTGGTGCTGCTGTTGCTGACATACTGCACCTGCTCTGTGCAATGTATCCTGAGCTTTGACTGCTGACTGCTGGCCAACTCTCACGAGTTGCATCTGTTCATTTGATGCATGGGGGCTGACTGACATTGCCTGTCCTTTGCTTGCTTCACATGAACCTGATGGAGGGTCCTTTTGCTTCTGTGCAGGCTGCTCAGGCTGCAATTTGTGCTGATCAGCTGGTGCTGAGAATGCGTGAGCAGCGACAGGGACGTCAGTAGCAAGCGGTGCTGCCGTCAGTGCTGCAGCAACTNCTATGGCCAAGTGCTGACAATGCGGGCCAGATGGCCTGCAGCAACACCGCTCACACCTCAGCAGACAGTGGCTGAGCATACTGCACATACACAGCAGGCAGCAGAGGCCATGCCGGCAGACACCATGGCTCCAGCTGACATCACAAGCCTCATCAAGCTGCCAGTGTCACTTCTGGGCAGCTCCCACCCCCATGCCAGGCAAATCAGCTCAAGCTTCATTGGCANCTCATGCTGAGCTTCCTCAAACTTCAGGTGAAACAGCAGCAGCGGACCAGCACATACAGTTTGAGCGTCCTGCAGTCGGTGGGTGCTCGGATGTTGACAAAGCAGCACACAAAGTACAAAACCCAGCTAGGAGTGGCAGCCAGTGACTCACTCCCTTGTGAATTGTCAAAACAGATGGAAGACCTGCNTGTCACATGCTGATGCAACTGTATTAGAGGGGACATCAGCCTTGTATGCCGGCATGTTGGTGTATGAGCTGCGTGTGCTCTAGTGTTGCATCACCGTATTGTCACTCTTCACAAAACGGTTGTGCATCTAGAAACGCTGCATGATCGATGACAGCTCTTTCTTGTCACCTGTTGATAGTGGCCATTGATCGTCCTGACCAGTCAGAGCAGCATTGGTTTGCAGATGCCCCCATGCCCTGATAATGCAGTGCTCGAAGATGTCCATACTTTGACCCTTGTTGGATGTGATTTCTTGAAATCAGCCTTGATCTAATGATGGGCTTATAGTGTCTTATCCCCAACAACACGCTCTCAACACTGCCCAACACAGGCAACGTCATAATCAGCTCTACTATGTTGCGCATGCACCTGCAGAGCTCTCTCAGNCACCCCCAAGCATGCAATGCCTATCGCTTGACAGCAGCGTAACGATTCCTGTGCACAGCAAAGTATGCCCCCGGCTTCAACTTGGTGCAGCAATCGCCGTTCACCCTCCTGGTAGCTGGCTCCTGCAATACGAGCTCTTGCCAGCGATATCGCTGGCAAGCATGGCTGACGAAAACTCGTCATACCTGGTGAGCTTGCTAAACGCACCTAACAACGCTGTGCGGCGTGTTTGTGGTGTGTTTGTACAAAACATCGCACAGATGCCGATTTGATCATAGCTCATATGTCGGACAGGCTAACCGAGCCACAACAGCTGTGACAAGATATACCACAAGAAGGGAAGCTGAGGCCAAGCAGTACGGGAGCGTTATAGAAGCACCGTCGGAGGACGACGTAAGGATTGATGAAGAATCAGACAACGCGTCGACCAGCAGCCAAGATGCTGCAGATTACAGAACAGCTCAGGAGTTCGAGCCATACATCTTTTCCAGTGAAGGTTAGTCGGTGTCTGCCACATTCAAGATTCAGCCTGACAGCAACATAAGGCTACAGCAAGACATTTAGTGCAAGAGACCACATGATTAGTGTGACTGTTTGCAGAGACGCGCAGAGCATTTGTTATTGAGAATGTTGTTCGAGCTCAGAACAGCCACAGGCCTACATTCACCTTTAAAGGGTATGCTGTAAAGTACCACAACGGTGCCCAGACAGCACGGGACTCAGGCGATTCTTCATACAGATCATACGGTCTGCCTAGTGCAAGAGGTGGAGCAACAAATCGAGCGCGTGTCAAAATCTTTGCATCCAATCTCACTCTAAAGATAGCCTATGAACCGCCTAGTGCCAAGTTCAGCAATCACGCTCCTGGCACTGCATCCTATAGACTGAAGTTGTCCAATGCAAAGGAGTTCCGGTATTCAGTAAGAGGCTTGCCAACTGAGCTTACTGCAAATGACGCTAGGAAGACTGTGCTGTGGGGGCCCCTTGAGCTTCATTTTGCAACATTGCCAAAACTCAAGCAGTTTACAGCAAACATCAGGCATGTGAAAGTGCTTGATCACACCTCTGTATCACAGTCGTCAAGTGAGCCAGCAGCTGCAAAGCCTCAGTCCCAACAATCNTTAGTTGGACACCAAATCTGAGTGGCCAAGAATTCTGCTTGACAGGTGTGAAAGCAAGCAAGCCTAATGCTTGGGAGTTCTTCCTGATGAGCGCAATAGCCAAGCTTGGAGCCACAATCCTGACCTACCCCATCCTGCTGGTGAAGTCTCGCCTCATGGCTGCCAGCAAGCACACGCACGCAGACCTGCAGTACAATGGCACCTATGATGCCTTGAGGCGAATTTACAGAAAAGAAGGTATACTATTCAACAAACACTCAAGTGCATCCCTGTATAGCATGCTTCCTTCTTTTGCTGCCTAAAGCTGTCGTGTGCAGGCTGTCAGACCATGGCATGAACGCTCAGCATGTGTCATTATGATGGTTTCTGTGCAGGTTTCTTGGGTTTCTATGATGGTCTCAGAGCGAAAATTGTTCAGAGTGTGTTGGCAGCTGCACTTCTTATGTCTATCAAGGAGGAGCTGACCAATGCAGCTAGAGTGCTCCTGGCCGGTGTGCCAGAAACGGCTGTCGTTGTCGAGAGGGTGCAGAATGCAGCAGAGGCAGCCCAGCTTGCTATTGCTCCGGAAGTCAAATGAAGCCTGTAGACATTTTGAATGCTTTGAACACTTTCTCGATCAGGCATGTTGCCCCCTGGGGCTAGCGCACACGAGTCAGTGTGAACAGCCACCCTCACCCTTGAAGTCAGTCACAGTATCAAAGCGTTTCGCTCCGTGCTGCTTGACCGCTGTTGAAGCCAACAACTTTGGAAACAAGCACTTGAACCCGATTGGGAGTTGATCACTGTGGACGGACTCTGCGTTGCACAGCGTCGAAACAAGTAGGAGTTAACAATATACTCTTGTGCACGACATCCTTCAGGCACTTACGCATTGGCCACGACACACGCACTCAGCGACACATCGTGAGGTCACGCACCGATGGCGGTGTCAACTCAGCCCTGGGTGGATAAGTAGTAAGCATCGTTGGAACCCAAGCATGAATCATCCTTTCTTTGCACTGAAACCTGTCGATTGCGCGCAGTCGCCCAAGGAATGTAGGTGAGGTAGCATACCAAGAGGAAGTTGTGCAGACTCTGGAGCGTGCTATGGAGTCTGCCAATGTAAGCACACACTATTGCTTTCAAAAGATGCAGTAGCCTGGAGCCTTCATGCTCTGCATGTGAGATGAATTGACAAGCGTATGGTGGGATGCAGCTCCCGCATCTGCTGTTTTATGGACCTCCAGGAACTGGCAAGACATCCACAGCCCTTGCCGTCGCAAGACAACTCTATGGGTAAGTCCTTGTCACTGGCTCATTTGACTAGACACTAAAGTTCCTGAGCTTCTTTGCATGCATACGCAACCCATCTCTGTGTGTGCTGACCAGCTGCGTCTGCTGGAATGTGAAGATGCATATGCACCATCTGGCAAGTACTGCATGCTGCTGCTCAGATTATGAGTCAGCGCACAGGGACCAATATCCTGTGATGCAGGCCAGAGCTGATGAAGGTGCGTGTCATGGAGCTGAATGCAAGTGATGAAAGGGGCATCTCTGTTGTTAGAGACAAGATCAAGGCCTTTGCAGCAACAGCAGTGGGGTTTCCTGTGCCAGGGTACCCATGCCCTCCATACAAGCTGCTCATTCTTGATGAAGCAGATGCCATGACACAGGTGTGAGGCAAACACTTAGTGAGGACCTGTGCATGGACCTCACGCCANGGTTGACAGCAAAGCATACAGGCCCCAGTCTTAGGTGTATGCCGTTGGCAAGGCAAATGCTGCCTGGATGTTGTNCATGCAGTTGTGGCTTGTTGGTCAGCCATGCCAGTGCAGTGTAACATGCCTCTCAGCATGATTTCACTAGTGACAAGAGCACATCCAGTTCGTGCGCACCAGGTGTCAGGCGGCAAAGCAGCTTGTGGCTGGGACATGGGTGTGTCAGCACCACCAACACCCCTTGACAAACGCCTCATACATAGCAATGGCCAAGCGATCAATCAGCCATTTGGTGATAAGACGAGACATATATACATGTACACCTGATGTGGAGTCCAGCACAGGTAACATAAGAGCTTGCAGTCAATTGACATGATACTTGTGGTCCTGTTTGGTGCTTGAGCACAGTTGTACACAACATACATGCATGCCTGTGTAACAACATCAGTGACTATCTTGATCTCGGTTCATAGCAAATAATGACATGGCAGGTCAAGAAGTTTCTCGACCTGATACAAGCAGTGATGTCTGGTGTGGGGCAGCAAGCATTGCAGCAGCAGGCTCGTGAAGCATACCAGTCCAGATTGGGTGCCATACATGGCGTAGCGACCCACACAACCACACAAGGCTACTTTGGTACGTCACTGACTTGGGTGTAGTGCAATGTGTCAGCCCCAGCCTTGCCTTACAACAATGTCCTTGCTCAGTGCGCTGCCAAGCTTGAGTATGGTCAATTCTCGTTGCAAGCCTTCCAAGCTGCTTGTGTAGATCCACCAAGGCTGTGCACATGTCGTGAAGTATGCATTGCAAGATTTGACTATAGCCCTGTGAGCTGTGCATGGTTAAAGAGCATGTTCACCTGGAAGTACACCGCTTGGCATGTGCTTGATGATCTGGTGTGTGTGTGCCGCTGCTGCATGCATTGCCTAGATTCGGCACCTGGATAAAGTAAGCAATCTCCTTCCTCCATAGTCCTTATTGGTTTTGTGGGGTTCTGCTCAGCTGTCATCTTGAGTGCTCAGTGTGTACATTATGTAAGCAAAATTCATGGAAGACTTCATGTATTCTTCCCCTGCAACACCCACAACTTGGCGTTTGCTTCAACCTGCACCACTGCACAGCAACTTGACAGCACTGCATGTGCTCTGTCTTAGTCCGATTGAGGGTCAGACCGATCATGCATGTCAACCTCAACCGTGGTGCTGTTGCAGGGCCAACATCACTCACATATGCGCCTCCCAGTGGTCCAGCCTTCCATCCTGGTGCTAACATGCTGGACTTCCAAGCCTCTGGGCATCATCCCTGGTTCACTGGTGCCTCCCCACAAGGTGAGTGACCTGTAACTTGCAATTCACACTGGCATACCAGCCTACTATGTGGCTTACAAGCTTGAAGAGTCCCTGAGCTGTTTGTTGCAGACAAGGTGTATCTAAGGGTCTACACTGCACATGGCTCACAAGCCATCCTGACTGGAACCCAACAACCTGCTCAATCCTCTGGTGCATTCAGCTTGCAATATGGCAGCCTCACGTATGAGAACAATTTCTTTGTGCAGAAATGTATGTGATCTTTTGGAGCGCATGCTCATAGGTGCATGTCCAAGCTGTGGACACCTGGCTGTCTGTGTCTGTGCTGTTTTGGACTTGATGTGTGTCAAGTCAGACACATCAGAAAATGTTAAAGACCAACATCCCAATAAGCAAAATTGCATACTGGGTTGTCACACCTGCCTTATGCAAGTGTTGTGGTGACTCAGGGCAGCATCCAGGCAGCACCTTACCTCAGCAGCGGCCTTCTTCTTCTCCAGGACTAGATCAAATGGCGTCAGCTTATGGTCTTCTTCAGTCACAAGGTACACAAGCACAGCAGCAACCCCCTGGATGGTCCTGGGCCCCAGCCCAGTCAGGGGAATGGGGTGCTGGTGGTTCTGCCGCAGCAAACCCCTATGCAGATCCATCTGGGTGTCCTGATCCTGCTCAATATGCAGTGTCTCATCAGTCAGTTCCAAGTGGGTATGAAGCATCAGCACAGCAAGGGCAGCCTGCTGGTGCCGTGCCTGATGCACTGCAGCATCTTTTGTCTGCTGCTGAAGCTGCAAGCAGTGAGCGCAAGTGAAGCGCAAGTCACGCCACACAGACCACGGCCCGCCCAATGTGCACTAGCAGATGAGTCATTGTTCAAGTGTTCTCTCTTTGATTGCTCACTGTGCCCACTTCAGTCTTGTTTGTTTTGACAGGGGCTGATATGTTTTCCTTGTTTCCATTTTCTGAGAAGATCTGATGATCATGCTGATAGTCCTGACGAGTAGTTCAAGTATTGTACCAAATGTTGATGTGAAGTAGTAGCAAATTTTGCAAAGGATGAGACGATCTGATGAGTCACAGTACTGACACACATTCTATTTGGATCAGGGTGACGTTTTCTACTGCAAATGTATCAAGTACGGTAGTAAGCAATTTTACCAGTAGGGTGCTGCTACAGTTCATGTCCATTGTATGCCTATGCTGATGCCATATACCTCTTGCCGACTATGTTGTGTCTATAGAAGCATGAATGGCCCAGTTCCCTCTTTTAGTTCTGCACAACAAGTACACAGTATGTCACTTGCATAGTCACTTTCAGGAAGCTGTATGCTAGAGCCCAGAATTGGTATAGGTGCAACACAGTAGACGATATGTGTAAAACGTTGACATTGGGCAACGCATGTTTTAATCATTGCAATATCAATCAAGTAAAATGTTTGTGTCGTCACTTGCTACCTCGAATTTGGCATCATCACTGGCTTCGAATTCAGCTCAACAATCATCATTACATGTCATGCGACTGTCACACTACAATCAATACATTCTATACAATTCTGTGATTTGTAAATAATGTAAGCACCACATTGATGATTTGTAACAAAAATCCCTTACATTTCTGGCAACCGTGTCGAAAGCGAGAGCTGTGAAGGCCATACACATAAGATGACATGCCTGAGGATGGCCCAAATCGCAAAGAGCAGGGCTGATTTCTACGAAAGCAGGAAAGGAAAGTGGTTGTCACCTCACATTCTGCAGGACAGTGGGAAACAATCAAGGGGGGAGCAAAATCAAAGCAGCTATTGCAGTGTAACAGCCTATGGTTTTGACTGGAATACCTTGTGTGCAAAGCATATACAGTTGCAGTAGCTNCCCTCGAGCTCGAGCTCGCAATCGTCACCCTGCATCGCAAAGCTGTCTACACACTTGCAACTCAAAATTCCCTTGGCAGGAACTCAAGTTCACTCAGCAGTCCACGGAGTACCTCGAGCTGCAGGGCTTACAGCATTACATTTGCCAGCAAAGACACAGCAGTCAACAGCAGCCATCATGCTGGCAGCTTCAGCCACATTTGGAAGCATCCCAGTCTCATCAGGTAAGTACAGTTGAAAGCTAAGCTGTCGCATATATGGTGGGCCTCACAACAAGCATTTTATTGCTACGACAGCAGGAAGTATGTAAGCCATTCCTCAGGGCAACATGAGTTCTGATTTGATTGCAGGTCAAGACAGCGCTACTGCAACATGGCATGTGAATGTTCGTCGCATTTGCTCTTCTCTCAACAGAAGTCTACAGTCCAGCCAAATGGGGCATCGCAACACAGTACTTGTCCTGCCTCTACACTCCTCCCCCGTGTTTGAGACTCAGTGTTCAACAAGCAGCACCACCCTTCAGTGGTAGGAACAACAGCTGAAACAGAACAGACAAATGTTTCATGCAATCTCCCGCCTGCAAAGCGCTGAAACATGCAAACTCTGTCATGATGTCAAGCCTAGACCTGCTGCAGGCAACTAGCCATTGGCCTTTCAGAGAGCAAGTGTGTAGGGCTGCTGCTGAAGGTATATCAGCTTCTCTCGCCAAAAGTTGTATGTAGCCATGACATTTCTGAAGTGCGGCAACTGCTTGTGTTGCACCATACCTGTCGCCACAAGTGGCATTGCTTGCGAATCACACCAGCAGTCCATACAGTCTTTCCTATGCTCATGACTAGCTACGATATCTGCAGCATGCCCAGGCACAGGCAGGCTCAGGAGTAGCAGTCAAGGCCACTTTTGACATAACATTCACAATTCTGGGAAAGCAAAGGCTGCCATTGACAGTCACAAACAAAGGTAGGTGAGGCTGCTCGTGCCACTCCTGCTGCTTCACTCAAGCCTCTGGGAAGAGCATGGCTGCAGTGCTTATGACACCTGTGCTGACTGCAGAGCTGAGCCATGNTAATCACTCATATTGTTACTCACAAACAGAATGAATGACTATGAAGTGAGGCACATCGCTGAGCTTATCACAAGCTGCCATGACGCTTTCAGCAAGACTGGATCAATCACGCAAGAGCAGTCCTTTTGCTAACATGAGCTAACCGTGTTGAGCAAAACCTGACAGTTGACTGATGCTGGAGGTCTGATTGCTTATGCTGGTCCATGAGCAGGCCTGAGTCGCTTTATGAGACACCAAATGAGTACTGCTCTGACAAGGCACTGCGTCGTCAGGCCTGATCCTTGTCATAAGCATCAGCTGTATGGCAGCGTTTGGATCAGGCCGCCTGTGAGTGCAGCGACAGTAGCTGTTGAGGCTTGTCATGCTGCTGGACCACACCAACATTGCCATCCTGCAGTGGGCTTTGCAAGGCACAACCACAGCAAACCCAACCTTTGCTGTACCTGCAGTAACGTTGCTCATGATGTTGCAGGTGCTACCTAAACCCTAAACCCTACCTTGCTGNCTCTCTTGGCACAAAGCAAAGGAACATGGTAAAGCATAGTATCACTGTACAGAAAAGCTAGTGTGCGTAGCAAGTTATCAAGTATATCATGATTTGCTGAAGCAAAGCCTCTCCACAAGTATGTAGACGGCATTGCACAGTGCCATCTGCATTTTGGGAGGTCTGGCAGGGTAAAAATCGGCTGCATTTATTGTCAGTAAATGTTTTGGATGAAACGCTCAATCTCCTGATTGCAGACTGGACACCTCTTATAACGACGGTGCTCGAGCTTCTTCAGACACTCCTGGCACATCGACTTGTGCACACTGCAGAAGCGCTGCACAGCTGATGTTGCAGTATCGGTGTCATCAATGATGCTCTGTGATGAATACAAATCTCAGAACGCATGCATCTCATGTCACATATTCGCAGCCCTCTGTGCACAACACCTAATGGCGTAGGGTGCACTGACCATTGCATTCTCGGAGTTGCGTACATAGCAGTTCCTGCACATCACAGGTGTAGGGTGTGTCGCATGTGTCATGCATTGCATGTGTGTACCAGTTTTGGGTGGAGTGCATCAGAGTAGTAAGCAGATCATGGTAAGCTCCATGTGAGATGGCATGAAACAGAAGGAAGGCTTCAACATACCAACCTGATGCATGCAATGTGCCAACACTCACTGGCACCTGCGTTTCAACAGGTGCAGCATGTCAGAGCTTGCTCAGCAGCCAGCTGAGTCACACATCTTCTCTCATTGAAGCACAAGCTCCTCAAACCAGTCTAACATGTGTGCACTGTGATTGGGAAGTCTGCTTTTGTCTGCATGTCAGATATGTGTACTGCTTATTGATTGACACTGTGCCCTATGCTGCACACATCACATGTTGCAGTTTGTGCTTCTAATAAGGCCAAGTGATGCCTTGACTGTCTGCAAACAGCATCCAGGTACGACTTTGCTGTAGTGAGTCAGCCATGTGTGCAAGCTAGACTACACAACTCCTCTGATCACACAACAGAGTCCGGCATGGCTTGTGCATTGAACAGAATGTCACCCTGCAAGGCAATGCTGGTTATAGCGCTACTCACATCTTGGCACTTCTTACGACACATGGTAACATCAATGCTCTGTTGCCCAATGTGGCCATGAATGAGGTGTGTCTGTGCAGCAAGCATTGCAGCAGCAGGCTCGTGNACAAAGTGACAGCAAAGCTGTGATGCAGTTGTTTGAGGCGAGTGCAAGGCAGGTGCGCAAGGAGGCTCTGCAGCATGCCGACCANTGATCGTGTATCGAATCATTTTGTCGACAGCAGAGACCATTGCGTATGCCATGGACGGATCACAGTTTGACAACTACCAGGTGCGGCTGTGCACTTTCTGGAACCTGCACTTTCAGTGTGATGACACGTCTGTTGATCAGATAGAGACTTTTCTCGAAATATGCGGACTTTGCAGCAGCTCATCACCAGCTGCTGCACTCCTTACTGGTATGCAACAACGTTGCTTTTGGGCTCTGCACCTTGACCTGGCATGATGCCATAACAGCAGGTTGTGCTAGCACTACATCCATCATCTGACACTGCATGACATGATGCACGCTGAAGAGCTGTGAATTATCACTGTCAGAATGCTAGCATTGGCAGCTGCTGTGGTGCTTGCTCTTACCTGCATGCTTCCCAACAAGATTGTGACAAGAGCCCAACATCTATTCACTGCATTCTGCGTGACAGGTTTGTGGTGTTTCAATAAGACAGGTGTATCTGATGCCAATGTCATGATGCTAGTGCTGGCGGCTGCTGTGATCCACCCTTCAGCATGCATGCTTGCCCAACAAGAGTTGGGAGCCCAATATCTGTACACTGCACTCCGTCTGCATTCAGTCTGTGTTTTCAATTGAATCTTTTGCGAATGAAGTGAGAGTGTTTCATCATATATTCAACATATGCCTCATCATATGTTTCAATGATACGTCTTTGTGTTCTGCACTCCAGCCAAGAAGCCTATCAATGTGGGTGTTGTGTTGTGCAGAGAGGTACCTTTGACGCTACTGCCATGATGCTAGCGCTGGCAGCTGCTGTGACTCCCCCTCTGCCCTGCATGGTTCCCAGGCGCCCCGCCCGCTGCATCAGCAACACAGATGCCCTCACATTGATTTCTGTCATGTTTGTGGGCTGCCAGCTTGCGCAAGGCAGCCATGCTGTGCTGCTGCTGACCAGGNAGCCAGCTGAATTCGAACGCAAATGCAATTGCCAGAGCTTGGGCATCAATGCCTCAGCCACATCAAGGCATTGCTATGCAGGACCAGGGTTGCCTGTTCACATGTTTGCGTAAGTACTGCTCAAGCAGAGAGTCTGTGCACACAGATGCCTATTCACGACTAACAGTTTGTGACAATGCAAATACATACATTTCAAAACCTTTCCAGGCGTATTGGCAGTTGCGCACCTTCTCCAGATTGAGACCATGGTTGATGTCATGGGCTCGCACATACACCTTGACATCGGGGAAGTGGCGATGCAATGCCCAGACTGTTCTGTAGTTGGCGCCTGGGCTATCAAGCGTGATGACAGCACATGCCGCAGTGAGATGCTTTGATCATTGCGACATCTGACACTATCACAAGCGGTGTATGTGATCAGTGTGTATGAACCTCGGCCAGACTGTGGCTCTCCCATATGTGGGGGCCCTCTTCGGCTTCCAGGACCAGACGCTGGCCTGTGTAGCACTGCAGTGGACACATTGTCCGTGGCAGCCACAAGACTGCCAGTCTCAGAGAGGATGTTCAGAAAGCTCTTCAGCTGCACACAGGAACATGAGGGTGAGTGGTCAGTGTGTGTTCTGCACTGTGCCTGCAAGTTGTGCCAAGGCGCCAAGAGCAGGCAGGACATAGCAAGCCCGCACTGAGAGCTGCAGCAGAAGCCACGCTGACTGATGTGTCATTGTCTTGGAACAAGACGGTGCTCTGATATAGCAAGATGCTGCAACTGACTCACAGAGCAAGTCATGTACAAGTTTAACTTGTCCCAACAGTGACGTTGCCTCACCTTGGCAAGATTGTTGGGTGGTGCTGTGACTGGACGGCGAAAGTCCACAGGAGGGCATATCAGGTGACTCTCTGGATTTGCCCACGCTGGCTCACAGAATTGCAAGCAGCCTGGAAGGCAACCAGCTGCATCATCGGGTGCCATCTGTGAGCTGCTGCCAGCATGCACAGTGGAGGCACTAGCATTGTTCTTCAAAGCTGCAACATGACTCGCGTTGCACTGCTGCAGGTCTGTGCCAGCCAGCCNATAGGGGGAGGGGGCATCATCCAAAGCATTGATATCCTAAGATACAGATCATCAAGCATGCTAGCAATAGCCTGTCAGTAGCATGTTCTGAGCGTAGCAGTTTATGGGGAGTACCTGCATTGTCAACGGTGTACACGTTGTCATAGCCAGGCTCACATCGACAGCCCACAAAGCTGTAGAAGCTGTCATCAATGTCAACCTGGCTGGGTGGTCTGCCTAGGCCTGGGCCAGGCATGGCGCCCATGTCTTCAAAGCCGTCAGCTGGACATCCCTGCATCGGCGGCAGTCCATGCCTTCGGTCATCTTCCTCACCTACAGACAAGGGAATGTTGAAGGTGCATACCAGGCCATCAATACACTGCCGTGCAAGCAATTGACAACGGCGGCATGCAATAAACAATGCAACAGGATGTGCTGCATCGAGAGATGGGAACAAGGTAAGATTTATAAGGCATGGGCATGTGCTCTGCTGAGGCAGCTGNTGCTGCAGGCACCAATGGCAAGCGTCCTCGCTTTTCTGATGTGCTGGCAACTTCGCTCCGGCCCCAGGCTGAGCTACGTGCTTGGTTTGATGAGCAGCATGGCTACCAGCACGTGCAGCAGACACGGCTGCCTCTTAACATNTCTTCAAACCACAAGTGTCTTGGCGCATCTCACTGTTTTTGACTTATCTGTTAACCATATAACTACCAATAATGAGAGAGATATAGTGCTGGAACAGTCCTGTCCTCATGCATTCAATGAGCTGCTGCATCATCTGTTCATGCCAACAACATGCCACTACATACGTTCTGTGGCAGTACTTACTTAACTTTACTGTTACAGTCCAGTCCTCTACATGTTGTCAGCAAACTCCGCAATAAATAGCACTTGACTCTGCATCCACAGCAGTCATTTTCAGACGCTGTTTCGCACTCACACTCAATAAATAAGCCAACCAAGTGCAGCATCAGGTGAGTTGGATCATGTTGCAGACCGTCTACAGTTGAGAGGGAGAGCTGTCCTGCAACCAGGCACACCAAAGTCAGCACTGTTGCCCATCATGTGTATACAGGCTCAATGAGCAGACTGTCCTTTGCGGACTGGTTTTGACTGGCGCTTTTCAATGTCAACGCAGACGACCAGAAATCAAGATGCACAGCAGGTGCAATTCACTGGCTGTCGCAGTGTGGTGTTGTAACACAGTTCTTCATGCAGCTGAAACAGAGACCAGGGACCTAAGACATCAGACTAGAGCACCTCATGCAGAATCCTGGGCTTGCGCTCACATGGCAGTTCAGCATGAAAGGCATGTTTGTGAATGGGCATGTTTATGCAAGGCAATTCAAAGTCTCTTGAGAGTCTCTATAGGCCACCAGACAAAGTCATGAGCTATAACCGTAGTGTGCAGAAGCCGCTCCTTGTACACATGCTGCTTGATTTGATACCCACGCTAATCAGCTTGACCCCTAAGCATAGCATGCATGTGCTGCAGTACCTGACTAGCTGTGTGGTGCCAATCCACCATCAGCCTGAGGCTGCAAATCAGGCATGGGTCCTGCTGCACCCTTGTGTGGACCCCCTTCCTCACGAGGTGGGTGGGATGGCATGGCCCCCCCTGCATTATGGTCTGACTCATTGAGGCCATGTGGTGGCATGGGCCCTGCTGCATGGGGGTGGGGNAACCTTTTGTCAACGCTGCAAGCCAGAGATGCGTGCACTCCTGCTGACCTGCCAACAAACACGCGCACAGCCCTGCCTATAATGACCATATGACTCAAATGAAATGCCATAACTGATTCATATCAACAACAGCAAAAGGTGGACCNAGCGCTGGTGACTGATATATACAAGCTGAAGAAGCTTTGCCGGCAGCTGAGCATTGGGAATGCAGATTTGACAAGGCAAGTTTTAAATTTGGAAGCACCACCTGGCTGTGACACGCTTTCATGTGTGCAGCTGTGCGCCGCAACGAGGTGCTGGTGGATGACAAACACGAGCTAGAGCAGCACAGACGGCAACTGAGCATCCAGAATGCAAGCTTAGCCGAGCAAGCACAGGTGCTGCGCAATCACCTGAACACTGAGAAGGTCAAGTTTGAGCAGCAGTTGCGGGCAGCACACAGGGGTGACTCGAGAACTGTTGAGGCAGAACAGATCCAATTGGGACTGGAGCAGCAGGTGAGTCTATGCTCACAGTGCACAAACCCACAGATGCCAAGTGTGGGTTCAAAGGACAAATCATCAGCTTGTATGTGCTGTATAGAGATTGCTTGCTGTCAAGAGCGGTTCCATGTAAGTCATGCTACATCAAAAGCCTTTTCTCATGTAAGATTGCACATGTACCCCGTGTCTTCTCTACAATGCCCTACGTAGCAGCGGCGTGATTCCACAAGCACAAGCACAAGCACTATGAGTCNCCGGGCAGCACGCTGCAAGTAGGCCTCAGCCTGGCTCATGCGCCCGGCCACTGACAGGGCTGAGATGATGGCATTGAAGGCATNGCTGTCGGAAAGTGTAGATTGCAGAAGTATGGTGTGCATGTATAAATGCTAGACATTGATGTTTGGAGTCAGCCGGGCATAGCACGTCAGACATTTAGTTATCCTAGTCTTTTTAGCATATCACCCTCTGCTGAAAGTCAACTGCAACATTGTACAAGTATAAATGCAATTTAAATTTGGTGGCAAAAGTGGCAAATCGATATGTATGCTGTTTGCAGCTTTGTGACAGGGCCAGAGGGCAACTGTATGTGCGCACGTGAGTGTACAATACCACATTCACCGCGAAGAACTGCTTGTGTAACCGAGGTGATACGAGCTGCGCACGCTTCCTGCTGCAGAAATCTTAGGGAGCGTATGGCTTCGGAGCAGGATGTGAACAAAAGGGCTCTCTGATTCACGCTATCTGCCACATATCGGGTCAGATATTTCGGCAAGCCCCAGCCTGCAATACTATTAGCAACCTATCTGAGCAGCCGTGACATTGTGGTTTTTACCAGTGCCGATGGTGCTTCTGCATGTGAAGGTAAAGTTTCGAAGTTTGAAAACCGCGCAGCGCCTTTGCTGACATGAAGACGATGTTGCGCAGCGGACAGACGATCAGCAGTTTCTGTACGAGATCCCAGTCGCCACTGGCGTAGTTAATGCAACGGAAGAGCTCGTTGGACTACAGAATCTTCGATCCCGGATACACAGGTACAGCCTTCGTGTTGATAGTAGCCCCAGGTGTATGGTAAACATGTACATCCTGCAGATTGAAGCTTGAAGGAGAAGAGTTGGCCAAGTATGGCGCTGCAAAGCCCCTTGATCAGCAAGGTATTGATAAATACGCAGAAACTCCTGTGCAAAAGGGTGCAAACTATTGCGAGGACCCTACAGGACGCAGAACAGGACAAGGTATGATACGTCAGGTGCAGCAGTTCCAGTGACATGCCCTGCGTTGTAAAGCAGCATGCAAGCACAGCAGGTGTAAATGGTGGCCATAGTCTGTCTCTGAGCCCTGTTTTGGCAGCTTGAGAGTGTCCGTCATGACTGTGTTACAATATTGACCAGGTGCTCACAGCTTTCACTCCCTGATTTGTTGCAAAGTGGGGTTTAGCCAGGCTTGCAGCTGCATAAAGTTGCNGCTGTGCTGTATAGCTCTGAAGAGGCTAATGACAATTATTTAAGGTTGGTGTTGTCTTGCTTTCAAGTTGGTGCACTTGTGTTGTGCATGCTGTGCAATGTGTGNAAAAGGACAAGACGACAGAGAGTTTAGCAATCAGCCAGCCAACAACGTTGATCACCTGTGGTGCTGCTGCCACTTTTGTTTGGCAGATACAAAGCACACTGTCCAGGTATATGCTCTGCCACTGGCACAGCCTACTGCTGCTGTCACATTGTGCTGGTGCACTTGTAATTACAGCACTGTTTTCGTCCATGCTGCTCTGCCTGATGGCTCACACAGTGCACGCAAGCATGAGAAGCACTACCACAGAAGCCAGCCTGTTGTGTTGTCACTGGGCACAGNCTTGCCCACACGCTCGCCCTCCGCTCGCTGCTGAAGAGTGATGCTTCCATTTAAGCTTTGTGTCAACACTTCTGCAGTGCATCACATGCTGGCACACGTTGCAGGGCTGCTCTGCTAGATGCACTGCAAAAGGTGGGGATGCGGTGGCGGCCCCTACGCCAGAGGNCAGTGCCAAAAAGCAGTGATTACTCCCAATACCAGTCACTGATGTCCTGCTGCAAGTTCAGGAGAAGATGATCCGGGTGTTCAAGAATGAGAAGGATCTCGGGGACAAGCTGGCTGGNCTGCAGCTCTGTTCTCGTCCAGCTTGCATTGCCTGCAAGCCGTACTTTGTGGACCATTGACTGACGGCTTATCACACAGTATGCTCGGCAATCGGGTGAGCTCATCTGCACTCTCAAAGCCGCTCTGAGCACTCTTGTATCTTGAGCTGGNAAAGGTGGACACCAAACCTGAGGTTTGAACACTGCAACTACAGCACCGACGGACTCCTTCCATAGCCCGCTCTGAGCATTCTTGAAAAGGAAGAAGCTGATATTGGTGCCTTGAAGATCAGTCAAGCGCCATACGCTGTATGCTTGACCCTTTGCAGACTCTCGAGTGGACTTCTCTGCTACAGTTGCAACGGTTGCCCAATTGTCGTCTGAGGGTGACTTGTTTCTGCAGCAACAGCATACAGTGGAGGCTAATATTGGACTTGTACTGACCTGACACCTCCACTGTGCAACTACAAGTCTTCTTTGATACAAAGATGCAGTACACCAATGCACAACTTATCATCGTCATGCAATGTGCAGAAGCAGCTCATGTCTCAAAACCGTTCCGGAGCATCCGCTTACAAGGAACATTGCATGCCTGAGCTGATATATCGGCTGCAACAGCAAGCTGCAACACTAGTGNTACGTGGATGATGGGGATGACTACCAGACCCTGTACAAGATGGTGTACAACGACTTCCAAGGGGAGGCTCAAAGGAGTGTGCTGCAGCATATCAGCACGCAGGGACAAGTAGCCCTGCAAGAGCTGCAGGATGTAGCCCCCTCTGCACCCCCTGGGGTCTGCTTGAAGGTAGACACCCCCTTAAATTGTTACCAAACAAGCAGGGGACAGTGGGTCTGGTCTGTATCTTGAGAAAGTGCGTGTGTATAGGTAGACAGCAACAGTGGGCGCATATGCTGCCAGTGCTTGGTGTGCATGCATGAGCCTCATCAATTGCCCAGCCNTAGAGCTAGCAGTAAAGAACACCTTATCTTGTCGATCGTGTAAGTCTGCTGTGCAGTGTCTAAGTACCGATCAGTGAAGACCTCATGTTGTGTCTGACTTCCATGTACCTCGAAGTGCAGACCCTTTCTAAGCCTTTAAAAATGTTGGCACATGACGTCTTTCGGAAAGGAGAAACCACAACCTGTCCCACTGCCAACGCTGACTGCCCACTCTCTCAGGCACCGGCAGCAGGGCGTCAATGCAGGGCGGCAACATTGCTTTAGAAGTGCAGTCCTAGGATTGGGCTCGCATACAAAGGTTGTACTAGCAAGTGCCACCCAAACCAATTTGCCGTGTCAAATGCCCAAGCATGTTTATCTCAGTTTCACAGCCAGCAGCCAGCATGTATCATTGTNAGCAGAAGCTCGTGCTGGAAGGCCTGTGTCCCCTGTCATAGACCTCCTGGCAGGGTCAGCAGCAGGAGCAACAGCAGTCCTCATNATATGCAAACATCTTGCTTGCAAAAGAACACACTTGCAGGTACAATCACACTCTGTGCTCTGGACATAAAACATATACACACCTGCATGTACTGACGCAGTACAGCACGGCTGCTGGACCTGTCTTCTTGCTGCAAGCCGGTTTGCCGATTGATTGCACAGCATGGAGTCTTGCAGTGCAAAGTGTGACTGTCCTGAACACCGCATCTTTCTTGATACATAAAGCAATTGTCACAGCAAGCCACATGCAGGTGCAAGGCTGAAATCTAGTGCTGTGTAGCAGCCTGACTTAGCATTTCGCTGTGAGACATAATAGTCAAACCTGCATGCCGCGACTACACAAACACATGTAAAGTGTAGGCTACCGCAAGTGAAAGCTGTATGTCGCATCAGCTACAACGGCCAGCGATCACTGTACTTTACACAGTGCACCCAGGTGGTACAGTGCCACTCATGCTGTCAGTCAAAGCTTGTTTGTATTGTGCAGGCAGTAAATACCTTCTTCAGCCTTGTGTTTGATGTATTGCCTTGCGCAAGACAGCATCACCTCTTCATAGTCGGGGGTTGACAGAGCACTGCAACACTGCACTCCTGTGGCCTGCATGTGCACGACAGCTCTGTGCTGGACACATGCTTTCAGTGATGCTCTGCTATCCACTTCAGCTGCAGCAGTCTTGTTGAAACCTGCAAANCCCTACCCCCTGCCTCCAGACCCGTCTGCCACACCAGATGCGGCTTGTTTGGCATCTTGTAGCCTGTCTGTCCTGCCAGCTTCTGTCGCTTCTCTGCTGGCTCTGCAGAGCCGTCAGTGCCTGCAGCTGGGGCCGGTGAAGTTGAGCGCCTCTCCTCTGCTGTGCCTTTTCTGACAAGGCTCGCCGCTGTCTGCACTGTTTCTGGGCGTGACTGGGCCTGTTGTTGCATCAGGTTGCTGTCAGCAACCTTGGTTGCATTTTGCTGGTTGCCTGTGGNGGAGCAGATGGCGGAGGTGGAGGGCAGGGAGGGGCCTGGTGGGCAGAGAGTGCACCTGCTCGTTTACCTGGTCCCGGCGTCGGCCTTTGGTCAGGTCGCGGCCCTGACCAGTCTGATCCACCAGGGTGAACCTGTGGAACGCACGAACCACACGTCCATCGCTTGTATTGACCACGCCCTGTGGGTTGTCGCTTTCACCTGTGTTGCAACAGAGATGGTAAGGCTTGACTGAACCAACATAGGTCCCAACATGGTTGTGACATGCAATAACTGCAAGTAGTGATGCTACAATNCGTCTTCGTCTTCAACAGCTGCGACTGCCTCAAGTTCTGCTCCTTCTTCAGCAGCCGCAGCAGGCAAAGAAGTGCCTGCTGGAGCGAACAGACCATCTTCTGCTTCTTCAAGCAGGCCTTCCTCTGCTTCTTCAAGCAAGGCAACCCCAGCTGCATCAGCCAAGCCCCCCTCTGCTGGGGGGTTCCCCCCCATGCCTTCCAAAGCCCAAGTGAAGGTAATCCTGCGACCCTCTCAATTTGATTTACATGCTTTGCACTGCTGAAGAATGACAGTGTAGGGTTTGAGACCATTCATGCAAACATGTACCTGCACGGAACCATATCGAGGATTTCCATTTTAGAATTTATCATTTGTATCTGTGTGTGGCAGCATCTGCAGGACTCACCCCCNATCGACTCACGTTGGTGATGAGCACTTAGAGGTGTTGGGATTTTGCAAGTCTTGAGGGGGAGTCTTCAAGCCTAAAGAGTTGGCCAGAAGATTGCTGAAAGCCGAAGTTTGCAGTCGCTGCTCCTGCCACACCATAAAGAACGTCAGTTTAACGTCTTCGACATCGTCCAGCACGAAAGATTAGACTTGCATCGTTCTGCCGAGACCGCTTCGGGGAGCGAAAATCATCCAAGGCGGACTGGTCCTCCTCTGTAGTACGGCACGGTATGAACCGATCCGCCAAGTACCCGGGACTGGCAAGTGTGCTGCGGCAGGTGGCATGATCCTGCGCGGAAGGCGCTGCCAAGCGCGCTTGATGCTCTTGCAGATCGTCCCGGTGTCGTACGTGCGGTAGAGCACGAGCAGGCTTGTCCATAGCGGAGTGATCAGCCAGAGCTTGACCGGGCAGCTGCTGCAACCGAGCTTCGCGGCTTCAGCATGTGCAACTGTCAAAGACGCTGCATGAGCTTAACATAACAGAATGATGCTCACAATGCCGTGAGCACTTGCAGATCGAGCGCGAGCTATGGCGCGAGCAAGGTTGCCGCGAGAAAGGGGTACAGCTTTGACCGAAGTTTGACTTCACCGAGGTTTGAAGCGACTTTATCGCAACGTTACATTGTACTGTACCGCACATGCGCGTTCCGCAATGCCATGTTTTCGAGGCTAGTAGGCGGGCAGCAGACCGAGAAAGCCAGTCAGGATCAGGTGTCCGATAAGGCAGCAGCAGGCGTGACTGCTCTTGCCAAGCTTGTGCGTACTGTTGGAGCGGACAGCGGGGTTCAGGTGCACCTTGATGACCAGATCACGTCTACATCACCCAGACTATACGAAGAGACGATGCACAATGCCTTGTCTGCAGGCTGTCGCTCAAGCGTCCCGTGACTTGGCTGCCCAGGTGGACTGCATCACTCACACTGAGCAGGTGACTAATGCCAGGGAGTACAGTCTTGGGGCACATGTAGCACAGGTGCAGCCTGCACTGAAAGGCTGTGTCATATGATGCATGCAGACCATTAGCCAGCTTCCTAAGAAGCTAGACAGCTTGTATGCCTCTTTCTCAGCTGCACTGGAAGGTCTACAGAGTGTGCTCCCGCTACAATACACAACAGAGGAAATCTGTACACAGCTAGAGCAGCAGCAGGAAGGCACACAAATGAATGTAGTGGAACACAGCAAGACATGAGTCATGCTGCAAGTCCCAGTTCAAAGCACGATCTGTAAGCAATGAGCAATGCCACACACAAGAGTCAGGCTGATGCGGCAGGCCATGCAGAAGCACCTGCGCACAACAGGTCAGACATCTTGTCTTCGCAAACTTACCTGCTGCACGCTTTGATATCTTGAGTGTAGCCTGCCTGTGTGTCACGACTTTGATACATTTCCTTGATATGTACTGCACATTCTAGCTGCATGAAAACCACAATACATTTGACAGAATGCAGATTGTGATGAACAGACGCCCCGCGCAGAGAACGTGCAGTAGGACACTTTGCATAATTTACATGCACAGCATTCCAGTTGGGTGCAATACATCTGCAATGGAACAAAGTATCTGCAGTGGTATTGTAGGCCAGAAGCAGTACCTATTGACCGGGGAGCAGTCATGCAGATGGCTGAGAAGCAGCTGCAAGCTGGAGACTACAGCGCATGCCTGCTCACAATGAGTGCATTGCAGCAAGAGCAGGCCTCTCATAGCAGTCACATCCAAGCCATGACAGCCATTTGCAATGTCCACAGATTTGCAGCTCTGAAGCAGTGGAACAAGGTGAGGGCATGACACAAACTGAAGCAGTGTGGTCAACACCTGCATTGAACAACAATTGGTCAAGTCATATGGACTGCAGATATTGCACAGCAAAGTGTGCTACTGTTTTCGCATGCGTTTCTATAGCACTGGTGTGATGATCTATGTTGTCCATATCTATATGACCATGTGCGTGGCCGTGTACTTACATTGTACGTATCCATGTGACAATATATGTTGTATGGTGACCAGTTTTGACAGTCACTACTCCTGTTTGGGGCAAAGCGCAAGCTTGGCACAAATGTACAGGTGCAATTGGATGGCATCCAAAGGGCATCAAACAGCAACTTCCATATCATGCCTCCCACCTGTTCTGCCAGCAGGCAAATGCGCAGCCAATTGTGTGTTCCTGCAACATGCCTTGGCTCATTGTCTGTGCAAGACAAGTTTTCTAGTGGGGGTTGGCTTGCATGCACTTGCAATGTGAGCAAATGATCAGAATTGGACATCAACGATCAAGGATGAATCAGAGAGGGTGGCTGGTTGTGCAGTTTGCATCTCAGATGCATATGCCTGCCTTTCCAGCTGCCTCTGTCACAACCTGCTCAATAATTGCAGCACCAACATGCTGAGCCTGTATGTTTGCACTGTACTTAGTGTTCATTACCTTCTGTAAAACAAGTGTTGCACTGAAGAATTAGCTGGGGAGTGACATCACTCTGCAGTTGCTGGTGTCATGCCATGCGCATCAAGCATTGAGGCATGCTGAAAAGTCTGGGCAAGGAAGAGGATGGGTAGTGCGCCCCATAAATGAGAGGCCAATGCTGATGTTTCTCACGCATCACGATAATCAGCAATGCAGTGCTTGTCACTAAGTGCAGCCACAAATGGTTTGTAGAGTCTGTTCCTGCACAGAGCAAACATCCACATGCAAGCCCGGTCAGTGTTTCACCGATGTTGAGAGAGCCAGCTGTCCAAGCTAGCTCTTAGATTCCCCCATGTGATGCTGGTCTTGTTCAAAAGTGAAGTACATGCAGGTGCTCAGCATCCCCACAAGTGCGTCAGAGCAAGAAACCAAGAAGCAGTACCGGAAGCTGGCAGCGCAGGTGCATCCAGACAAGTGTAATCTGCCGCATGCAGAGGAAGCCTTCAAGCTGCTGGGCAAGGCTGTTGCTCAACTCATGACTGCTACCAATGCTGACAGGTAGTGTCAAGACACAAGACATATCTGATCTGCAGTAGCGTGCTTAGTTTGCTTAGCAGACGCGTTATGTTATACAGTCAATGATAGGCACAGCATATGTGCAAAGTCATCCCATATCCTTGATTGTTGGGTCTGTTACTGATGTGCAAAGGCATGCATGTCAGCAGTCAAGAGCATGCAGCATTACTGATTAGTGCTGATGAGTAAGCTGGTTACTGGTCAGGTATGCTCATAAGGCAATCAGCATTACAGTCTAAAGTTGTCTGCAGTGTTGTGCTGGTGGCAATGTCAAGGCCCACTCCAAATGAAGACACCCGAGATATTTGCAATAAGAGGACGCTGAGAGTTGGAACAGCAGTGTAGTAGGATGAAGTGTCGGCACTGCAGCTGATGCTGGAATGAGTACCAGTTGCACACCACGCATGTGTTCAAAGTGCTATTCACGTCTGAGACAGGGTTGTTTTGGTCTGCAGTTGTATGCAAAGCACTGACGGCATCTGCAACAACCATGCATGCAGTGCAATGGTCACGTACATGCTGCAGTGTTGATGGTGTTCAGGATAGGCTTAGCCCAACAGCCACAGCCATCTGGAATACTCTGCTGTGTTGCTGATGTACACATCAGTAGTGCATTAGCTTCGGTAACCTGCAGACCTTGTGACTGCAGGGTGACAGTCATAAGTTTGTTGCTGGCGTTGTAAGAGTTGGTGAGGGCCCGGAAGCTGCAGAACTTGCATGTCTTTTGAAACAATGTGGGCATATACCAAGGAGATGTCCTGGGCTTTCAACCTGCCCAGAGCGACTAACACTGGGCTTTAGATCTGCCCAGAGTGACTAATGCTGGGTTTTAGATCTCGGAGTGACTAACGCCAGGAGAAGTACTGAATATTGAGTCCTCTTGCCACTGTGTGGCACAGGTGGTCAGTCTTGTTGGCTGTCTGAAACCTGTAAACCCATCTTGTTCCTCTTCTGCAGCAGCTAGATGATATGAGTGTAATCTGCAGTGCTGGGAATTGTGGGGATGGCGAGGGCCCTGCAGCTGCTTGGTGGGAGCAGTGGGACACGCTGCAGCCATCAGAGCGCAAGCGCAAGTTCCCCACCAGCAAGCCCAGTGCAGAAGATGAGAAGGAGGATACTACCCTGGATGACATGGACGTGAAGGTATATATACAAAATATGTTAATTTTCCAATACACATATATAGTTTTTTGACCCAGCATCACGCACCACTGCACAGCAGTCATAGATAGTGTGATGCATGGTTGCTTCTATATGAATGTAGTATGTGTGTACTTAAAGGCTTGCTTGTCTGAACCTTGTGCAGGTATACATGCACACATACCATATTGTGCAAGGAACAGATATGTATACATGTCTGCATATTGACAGAGTCTAGACATTGCTGCTTGGCAAGCAAAAAAGGAGTTTGAGGAGTACTGTTGTTGTTGCTGCTGCTTCTTGGCAGCATGTTGTGTCCGCTACAAAGGACTTTTGCTTACAGAATGCTGCGCAGCTCAGCACAGTCTCGCCCACACTCATCTGCATGTCGTCCCACCCAAATTACACTACCTCCTTGCCCTGAAGTTGATGCATTTGAGAATGTCTGTATGCTGCAGAGGCGAGTGGACTATCCACCATGTCAGGATCAGCTCCCTCTTTGTATGTCTGCAAATTTTGGGTACAGGGCAGGGGAGAATTGCAGTAGCCTTGCTGGTACCTGCACAGCATACGGGACGCTGATCTGCAAAGTTGCATATGTTGCCGACTTCTGCCTATGTGTCCGAAGGAGCTGCAAGTTGAAGTCAGGAACAGGCAGGCTGCCGTGTTGCGGCCGGCGCCTGGCAGTGCAGAAGAAGGCATGAACGCCTTTCAGCGTCAGAAGCGTCTCAGGTACAGTCTGCAGCTATGCACATCTTTGGAGTCAGACACCTTTTCAAGCAGGGGCAAGCATCTTGGCACCAACAGCATGCATCATGTTTCTGCATTTCACAAGTTTGGCAGGCTGGTTGACGCTTGCTGGGTCTGTGCTTTTTAAATTCTGGCGTAGCACTGCAGCGTTGCAATCTGCTGTTCAGGATTGCAAGGACTGTGCTGGGGGAGAAGATGCATGAAGCCCGCGCTGGAGCTGGAAGGGGCTTCTGTTGAAGCCTGCATCAGGCAGCAGAAGAAGCATGCTTTGAAGCAGTCTTGAATAATGTGAGAATTGACAACATGGGAAAGCGCAATGATGAAGCACGAAAAGCAACATCGGAAGTGCAATAATGCGTCCATGGTAGTTACTATATATCGTACTGTATGTATGTGTAACTTTGTATCTGACAATACGAGAATTATGGGTGATGATTGTATGTAACAGTGGGTGGCTGACAGACAGGCTGCACTTACATTCGTACAGCCCTATTTCACACCAGTATGCTACGGCCTGCATGGACAATCTAACCCCGTAGGCATGAGACTCGCCACCACTTGCGTTATAATGTCATGAATGACTGTTCATGCGTTGTTGGGTAATGTATCAACCTCTCCTGCTGCATGCTACCATTGCCATCCGACACAGCTACGCAGCATGCGTCCAAAAGGCAGAAGCAAACTCACTCGGACTGTCAAGATGCATTTTTGCACATCGATAGCACACCAATTGATCCACATAAGATCAGCTGGTGCACAGCCAACAAGTCTGCCTGAAACTTGACACAAGCTACAACCAGGCTTGACTGTCCGAGACAATGTTCAGTGCCTCTCGAAGAGCCAGTCAGTCTTGATGTTATTGCTCATCTGATTCAGCTGTCTCTGCTGCTCTTGCCTTCTTCTGGCTTGTAGAAGACCAGCAGATGCATTGGCGTGAAGATGCCGCTCTCACCACCAGCACACAAGCTAGTTGCTACATTGATCTGCGCCACAACAGATGGGTCAGGCATTCACCTTCTCAACCATGCCACAGGTGTGCAATTTGCCACCAATGTCAAGAAGACTAATCGTGTGACGTTTACACCATAGTGGCACGGTTCTGCAGGGCAGGCATGATCGAAGAGACTATGGCTTGTCAAAGATAGTCTGCAACAAGCAGCCTATGCAGTTGACCGCCCAGCATGTGTTCAGGGGGCCACAGCCACTTGCTTACAGAGGCTCAGTCAGCTTGGCAGCACAACTTGCAGCTGAGGATACAGTTACACCATACATTGACAAATCATGAGGACAAGACCTCTGGTCATCAAAGGCTGCACCACAAATTCTACTAAACAACCTCCAAACGTCTTCAAGTGAAATGCTGCACTAACCCCAGCAAGCTGTCACATGCAGCATTTGGTCCTTCCAAATGTGGTGTCGAGGAACTAGATTGTATTGTGCAAGCTTATGTTAAGAATTGAGGGCTTACCAACATGTCGTGTACACTCTTGACGCCAGCAGGGCAAAGCCGCAGCGTGGCTAGTGTGTTGACTATTGTTCTGTTGATGGATATGGGGATCTTGGCTAACCTTCCATACCTGTACCATACAGGAACAGGTGTTTTGCAAGACACAGAGTCACTGCAAACACACCAAGTTACATGGCATGTGCTGAGCACTGAGTCGGCATCTTTGCACCTCTCAGAAATTTGAAGCCTTTGCTGTGGCTGACTAGCTGTGACCCTGAACTAGGTACAGGTGGCACATGCAGAGCAAAGTTGCAAGGTATATGCATGCTGGAAAACCTGCACACACTGAAACAAAGCAGTGTGTGCACAGGCTCTGTTAAGCCTGGCAGGAGCAACACAAGTTTGCCAATTTGCTGAATGTTCTCAACACATACATCATATACAAACCCTTCCTGCCACATATACTGTACCAGGAGCATATAGCTGGCCATACGCTATGGGTAAGCGGACACGCGCATATGATGTGTGATTGATGAGGCCTCAGCATGCTCTGTGTGATACATTCAGTGCATCTGGTGTGCATACACACAGCATGTTGTGCCAAGCTGCAGCAGCACGCCAACCAGCATCAGAGAGGTGTTGCACATGCTTGCAAATGCTAGACTTCAGAGCTAGCAAGGAACGAATCTGCAATGCACACTGGGCACACAACGACCAGGTTGCTGTCTGAATGCCACATGAAAATAGAGAGCTTACCAGGGCCCAGCAACTGGGGATGCAACAGCAACGTCATAGCTGAGCGCAAGCTCAAAGCCACAGTCTCTGCCAGCTTGCTCAGCTTGCTTGTATGTCCGCATTTCCTGGGATGCACACTTGACTGTGTCAATGCACCTCACTGGCTGGCAGTGCTGGCAATGAGGCGTGCTGTGGCTGCAGATCATGTTGCNGCCACACTCCTGCATCCGTACATGTCTGTTGATCAGCAGCCCCAAACATTAATCAGTGGTGTGCAGGCGGGAACACTCCTTACTGGGCAGGCTGTGACTACCCCATGTTCACATCCTACCTCATCGTCAATGGCTTTGCCTTCATGCTATCAGTGGCATCTGTCATTGTAGTGACAGCCTTCCCCTTGCTGTTGAACCGGACCCCACACCAGGCAGCCTGGTGGGGCGGCATACTGCTCATGATTGCTATGCTGGCATTCATTGTAGCATTCCTCTTAGCTGGGTTTGTCACTGTTGGATATCAGGCACCGCCGCCAAGCTGTTCCAGCCTGCGTTGCACGGATGGAGGCNCTGCTTTACGCCATGTATATTTGACATACAGGAGCAGTGACATAGAAATGCGCAACATATAGGCAAAGGCTCAGTGCAGCAGCACTCAGTCATCCCACCTGGATGTGAAAGCCATGCAGGAAGGCCTGTACCCCAGTTTGGCATATGCGGCACGAAAGCATTGTAATCACCTGACTGCACCTGCTGCATGCCGCTTGGCTGCGCTGCTGGCGCTGCATGGGACGCAAAACTTGATCTGGGTTGCCTAACATGTGCTGCCTCAGCTGCTGCACCAAGGCCAAATGAGTAATTTGATGTAGGATGTGATCTGTAATTGCCAGCTGCATGTGCCTGACTGCCAGACTGGATTGCTGTCGCTGTGGACTCACGGGGCGCTGGAGCTGAGCTGTGTCCCAAGTCAGCAGACAGTCTGCTTGCATGTGGCCTGAAGCCAAGCGGGGGTGCACCTCTCCAGGGCCCAGACTGCAAAGCAGAGTAGTTTGCTGTGGTTGCACTGACGCCTTGCTGNGACGCATCATGTTGCGGCATACATGGTCAAAGACAAATGCTTGTGCACGTACAGTCAATCACACGCTCTATGACTTGTTGCAGCAAATGGGCAATTGCGGGATGTCCTGAGGGCTGCCCCAGAATGGGGTCCCCTCGCATGACTGCAGCAAACTGCGGCATAGACTGCCCAGTGTATGGCTCAACTCTTGAAGGCATGAGGAAGATCGTCAGGCAGGAAGGAGCCATGGTGCTGTGGAGAGGCACCGATGCTGCTCTGCTCATGGCAATCCCAATGGTTGGCATTTACCTGCCCCTGTATGACTTTCTGCAAGCCCAGTGGGCCGGCAGTCTAGGTGCAAGTGCACCCGTATATGCGGGGGCCTTTGCAAGAACCATAGCCGTGCTGTGCACATCACCTTTGGAGCTGATACGCACAAGGATGCAGGCTGTGCTGCATCACCAGCAGCCAGCTAGCACGCAGGCAGCACCAAGCAGCAAACAACCCAGACTGTGGTCACATTTGAACCTCGATAGGACTGCAAGTCTGCCAAACAGAGTGCGTAGCTTATGGACAGGAGTTGGCGCCACTTTGGCACGGGATGTGCCTTTCTCAGCAATCTACTGGGGCATACTTGAGCCTATAAGACATTCAATGGTCCCCACAGGTGCACAAGCGACCAAATCAGATATTCTCACTGCAAACCTGGTGTCAGGTTCACTAGCAGGCGCAGCAGCGGCTGCTGTGACAACACCCTTGGATGTTGTCAAGACAAGGATACAGCTAGATAGCAGTGGCAAGGGTCAGAAACCCATGTTGCAGACGCTGAGACATATTGCCAAAGATAGTGGTGTTAGAGGTTTGTTCACAGGGGTTGGCCCACGGGCTGTGCGTGCTGCTCCTGCTTGTGCTATAGTTGTTGCCTCGTATGAGGTCATCAAAGCTGTGTATGCTGACTCGCTTTAGGACCCAGCTTATCCTTTTGTTGCTATCTTCTCATGTCTGCTACCAGTATCAGCACAGGAGACTTGCATGTTATTTGTCATGTGCTCCAGGATGTTGCGCTGCTACCGTCTGATTCCGTCAGGGCATGACTGCTACTCAACGTTGTTCACCTGTTGAAGTTACCATGCAAAGTACACTCTTCACAGTCAGAAGCAAGTGCTCGATGCATGCATGGCCAAGTGGCAATGGTGGTACCCAATGCTGTGCCACGGTGGGCAAGCTTTGCAATATTGTCCTGGGGTTGTGTTGCAACGCTGTGCTGCACAATCACTGGCCAGCGATCACCAACAACTGCCATTTGCTGGTATCAACAAACATGCAAAATCAGGAAGCTGTTTCAGCTATAATCTGAAACATAGTCAATGTATGCTTCTGTCAAACTATTGCAATACCGTGAAAGCATGCACTACTTCTGAAAAGCTCAATACAGTCTCCTGCCAAGCAACAGCATGCAACCTTTTGTCAACGCTGCAAGCCAGAGATGCGTGCACTCCTGCTGACCTGCCAACAAACACGCGCACAGCCCTGCCTATAATGACCATATGACTCAAATGAAATGCCATAACTGATTCATATCAACAACAGCAAAAGGTGGACCAGCAAGTGAAGTCATTGCAAGTTCAGATCTTCATCGAAGATGTCAGCTGCAGCAACAACAAACGTAACACCTTACACACATGGCTTGACACATACAGATCACAACCTATCATAGGCTTTCAGCGATATTGTTCCGCTGTCCTGAAATTGGCGCCTGCCAGACACAGCTGACAAGATCGCCTCAGCAAGGCGATCTTTGAGCACTGGTTTGCTCAGGAAGCCGTCCATTCCTGCACCTAAGCATTCATCTCTGTCTTTGTCTGATGCATTTGCAGTCATGGCTACGATTGGTACAGCATAACCCTTTCTCCTGATCTCCTGCATGTCGTCACCAAGCTCAATGCTCAGCACCTCACAAAGGCTTGGCAAGATGTGCCCCAATTGAGACCTTGTCTGCAAGATTGCGTTAGTGGTGTGCTTCTCTTGCCTAAGCTACAATAGCAAAGTGCAGGGGTCACTGCATCCGTCAAATGTGGACACAGACATGACGTGCAGTGCTGCAGTACGCCATGTGTGCTGCTGCTATACAAACAACAGCTCTCTCTAGCTCCCTGTTCAAGACAGACTAAGCAGTGTGACGCAAATATAATCTGTGCTAGCAAGGCAATATATTGCATGCACAATGAAGCCCACATCTAGAAAGATCTGACGAGGGACACCCAGCAGCTGAACATAGAGCCCTGAAACTGGTTGTGTGTCCAACTGGCTGTGCTGACCACATGGCATGTGGTCATGTCATGTCATGTTATCAGAGAGAGCGGACCCATACCTTGGTTGCTTCAACCCCTCCCATGACTGGCATAGCCATGTCCATGAGCAGGACGTCAAACTGGCGACACTCATTGCGCCGTACAGCCGCAATGTTTCGGCAAACAGCTTGCACAGCTTCCTGGCCATTGGAAGCCACCTCTACTGTCATGCCTAAGCTGCAAAGCATCATTTTTGCCACCCTCTGGTTGATGAGATTGTCCTCAGCCAGCAGCACAGAGCGCCCCTGCATCAACAGCACCTGTCATGATCAGGTCTTGTCCTTGAAGCAGAGTGCAAACAGCAGCACTTTACTGCTGTTGCAGGAACTGTGAGTAGCAAGGCTAAGATAGGTGACAAGTCCTGTGTACCAGACTGCTATCTTAGACCAGACGTGTGCCATGTGCTGCGCATGAATACATTCTGCTTCCTGATTGTGATGAGCACTTGCATCTGGGCGTTTGAACACAGCAGCACGTGCCAAACGACTGGTAGTGCACTGCAGACACATGTGTGCAAGACAGCTGTTGTGAACCTAGCAAGAGGCAGATCATCATGCAAATGATGCACATGCTTCCTGATGGCGCACCTGCAGTGCAGAGGATCCCAGTCTTCTTCTTCGTGCCTCCATGCTTGGTCTGATGTTCATGGCACGCTGAGCGTCAGAAGACGTCCCTTTGGACTGCACAGGATTGAGCCCAGCACCCCTGCTGCCGCTGTGGTCTACCACAGCTTGCAAGGTGCTGCTGCCCATATCATAGTCCACAGGTGCCTCTTCAGGCAATGCCACAAGAGAGGATCTGCCGCTTGAGGGCCGCACAGCCTGAGGTGCTGCAGTGTAGGGCGTCAGCAGATTGTGTTGTATGTTGGCATAGCTGAGACCGGCATGTCCTGATTGACTGTCCCGATGCCTTTGGGGCTTGCCATCCAGGTGAGCTCCATAGCTGGCATCCTCATGGTGACGTGAGCCAGACTGAGGCGCTTCACTGAGCTGATGATCGCTGGATTGTTTGCTGTTATGCGGCGTGGGTTTAGGGCATAACACAGCTCGTGCAATTGCAGCTCTAGCCTGTGCAGAGGTGCGGTCTTGGGACTGGGCAGACAAGTCTGAGTCATCAGATGCAGCAGGACGCAGCGCACACGGATCCTGTTGCGTTCGTCTGTGCTGTGGAGCATCTGGAGCACTTCTTCTCCTTGCAGCTTCGTTGTTGAGAGTGCCAATGACACGCTTGTGCACCAGCTCATGGTCAGCATCTGGTTCAGAAAATGATGTGCGGTCCTGCGGGAACTTGGCATGGTATCGTTTGCTCCTGTGGGCTCTGCTTGTGGCGGCTAGGGTTCTGCGCCCAGTAGGCACTTCCCTAGGAGCAGAGTGTGAGCTAACGTGGCCGTCTGTGAAGGCATCCCGGCTGCCCCAGCTTGCTGTGCGCCTCATTGACAGAGACCTGCAGTGTGCATTGCTAGGTTAGCAGGATGAATGGGAGAATGAAAGGTAGGGCCCACATTGGCCAGTGTAACATGGCTGACCTGCAGCCTTACCCAACCTGCTGTGTTGTCATGCAAGTGCAAAACGTTTGCGTGACCAGCGTTTCGCAGTAGTATGCAATGCTGCACAAAACGCATCACAGTGCTCTTTATAAGGTCTAGAATGCACTACCATAAGCAGAACACACAGGACTTCACGGACGAAGTCTGTACACCAGGCGCGTGCAGGTAGCGAGTTGTATCGCCCATCGAGGCGCACCTGTATGCAAATGTCGTACAGTACATGTGCATTGCTCTGCAAATGTAGCAGAGAGCAACTGACAGGAAGCACAGCGAACAGCACCCTCAACCCCCAACAAAACTCAAAGGCTTGCCCTTGTTGGTCATACGGCTTGCAGCAGATGCTTACTCTCGTGCATTGACTGGTCTGAGCAGAGGCACAGTGAACCAGAAGGTGCTGCCTTCCCCCAGCTTTGACATGGCGCCTATGAGCCCTCCCAGCACAGAGACCTGCTTGGAGCAAATGCTGAGGCCCAGCCCTGTACCCCCCCTGCTTCTGGGCCTCTTCATATCATCCTCTGTCCCCTGCATATCATTTCACTCTCAGTAGTCATAGACATTGCAAGAACATCATAATAATGTTGCTGCATGGATTGCATCAGCTGTACAGCTTTAGCCAACACAGCAAGGTCAGCACTTGAAGCTGCATGCCAGAATCAGCAACAACTGTTTTTTGGCTCCCACATTTTGCTTGAATGGCAAGAAAAAAAGTATGGCAGGCCATGCAGCCCAGCACAGAGATGCAGTAGTCATAGCATACACATGATACAGCAGCCAAGGTACTGACAGGCAGGACTCAAGGACTGAGTACGGCCTTGATGACAGCAGCAACACAGCAGCATCAGCAGCACTACTGGTGTGAAACTTTACACAACCGCTATGCAAGGCCATCAGATACACATGCTGCAGCGTGATTGCAGTATCCTGCAGCATGTCGATTTGACATGCTGACGGCTGCTGTGCATCAGGTTGCATTTACAGCTTCAGGTGTAAGACCATGCTAGGTCGTTTGTTTACCTGCACATACTCTGTGAACAGGCTCGCAAGGCCTTGCTTACTGATGCCACAACCCGTGTCTGTCACTTCAAACACAAGCCACTCTTCACAGCTAGGCTCCCTGCTGTCTGCACCTTCTGCAACAACACAGTATACAGTTGACATATGTTGTTGCTGCTGCTGACATGTGGGCATGTGAGCACATCGAGGAGTACGACAATGACGCATGTCACTAAATGACCACTTGTCACACACTTTGGTGCTCATTGAGGGTGCAGTGCGGCTTGTTATAGTGTCTTTGTGGTATCAGAAGGTGCTGGTCAGCTGCAATGAGTATGGCATGCAAGGCAAGAGATGTAGTGTACTGCTGGGAAAGGCAGCCATTGACAAGGTATCACACAGCTTGTCAGCCATGAGTGCTACCATGTAGCATGATTGGTACGCACCACTTCAGGCCTTGTTCATGCCCATCATGTCGACCATACATTGATTTCATGCAGAGGATCAATGCTCACCATGTAGAGATGCAATACAGATTCAACTCAAGCAGCCCAGCACACCTGCAGATGCATTGGATGCAGCTAGGAAGGGTGACTGCCTAGGTGCCTCAGGTCCCTTTGGTGCATCTGGTGGCGGAGCTGCATGATCCTTATTGGACACAGACACCCTGCGCGGGCAGCGCTGTGCCACTGTGTTATGCCAGCCGCTGCCAAGATCCTGGATGCTGGTCACAATGCCGCCACCCAGCCTTGTCTTGTCGCTTGCTGTGCCGTTATAGGCGACTGCAGATGTTGGCTTACTGAGTCTGCTGTCCTCACAAACAGCACTTTGACAGGCTTGTTGCAGACCTGGGCTGGAGCATGATCTGCGCATAGGTGGAGGGTAGTCTGAGAAGCTGCCACTGCTTTGACGACAGCCGTGCTCAGTCAAGTCTGTGCTGCTGCGGGAGCGCTCCCCGATGTTGCTACTGCACGGCGTGGAAGCACGAGTGTCTGGCTGTGGGCTTGCGCTGAACTGCGAACCAGCCATTGCATCCTGCTGATGCTGCTGCTGCTGCTGCTGCTTCTGATCAGACGGGCTTGATCTTGATTGTGAACTAGAGTCTGCGGCGTCAGACGTGACGTGCGCAGCACTTTGCATTGCATCATCAGATGATGAGCTGCTCATTGGTTGCTCATCCAAGACACAGTTGCTGCTCTGGCGTGAGTTGCTGCCCTTGGCAGGTTCATGGACAAGGCCATCTGTCAGCTCTCCAGGGGTTGCATTGCTGTCACTGGCAGTAGGTGGACCATCAGAAGTTGTACTGGACTCTTCACACTGTGCAGCCTGATGCTGACCACGACCTGATGACTCACCTTGAGCATGCCTGCTGTGAGAGCTATACAACATGGGCTCCTCTTGACGCCTTTGCTCTGATTCACCATCATGCAACTTGTGTCCTGTGTGCTTGTCCCTGGCATCATCACCCTGCAGCTGAGGACCTTCCTGTTTGCCGCGCCGAAGGGAGTTGGCTGCCTGAGAGATTGTCTGGGCAGTGTTGGCCAGCATGGCTTGAGACACAATGTGCTCGCAGGCATCAGGGGTGGTGAGTGGGTTGTCCTGCATGGCGTCATCAGCAACGTCATGAGCCTGCTGGCCACGCAGCAAATGTGTCTGTGCATGGGCCTCTGCCTCGTCAATTGCATTGGCCTGCTGTGAGGCATAGCCCTCATGCCCAGCGGCAGCACCACTGCCACGCTCTGTGGGACTCTTGTCATGCCTCTGTCTGACCTGAGGAGCCTGGTTGTCACGCATGCCCTGGCTGCGCATTGCAGATGCTGTGTGGGACAAGTGGGGAATGGCCAGAGCATTGCTCAGGAACGGTGACGCAGACTCTTCGGTGGGTTTGTTATGCTGAGCAAACAGCACTCGGTGCTGCTTCAACAACTGCTGCCCCGCCTGTTCGCCTGTCTGCTTCTTCAACATCCTGTGGTGCAAGGGCTGTGGTGTATGCTTGTGCTGAGCTGCCACTTGAGCTGGGCTGGGCCTGTAGTCACGCCCTGCCACTCTCACTCGCAATGCAATGGAGCCCTGCCTGGTAAACTTGGCGGCATTGGTGTACAGGTTCAGCAGGATGCCTCGAAGCCTGTCAGGATCCCCAAGCACATACTTGGGCACTCCATCTGTGTTGGGCTTGTGCAGCGCCACCTCAGCGTTTCTGCCAATGGTTGCCTCAATGATGCAATGTATGTCACCCACCAAATCCTGCACAACTGACACCCTGAGCCAAGTGTGATGTGTCCAGAGGTTGCTTCACATAAAATTCACATGCAACACATGCATTGCTTGCAAATGTATGACATCGTGTGTAAGCTGCCGAAGCTCATCCAAGAAACCTGCCGTTTATTACGCAGCCCCTTGTGCCACCACATTGCACGGTCGCATAGCGTATTGTTGCTGTAAACACACAAGTTATGGTGTACCACATGCTCAAGTTGGTGTCTGAGCATACTTAGGATAAGGACCAATTCACACAAAGAGTTGCAAGTGATGACAAGTGGCTGCAAGCTGCAATTTACAAGCAAGTATCGCCGAGGCGCTGTACCTGGGTGTTCATTTCTGTCCGCACAACATCCAGCTGTTTGCCAGCCTCCATCTTGAAGAAGTCCAGGAAATTAGAGACAGTGCTCAGCAGAATGCTGCCACTGACGCGAATTGTCTTTGCTAGTTCCCGCTGCTCCTCCTACAGCAGCATGACTCGAATATGTTTTCTATGCAAGATGTAAGATTTCTTTGCTAATGAGCTGCTTAAGAGCAGGCATGCATTGAAGCCTATTTTGTGCATGGTGCAAAATCAGCATCATATTGGCGCAGTCATGCTGTAAGAATGCATAAGACAAGGTAGCCAGCTATGATGTCAATGCATCTGGACAGTCCCGTGGTGTTCTTTGCTGGATGTTTGAGCTTATCAAAGTCACTGTGTAAGCATTGATTTTGCGCTCAGTGGTTGCAACACAACATGCATCAACATGACTCTCTGCCTCCTAGCAGCAAGACTGCGTGCAACGGCGCTAGAGCATAACCTGAGCTGTCATACAATGTGTGGGGCATGCACAAGGGCTGCATCATGCTCTTCCAAGTACAGCAGTGCAACCAGGCAGAGCCCCCAGTCTGGACCCTACACTCCTTGCCACCAAATGCAAACGAGATAAGCAGTATGGTTTACCACTGAACACAGAAGATAGCCAAACCACAACCTGCTTGTGACCAACACTGTCACATGCAAGGAGTTGTCAACTTGTCATTGAGCAGGTGTGCAAGCAAGCAATCTGCTTCACGCAGCTGCAGGGGGTCTTGCACATGCACGTGATTAGCTGGAACACAGCAGTTCGGTTGCACTGGTTGTAGTGATTAGTATAACAGCTTCTTGCCGATTCCTGCGGCAAAGTTACCTGCAAGGGCATCTCCAGCAGCATCTCAGCAGATGCTAAGCAGCCATTCAGAGGGGTCCGCACTTNACGAGGGCAGACACTATGGCATCACATCAAGTGTACATTGCTTCCACACACATGGACACACATTTGCTGCCGAGGTCGGGGCACAGCGTCATGTCGTGCTTGCTGCTATGCATGCGCACTAAGTACAAACCGTATTCGTGGTTGAGAGCAAAATTGACACCTGGAATATTCAGGAGGCAGAGGGTGTCAAGTCTGCATGGGTTGACCGATGCATCACATCAGCGCGGCTTGGTCTTCACATCCTGAATCATCCTGGCAGACAATTGCAAGCCAGCTTACCTGCAATCCGCTTGCACACTCCGCAATTTGGTAGAAACGTCAATTCGACTGCAGTTGCAACCTGCTTTTCTGGCTTATTATTGTCAAAAATCAACTAGTTGTTCTTTACTGTGTGTTGCATGTGCAGATTTTGGTTTGGACTGTNTCTTGAAGCTGGTCAGGAGCGTGAGGAGGACCTTGATGGCTGCTCTCTTCTCCTCAACAACAAAGTGAGNTTGGAAGTCAGCTTCTATGCCTGTAACCAACTGTAAATGTGAGTTCTAACGCTCTGAGCAGGCAGAGCACAGTGAGCTATCCTTCACAATTCCTCACCAGGATTGCGAAACCTCAGTGTGACGGAGTTCAGCTCGAGAGGTTTGGCGTCATCACACAAAGTGCTAATAGCTTCTTCTGACAGGTCAGAGGATAGCTGGCCCACTGCGTCGTACAGCACCTTGTGTAAGCCGTTCAAACTATGTGCCGTAGCGGCTCTGGAAAGTCTGTCATCACGATTGAAGAAACTTGGCGTAACAAGCAAGTCATCTGCCATGACGCTTCCCTTTCGCACGGGACCAAAGCGTTTTCAGTGTGCGTTCACCGAGACAGCGGGCCGCTNACACATACTGATCATGTGTTTTGTCTTGCATTGCAGCACCATGGATGTACTGGCACCACATTTTGCCAATGCAGCATGTGGACCAAACACNGATGCGGCTTCACCTGAGGCTTGAGAAGTGTGCCGTGCAAACTGCTGCGCGAGTTGCTGCAGGTATGCTGAGTGCTGAGCTTCTAAGGCAGAGAGTTGGCGCTGCACAACAATTGCAGCTTAGCTATATCCATTGCATAACAACAATACAAGTGGAGTGTGCAATGTGCACCTCTGAAAGCAGCTGTGGCAACTTTGTGGATNCACGTGCCAGAAGTGTCGGAACTGATCCCTCAAGATCATCCAGAGTGGCAGAAACTCCGCTCAGGGAAAGTCACAGGCAGCAGCTTAGCAGAGTTCCTAGGGCTGTTTGAGGAGAGTGCTGGAGCAGCCCTGTCATNTGGCTGCTACCATGCTGACATGGACCCCACCCATAGAGAGACTGTGCACCGGCACTGGAGCTCAGGTGACAGAAACTGCTCACTGCTATCAGCAACCTGCTGATGCGCACTTGCTGCTGTTGTTGCAAGCTTTGCTNATTACAGTTGCACCTGCTACTACAAGTGCGAGAAGATGCTGCACAATACCCTAGTGTTGTCGGCAATTTGCTGCCCCCTTGCCCTACGAACCGAACAAGTTATCACAAGCACCACTCCAGTCATTGTGCTGCCTTGCCAGGACAGTGCCATTGTGAGCTTGCTTTTCATTGCCAAGCNAGAATCACCTGCTATCATTCCTGTACCGTCTCATCTCAACATCTAACGCTGGACATATTGCACCCTCATGTGACTAGGACATCAACCCATGACCAACAGCAAGCTGCTTGGTCTTACATCTGTTGAAAAGTAGACCTTCGATAGACGTGTGTGACACTGTTGCAGCTGTTGAAACTATTGATCATGGTTTTAGTATACCTACAGGCTAGTGCAGTTTCGAGCAGCACTTGCACCTTTGCAACCTTCCATGCGCCATTTGAACAGTATGTGTGCATTGCAACACAAAGTATGANATGTCTGTAACCAAAACACAGGACCAAATGAGAGTGTTGAAGTCTGGCATTTTGACTTGCTGCAGCTGTGCATCGTACAGCTTTAGTCTGCAGCTGTACAGAGACAAATATTCCATGGGACACCACTTTCAACTGTTTGTCCTCTAGGCTGGCTCTGACATGTATGTACAGTGCTACTGCTCTACTCCATGCTGCTGAACCTGTGAGTTGCAAGTTTGTAGCTAAGTGCTGAGGTTGAGCAAGCCCTGTAGGGCCATAATGCAGTTAGCAAAGGCAAGCATGAGCATAATAATGTATATGCTGCATGCTCTTGCCATGGGTGGGTCANCTTCAAGTTTGCTGTTCTGTTCACACAAGCTGCCTGCATATCAGCTTGCCTCATTGCATGCAGGCTCAGCTTGATGCTGGTGCATCAATCGCAGCTCTTCGGCGCTTCAGCGACAATCTTGCCAAACTTCCTGAGCAGGGCTGGGGTATGTGTGCCTGCCTTGCATCACCCTGCAAGCACCTGTCCAACCAGCTACGCTATCTGCGCTGCTGTACTCAACTGTATGCTTGCTGCTGCCAGAGGACAAGTTGAAACCTGTCATGACTGAGCTGGCTTACAATTTGGAGTCCTTCAACCCAGTCTTTACAGCAGTCCTTCTCAAGGCAAGAACTCACAACCGTACTGTATGCGTTTCCACCCAGTGAGGCAGCACCTGGCTGCACATCTTGCTGGGAACCTGCTACAGCGTGCTGAGCTGCAACCTTGCTCCACTTGATTGCAGTGCACTGACGTTTGCAAGCACATGCTATGCTAGCTTCTGCGCCATCACGTGTCAGTCACAAGACTTGTTGCTTTGACTGTTGTGATGTGGGCACACTGTTGTCAACAGCAACCAGGTCTACTCGTGGTCAGGGACGTGACCATCCCAACAATCAGCATGCTGTGTCACGCAGGAATTGCTGGTGTGCCTGCATGTAGCACGCAAGCTGAGTCAGTGCATGCAAATGCTATCAAGATGAATGTGTCTTTGCATCAGTTGCCTCATAGATGTGAGTGCTGAGTGGTTCCGCNAGCTGGTAAACCACCAGTACTTCAGACAAGGCATCTGGGGGTCAAGCGAGTTCATATCCTGGTCTACTGGTCTGTCTGTGTAGTCACGCCGATGCCCTGACATCACAAGCCTTCCTACGCTGCATCCCCTGCATTGACATCAGTAAAAATAGTGTTGGCAGTGGTGTGCTGTACTTAAGGCAACTTTTGTACAAAACACATCAGGATATGTTGAGTCTTATGTGCAGACGATGCTGACAGTGAATTGCCTCATACGTACCTCACAAAGTGAGCCGCAGTATCTGTTCATTTCTACATTCACACNCTCCTTGGGCTCCCGCACCACCCCCCTGCCAGCCTTCTCTGGCAAGAGATGGCATGTTGTCCAAATGACTGCTGCAGAAGCGCTTGCCGCTGCACCTGATACCCTTTTCAAGGTACGCAATCAAGTGATTGTGAAGTTCAAGCTTGCCTGTCATTGCTCAAAACGCACCTACTGCATTGCCCTGGCACATTTCTGCGCCATGTCTGACTTGCAATGTGACCAACAGGCCTCTCTGCAACAGAACACACAGTACCAAGCTATCACAAGCGTAGCTGAATTTTGCAGTGTCAGCGAGTTGCGTAGCCGCAGCACAGCCAGCGTGTTTGTTGACATCNACTGGGTCCAACTGCTATTGATACTGGCCATTGTCTGTCACAGGGCCTCAGCAGCTGCTGCAGATGTACAGGCNCCAAGGACAGTAAGCTGACTACACCCCTCTCAGATAAGTACAGCTTCAATCAACCTTGCAAGAATATCTTCTTGTGTGTACCTAGGCTGTCATNGCACATGCACACAATGCTTGCTGTGACTCACTCACATGCTGTGATCGATTGAATGAATTCATATCAATGCTGCATGTTACCTGCAGCTCGCCATGACCAGCCGCTTTCAAATAGAGTTGTATCTTCTGACTGAAGTAGCTGTGTGCCTCTGCTGGATCTGTACATTGAAATGTCCTGGTCAAAAGTGTCTTGACCAGCTGAACAAGAACTCCGCTTCCCGGTGAGGGAGCCGTCCCTGACGAGTTGTTGTATTGCACAGAAAAATGCAACATGCAGGAGTGTTAAGAGAGCCTGGTACAAGGGTACTTTGAGCAACTCTGCGGCTTACTGCTGTCAAGGCACACTCCCTGCCCTTCACAGGTGCTGCAGTGCAGATGATTGCTGCTGATTGATGACTTGCTGAAAATGATTTGACTGCCCTGGGTTTTCAGCTACTAGGCGTCAGTGACGTTTTAGCGTCAGCGCACTAAGTGACCTTTTGCCAACGCTTTGCGACTCATTGTGACGCATAGCCTCGCTTGCCACAACACCATTTGCAATTTGGACGCGGCGGGAGAACAGACGAGATTCATGAAGCACGGATATATATAGTTCTGCAGCNGTGCTACAGTCTGCAGCTACTGCTCCCACCTGCTGCGTTCTTGACAGCAACACAGTCTTGCTGTGTGCCATCTGCTGCAGGGCTTTCAGCAAGGCTCTCAACAGCATGCAGAGGCGGTGTTCAATCAAATGTTTGGAGGAGGCGGGTTTGGCGGCTTTGCTGNCTACAAGACTGACAAGGACCATAAGCATGTGCAAAGGACAAAGGCAGGGCTGCTGCATCCAGAAAGGTCTGTGAACTCAAGCTGATGTACCTCACTTCGAGTACACACTGCTCACAATACATCAGCGTTTGATNCAGGGACCATCTAGGAAGTGAGTGCATGCTAGCAGATGTGCGTCAAGTGCTGAGTGTGCTGAGTCTGGCATCCATACAGCTACATCAACGTGCCTTGCCCAGTGGTGCACGAGCCTTCAGGGCAGATTAGGGTCTGCTGGGAGTCTGCGGGGAGAACTCATTCATATTGAGCATACCTTGCTGCAGCATGGATTCACTGGGCTCAGGGGCATTTTTGTGGTTCGGTAACTCTTAGCATGGCATCAGCAGGCTGCAAATTGCCATCATGAGAACTGTCAATGAACCGCACAAACATCTTGCCACAAGGACACAGGTGGTACCACACGGACATGCACCCTGTTTGTCAANATACATTCACTCAACTCGGCGACAAGCTCCAAGATTCGGTTTGACAATGACCTTACCCTTGCCCAGCTAGAGAAACAAAGAGACCTAGGCCTCTCAAAACATTTTCTTCGTTTGAAGGTCCAGGGCTACCAACCCTTCTTCAGGGTGCGGCCTTAAGATACAGACATGGAAACACAGTAAGCTCATGCTGCAAGGGAGGTTCCTGAAAGATGTGGCATTTCGGACAGTGAAGGCTTCTCACTACCTGCTACCTGTTATGCAAGCTTCTGAGAACAACAAGATGCATGAGGCCATAAGCTGTCATATCCACCCAAGTGACACACCAAGCAGGGGCCACTGTCCTTCCAGAAATTCATTCCTGCAACAGAGCTGCCCTAGCCCAGACATCAGTATGCCAGATGCTTCCACATCCGTGGCAGGCAAAATGACTTTGTGGGGCATGGATGTTCTTGCGTGTCTTATTGCAATGTGAGCAATGTTGTGCTGCCCTTACATTGCAGACCTTCATTTTACTTNTAAGCAAATGCTGTAGCACCGGGTACTTCGAGGCTGCTGCCAGCATGGGAGCGTCAGCAGCCGCGGTAATGTCACCACGCTGCTGGACTGACAGTCTGCGAAGCTGAGTATTGATACGCGGTCACCAGTTGCGTCTTACACGCTGGGGCATCATTGCAGGACTTGACAGCTGGATCATGTGCTGNATTGCAATAAGCCTGTCACTGGACTGGTACAGGCTACATGGCATTGAGCATCTGGGCAAGTAATGCACATGCATGCAATGCTGTCTGCCTCAGCAGCAAAGCAGGGTCAGTATGGTAGCATAAGACACATCAATCAACCTGACATGCAGTCACAACTGTCGAATCTGCCTGAACCGTTTCAGCCTTGCTCTACCTGTGGTACACTGTACTACGATGCATCAGGAGCAGTGTATTTGTAATGCTGTGAGTTGCAGTGTACAGCAACAAATGCAGCATGTACAGCTTGGGGACTAGATGCTTGCCGTGTGTCAATCTCGCCCCATTTGTCTCCAGCAAAGGAGCCGTCTTCCTGCTGCAAACTTACCACATCTGCATGCCAAGCACAAGACCATTGCTTTGAATAGTGCAGCATAAGCAGCATTCATGTGATTTGCGCATGCCGCTTTGTTACGGCAGCGCTATGACAGTGTTCCAGAACAGCAAGCACAACAGAGATGGATGTGCTGGTTGCTGTTGATATTCACGAANCTGTTGTGCTAGACCTGCTGACACCCAATGATCTGCTTAAAAAGTCCAGCGCAAACCGAGCCAAGCAGTTGCAGGTGCCTGCACATGCAGAATCTGCAGCTACAGNCTGCTTTCATGAGCAGCTGCTCCTGCCTCAGCAAGCTTCCCCATTCAGAAGCACTAGCTCCTTGCATAGCGTGCACAGCAGCAAACGCGAGTNCCTTTGCTTGCAAAATGGACTCATCTGAACCTGCAGTTAGTACCAAAAGATTGACAAAGTTCATGATGCAGAGCACCAGGCTGCNTTGCGGCATGCACCACAATGATTAAAATATCATCATTGTTAATCCACCGCACTGCGTCAGATGAACATGACACGGCTTGCTGTGACATTCGAGCAGTCACTGAATGCATCAAAGCTGTCAGGAGACATAACATGGCAGGCAACACCAGAGCCATGTTGCTCAGCCTCAGCAGCAGCAGCCCTATGNCGCAGTCAGCATATCATCAGCAGCCGTCGCGCCTGCACGCACAGCTCGTTTTGTGAGGTATACACTTCGCATTCTGTGGTTGCGGTGACTTGAGTCTGACAAGTGCAGGATGATCACTCGCTCTGTGATGAAGTTCGTTGTACTGACGCTTCTCGCGCTCTGCGCTGTACATGCAGCTCATGGAACTGCAGTCACAACAGGTGAATGGGCATCTCAAGGCTGCACCGGTTTGCATTGTGCAATGCATGCGCAACAAAGTTCATGGGACACTGCTTCCCGNTGCCTTGTCCACTGACACAGTAACGGACAACCATTAGCTTTGTGGCTCCCAGTGCATCTGCAAAATCAGTGCACTGCAATTTGTTGACACCCTGACCAGTACACAGCAAGGTCAATTGCTAGAAGCACACTGTGGTCGCTGACTTGCTTAGTAAGCTGGGGTGGGAGGCCAACACAGAGCTGACCAGCAGGTGGAGTCTTCACGAACAGAGTCATGTTGAGATTGCATATCATGTACAGCATGATGTGCAGCACAGCGGGTTGANTAACAGGCCTGACAAACTTCTGTGGGTGATTCACTAAGTTGCAGTGGACCACCAGACACACTGCTAACAGATCATCTGCTTTGCTGCATTGCTTTGTTGGCCTGTTAGCGTGAGGCCCGTGTGTTTGCAAAATACCTTTCACGCTTGTGAAAGGAGGGCCAGCGCCACCCAAAGATGCCTTCCACAACAGGGGCTGCCAGGGGGGCCGCTGTAGGGCGCCCGTAGGGGTCCACCGCTATCATTTCTGGTGCTACAATGTCATCTTCGTCATCCCATCCAGCCCTAACACAATAGTCATGCCAGTTCAAACAATGTTGGCCATAAACTCCGTGTAGCCTGCAATGCTGTGTCCTTTCTTGTCAAGGCCGTGAACAGCCAAATGTGTGTACAGCCACTTGCANTTGTCCCTGATGACAACCCTGACCATATAAACATTTCTGCACATAAGCAACATGCCTATCCAGGCAAAACTGCTGCTGTTAGGTTAAGAACGCTCAACAGGCATACCAGCGAGCCACAGCTTTTTGAGGCCCTACCTGCAAGTCTTTGGACGGCAGTTCGCTTGCGGTACAGTGGTTGCTGTGATGACGTAGAATTTGATCTATTTTCGGCCTAGCAGCGGCCTGTTTCTGCNATTTGATCTGGCCTTGATGTCATCTTGTGAAACACTGTCAGTTGTGTGTTTGCATCACAAGATGGCACTGAGGCCAGATTAAACTAGAATGTAGACCCACAATGCCTTGCATACGCATGCAAGCAGTGTTTGTCAGGGTCAATTTTGAACGGCAACTCGGCTGCACTCTCGTGCTGGTGAAGCCTTCTTGTGTGCATGCACTTCAAATGATTTGGTGTTNGGGTGTAATGTACAGTCACAGATCCAATTACCTGCATGCGCTGCTGGTGGCCTTCAAGGATGTCATTGGCTTGGGCAGCAGCAGCTGCTTCTATGCCATTGTGCCCATGTTCCATGCCAACTCCTGGGGGCTGGTGTTTGCTGCCCCCATGACTGGAGCCCGCCNACTGTCGCGTATGGAGGCAGCCATATCCTCATCAGAGGCATTGCCATCCCCGGCTTGGATGGCATCTTCATCCTCTTCTTCCTCTGACTCAACAATGACATTGTGCAAATCCTCCCTGGCATAAGCGCACATGTTCTCCAGGTCAGACGGGTCCTCATCAAGGCCGACAAGAGGCCGGCTCATGATGGTGCCAATCTCAGAGAGATTGAGGCCCGCAGCAGCACAGCGCTTCAGCAGGGCTGTGGCAACTTGCAAGGTCCGNTCAGGGCTGATGTCAAGATGATGGGCACACCTGTGGAGCCCATCAGAGGCGAGCTGGAGGCTTCTTCAGGTGAAGCACCAGCTTTGGCAGCTTTGTTGGGCCTCCAGTATGCTGGCAGCAGGAAGAAGTATGGTGGCTGCCGCTGCCCGATGTCACCAGGCAGTGCCTGCATATGCAGCAGGTGTTGAAATAGGCTTAGCATGCTGCGCCGCACATGCTCAGAAGCCACAGGCTTCTTTTGTGCCAGCTGTTGGCAAAAATCCACTGTGTGGAGAAGGTCTGACTTCCCTCAGTGTCCAACCTTGGCAGCGCAAAAACATGAGTTATGATGTATACTGCAGACCATGCTATGACGCAGACAGTAGAGCTGCAATCCCTGATTGCATTCAAAATGTGCTGTGGCATGCCCAGCAGACCTTGCTGATGCGCCAACAACTTGCATCGAGACAAAGGCCTGGCTTGCTGATACATGCATGACTTTAAAAAGGCTGCGTTGCATGTGCACAGATCCATTGGTTGTACAATATGAAAGCTGCAGAGCGTGGAACGCTACAGATGTGCAAAGTNCCGGGACGACCAGGGCTGAGCAGGGCAAAGCTGGGTAGGGCAGGACAGGAAGGGCCGGGTAAGGTACAGCAGGGCCACTCCAAGCAAGGCAGGCCAGAGTGGGACAGGACAGCCCAACTGTAGTGCAGCAAGGTATGAGGCGTATTGAATGTTGCTGCATTGCTTGAGGCAGGATGCTGACACAAGGAAAGAGCAGCTGCGGAAAGGCGCTGCACTGTCAACAAGTATCAAACATGGCCAGGCAGCGTGACTTGCTCAAAGCAAATTTGCAATTCCTGTATGCTCAGGGCTGATNATAGTTCCACAACATCCACTGCTCAAGCAGACAGAATGGGATTTTCGAGAGGAAAGCGAGAAAGCAAGGGAATTGAACATCACGATTCGTGGAGCAGGCAGCCTGGGACGACAACAGATCTTCTCAGATGACTTTTATCATGAAGACGAAATGCCAATAAGAATCCCAAACTGGGATTTTGGAACAACGAAACAGCGTGAAGTCCTGATCAACCACGTGCTGCCGGCCCTCCACATTACACCTTATCACGTTCGAGATGCTGTTGTGGTCCATATCCGGAGCGGGGATGTGTTCTCATCAGAAGTCATTCACCCTTATTATGGTATTACCCTTATGCTGGCTGCCTTAACTGGTTGGAGCTGCTTGATTCATGTTTCCTCATGCTGCCTCATCTGGCCACCGATGCAGTAGCTTCTTATGACCTGCTGGCCTACTGCTACTCTTATTGGCTGTGACATGTGACCTCCTGACGCACCATGCTGTAATGTGCAGGGCANGCAGTGGTGCCACACCTTGTATTGCAAGTCCGGACGAGAGAGACCACCACAACTATGTTTGAGATGCAGGAATTTTTTGACACGAAGATGTCTTTCAAATTGGCATGCAAGTATGTCGGTGAAGAAGACAGCTGATTTAGAAATGACGTGGTAGAGAGATTACACGCTGAGCACTGCTTAACACCAAGCTCATTCGATCCATCTGGTTCAAAAACACTTGAAATCGACTTGGAATTCAGGGCTTCCAGATATGACCAGGGCGTAAACAGTGGTTCTGTTACGTTGACCTAATGAATGTCGATCGCCTGCTACAGGACAGCAGCATGTCGTCGATGCCAACGAAGCCGTGCTATTGTTGGAGGCTAGTTCTGTGAACAGTAGCCCCTGCCACCTTGGCCGGTTAGCCAACAGTGCTTTCCGCTTTACACTCCAGGTTTGATTGCAAGTACTGTCTACAGCGTTTCTGCTACCCAATCTGCGGGCCCCCAAAGTATTTTGGGTTTGCTTCCACGTGTATCCAACGTTTGCTGTGCTTGCTGGCAAGTNACTGCTGCCGCTGCATTTGGGATATACTTGGTGAGGTTCTTGCGGCGCAGCTTCTGCTCTCTAGCAGCCTGCTGCCTGGCAATCTTGACCTTCAACTGCACAACAGCAACACAATCTGACANACTGTCCACAAGGTTCTCACCTCAGTGCAATATCGGCTTGCAGGCAACAAATTGCAGGCAAACATGCTGCAATGCGGACAGCAACCTCGCTATGACAGGGGACAATGGCATGTCATAGCAGCATGTATTCAGGGGCTCTGGGCATATGTACAATGGATACAGCAGTCACATGGTCATACCATGTCAGTATCAATGCGCTCCACATACTCAGTCAGCTTCTGTGCCAGTGTTGCCTCGACCACATCTCCACTCTTCACAGACTTCAGGACATCACTTTCAGCTTCCAGGCGGCGCCGCTTCTGGCCAACAGCAGGCGNACGTGGATGGGCTGCGATGCAATGTCTGAAACACACAGTGTCTCTCACAGCAGGCCAACCGTGTATTGGTGCAACTTGTGTTGCCAGGGACTGTACAGAGCATGGTAGGCTGCAATGTGTTGTCACCCACCATGCATCTGCTTGCAGATTTTGGCCTGTGTGCTGCTTCAAGATTTGGGAAGGTCTGGCGAGGGTGTACTCTGTGGAGAGCTAGCTGCCTTCTGTGTGCACCCCACTCACAGAGGCTCTGGTAGGGGCGACAGCCTTTTAGACTACGTTGAGCAAAGTGCCCGCACAAGAGGCATCCAGCGCTTGGTCTTGCTCACAACGCGCACGGCAGATTGGTTCATTCAGAGAGATTTCAAGTCTGATGGTTGTGCTCACCAAAGCAGCCTCATACCAGACAGTCGCAGGCTTGTTATTGATCCAACTCGCAACTCACAACTGTACCACAAGGAAATACTAGATCTCAAAGATACTGTGCAGGCTGCACCTGCAGGCAAGCGCATCGGCTTTTGACATTTGTTATTTTGTCAGCTGATCATCTGCTGTGCAATTTCTGGCTTAAAGTATTGCTTGAAGTCTTGTTGAGCCTGGTTGAGAGCAATAGGAGAAATTTCAGGTCTTTCAGTGTGTCACCTGACCCACAGAACTCGGGTTGTTACCGTGCTGCTGTTTGCCACTGAGTCTGAATTGATAGGCAAGGGCTTTTGTGTTGTCCTGCTCTTCTATGAGTATTGCGAGACTTCTTACAGAATTGCTGAATTTGATGTATGGTGCTAGGCGGTGAGAGGTCAAGGTGGTCTTGCCTGTAGGCTATTGCACGTGCCAGTCAGGAAGCTGCTCCTGCATGCTGTACAGCCTTTGTCCTNCATTGCCTTCCTCTGAAGCTAGAGAAAGCGTACCAGTTGGGCCTGAACCTCTTGCTGTCGCGATAGTTGGCAGACCCAATGTGGGCAAAAGCAGCTTGCTGAATTCCATTCTGGGGCGGGAGCGCTCAATTGTCTCCAGTATGAGCGGCACAACAAGGGATGCAATCGACACTGATATGGTGCTGCCTGATGGACGGGCATTCAAGCTGATTGATACTGCTGGCATCCGCAAGAGAGTTGCGGTAGCAGCATCTAAAGATGGTGCAGAGCCTTTGTCTGTTGGCCGCGCACTAGCAGCAATCAGAAGAGCTGATTTGGCAGTGCTGGTTATTGATGCTGTGGAGTGTACAACATCTGGCCATTTTGCTTGCACTGCACAGGACTTCAGGCTGTCTGAGATCATTGCTGCTGAAGGCAGGGCTTGTGTGATTGTTGTCAATAAATGGGATTGCATTCAGGACAAAAGCAATAAGACCATGGAGGCGTATAGAACAGATGTGTTGGCGTCTTTGCGCCCTATTTCATGGGCCACTGTTGTGTTCACTAGTGCCACCACTGGGCAGCGTGTCAACAAAATCTTAGATNAAATGTCACCACGTACGATTGGCAGCATCTTTGCCGGACGACGCAATTTGACGTGGTCATGATGGATCCGCCTTGGCAACTGGCGACAGCAAACCCAACTCGTGGAGTTGCACTGGGCTACAGCCAGCTCACAGACCAAGACATAGTCAACCTTCCTGTCCCAAGTCTTCAGTCTAATGGTTTCCTGTTCATCTGGGTGATCAATGCAAAATACAAGTTCACTTTGGACCTTTTTGAGAAGTGGAACTACAGGTGTGACTCCAGACTCAGCATTCCATTTAGCCAATGATTCAGTGCATGCAAATGTGCAATGAGAGTGTTTCTTGCTCAGGATTACAGCTAGCAACTCAGATTGTGATATTAAAAGCACATGCTGCTGTGATCTGCAGGCTGGTTGATGAGATCGTGTGGGTGAAAATGACTGTCAACAGACGCCTGGCAAAATCACACGGCTACTATTTGCAACATGCCAAAGAGGTATGCTTGGTCGGCAAGAAGGGATTAGACCCATGTGGCATACGCCATAGCGTAGGCAGTGACATCATCTACAGTGAGCGGCGAGGANAGAATGTTTCAGTGAGAGGCGACCATATCGATAATCCGGCAAATGCCGGGACCCAGGGGGTTGTTGTACCCGTTCCGGGGAAATTCGAGCAGTGCGGTCACACACAACTTGAAACTGACTAGAACATGCTGCTTGCTCTTGTTCGAGTNCGCACATGTTGGCAACAACCGTGAGCAGTCGATCGTACATCCAATAGTTGCACAGCCTGCCAACATTGCCATGAGGGCTGCGCCAGCATCACAGCCTGTTGTACAGACCAGGGCAGCCACAAGAAAGGCTTCAGCGGCAATCAAAGCACAAGGTCTTGGCGCCAAGCAGTAAGGTAGCTGAGGCAGCACAAGCAGCTGCACAGCNGTCACAAATCAGATGAGAGGCAATCATTGTGTCACATGCACGTCCAGTATTGTACACAACTGAGCTCTGCATGTCAGACACCACAAAAGCATTTGNGGTACAGCATTGCTCCCAGCAGCTCCTCTGTAGAGAACGCTGCTCAATGGGTTCAGTCTCCAACTGGACGTGGGATTGGGCGGTCAATGTCTGAAACAGTGCAGCAGCTGTCGGCAGATATGCAGCTTAGCAGGGACTGTGAGGCAGCTCTCAGCATGCAGCTTGGCAACCAAGCNGAGTGTCATGAACAAATCTGTAGTTTGTGGTGTATGCAAAGTCGCAAGCTGTCCAAAGCCATGCAATAATTGTACAGGCTTGTCTGAGTTGCATGCCTTGGCAACGTGCATCATTTGCAGCTCCCACAAGCAAACCCAGCAGCATGGTATGTAGTGCATCAGCACACAACACGTGAAGGTAACATATGCTCCGCATTGCACATGTCATCAGGTGACGACTATGATCAAGCCAAAGCTGCTGCAGTGGCCTTGCCACACTTGGCGCATGTGCATACAGGCCAAGCACATGAACAGCCGTGTGTAGACCATCTGGTGTGAAAGGCAACTCACTGAGGCATCAGCAGAGAACTCAGCGGTCCAGAAGGGGTAGTTGGGGGTGGAGGCGTAAGCCTGGGTGTAGGCAGGGGCGCTCAGGCAGCCCACCATCAGGCCACATGTNCGCTGCTGGCTTTGTTTCTCTTGCCCCACACACCGTGAGTATACCAATAAGAACGCACTGCACAAGACTGTGTGGGAGATGACAGTGGCTGGCATCGCCTGAACATGTATCTCATGGAGTTGACGGTGCCTCTGACTTCTTGCTAGCTCATGCGGGAGCAGTTGAGTCAGCTTGTTGTGAACCTGGGTCCACATGTCATGCAGGCTGCTGAATTGCTGTTTGGCGCTGCTGGGCGGCCACACGATTACTTACAAGAAACTCTGCTACGGCTGCTGGGGGTTGGCTTCTTCGGTGCTGCCACCCAAAACTGGGTTCTCAAGGTTAGCACCTGCGCGTGATGCTGTGGTGCTGCATGCGACTGGAATTGCTGGCTGTTACCACTAGTATGTAACATCTACGGCAATTTGTCTTGGTGAGTCAATGACCTTTTTGCCAAAACTGTGTACATTTGAAGCACTTGTGTATAGCCAAGAGCCCCTGTCCAGCTGCATGTACAGTTGTCTGGACCNGCATAGCACTTGCAACCAGTGATCCTGTTTTGCAGGCAAACACAAGGGCAAAGCCTGAGTCCACATCTGCTGGGACCTTGCCAAGGTACTGCAAATGCTTCAAATCCCCATGTTATGCTTTGTGCTGGTGTTGAATTTGCTGGANGCAGCGTATTGGTCCCGAAGGCTCAGTTTGGCAATTGAATCCTATGCTCTGTGTAGCTTCCCACGTGCTGGATCCTATACAAGTTTTGCCTTCCTGCATACAGCAGCAGCCTGCTGTCATCAGAGCTACAGCTGCTAGTTGTCACAGACAACTGCTGGGTGCTGGCCAGTGGTCTTACGGAAGGTACTAGAAGCTGTAGCTATCCAGCCAGTTGAGGTACAGGTTTGCGGGACAACTGACAGCAGAGCAAAAAGGTTTGACAGCAGTAATAGGCACGGTTTACAGCTGTAACAGGGGCATATGCAGGCCAACACAGCTCAAACAAGACGCTTAGGTCAAACAAGCGGGAACCAGTACGCCTTTGTGCGCTCTGCAGCGCGTGACACAGGCACTTATCGTGGGTGCATACACACTCTAGCGACAAACACAGGCCCGTGCGCGCATCTTGCGACTCATTGGGACACTGTTCCCGGCACGTGCAACTTCCATCAAGCCCGCGCTGGACGGATGTCAACTTTTGGTCACTAACAGTTCGTTGTACGGGCGGCCGCTCTCACCGTGAGTGGACGCATCAGTTGCAATGGTGCTGGAGAGGACGCTTGGTCACAATCTCGGCTTCCGCATAATAGGTCGTCAACTCCTGTCTCACTGTCCATGCAGTCAAACAAGCTGCTGCTNTTCTATGCACCATGTTGGCTGATATGTGCTTCAGAAACCTTTGGCTCACCCTCGGCACCGTAGTTCCTGCCACCCTGAAGTCCAAACCTCTGCTCAGGCACACAATCTTGTAAGTCATATCGTATATCATACAAGTAGTGTCACGCATCCGTGAGAGTGTCGTGTGTATGGGCCTACTTGGGCAGCACTGTAGTTCTGAATGATGGCTCCTGCCAGCTGACATGTGGCCAGTCACGGGCGGCGAAATGAGCTGGTGACACCCTGTTCAAGTCATGTACTGTGTTTGTAGCATCTTTTTCATGTGTCTCTGGCTGCAAGCATGTTGCGCAGCTGTTTGCAGGGTCCTGTGACATTGTGATGAAACATCATTTGTCAGGATGCTCAGCTGTACAACGGTGTATGCCAGCTTGTACATGTGTACACATACATTCAATGCTTTTGGTCAGCAGTGAACACAGCGCTGCAGATCCCCTTGTCTGCACACTGTGAGCGCGACCATGCGACAGACCACGACAACACCTATGGAGGTCTGACTGACTGCTTGTTGCCAGCTGATTTTGTCTTGTGTACTGTGCAGGCATGGCCATAAGTTCCAGTTTTTTTGCAAGTACTATGCAGCCATGATGCTGTCCCTGTGCGGATGTATCATTCTGGGAAAGGACATACCTGCCATTCAGCAGTGGTCTCCCTTGTATGTCATGATCACTGTCATTGTGGTCATGAGCGAAAAGGTAGACACCACCATCACAAAAGGTCAGGCACTGAGGCTCTATGCATATCTNCAGCAGAGCCATGCCCTCGTTGCAGTCATGCAGACAGGGTCCCGGCACTTGGCATGTTAGACCAGTCTGCTGACGCAAGACATGCTGAGACTAGTGCTTGAAGCCTCTTGAGTGAAGAACCAACGTGAAATGCTGATGCCCTGTGCAGAGAGCAAGTTTGCAAGCATGCAGCTTGGCTTATGAGAGTNGTGGCTCTTGCAGGTCAACTTACCTAATGCCGCTGCAGTCAGATGGGCGCTGTAAGAGCGCTATGCAGCGTCACACACCTGAAGCAGCTATGGCAACATGCAACACAAGCTTGCTAAACCAGTACTTGTAGGTCACAAAAGCACATGAGTCGCCAACATTACAGCCTGCTAGTGCAGCTCACAGGTATCCAAATTGACCAGGGCTGAAGGTGATGGCTTACACAATAGCCGCATCTTGTCAAGCTGCACATGTCATGCTGCCCAACAATGAAGCACTGTGACTCTGAAGCTGGAGCTGCTCTGTGATGAATCTGTTCNCACACAACTTGCTGTCCCCACATCATGTTCCTTGCGGTGCATGCTACAGGCATAACAGGCCACTTGTCACAAAAGCTTCATCAACACCATCAACAAGGACATGTACGACAGCAGTTGTGAGGGTGTGAAGCTCTCAGGGGCTTGATCGCATGCACAACAATGCAGCGCATGTGAGCACCGTNCAGGCGACGTGCAGGACTGTCAGGCATGTGAAACATGGAAGGGCACATAGCAATAGCTCACAGGCTGTTACAGGGACTCGTGACAGGTTCACTACCCACCGCTTTCTCTGCAGCAGCGCTAGCTGTTGCGGGTCCATGCTGACTGGAAGGAGCCCGAGGGCTGTGTGTTCTGCGCAGCTGAGAGAACGAGGCCTGAAAAATCGGCCGTGAAGTGGTAGCCCTGCACTTACCGCGAAGGCAGATAGACTTGAGGTCTAAATGTGCGTGCGGCTTCACACTGCCGTCTTCGCGTCNTCTAGTAAAAGCACTGCAGTGCTTGCTCTGCACCAGTTCAGAATAGTATGCATGATATTGCACACTCTTGTATGACTTTGTTATGCACCAGCATGCATAATGCTGCGNCGGCAAGGATGAACACTCATGCCACCAACACGGCCAACCTCGCCAGTTGACCTCTTGCCTTACCTGTGGGGAGAAGTCTGTCAGCTGGCCTTGCACGCCCTGAGCAATGGCATTCAGCAGCTTGCNGGTCCAAGTTGTTCAAATGGGCTTGGTACAATACCCGTTACACTCACCTGAAGCCGAAACGGCCAAGGTTCGTCTAGCCTACCATATCCACATGCAATCCTACGTGAATGCTCTTCAACACGTTGGCACGATGATCTACACAGGGTACCCCGTCTTATGCCGGGATTCGTTACGAACAGTGCCTGTTTGTACCTGGTATAATACTAGTAGTCGCCTTGGTTGATATGAACAGTGCATGTTCGTGACGTCATCATGGCATGAGCACCTTAAGCAAGTTGTAGGTGCCACTGTCACCTTTATGTAGCTCTCAACGTCATGCAACATTTTACAAAGTTTTGACGGGGCACCTCTGCAACTTGCTTTTCAAATCATCACTGGCTTGTCTGTTGCTTGAAATCGCAGACTCTGAGAGACAATATACGAACCGTCTTGGAATGTACCACCTATAGCATCAGCGTTTGCTTAACTAACAATCCTGATCGGCTATTTTGATGTCAAAAGCCCTGCTGTTGACATGCACGGTGAGTTAGGGGTTAGAGATATCAATAAAGTTGTAGACTAAATCATGCAATTGCAACCTAGAAGCTAGCAGGAACATCGTAACCCTCATCTGACATCAGCACATTGGACCCTCCTTGCTAGCTGTGAACCTTCTCAGGTGGTTTGCTGCCACATTTCACTCTGTGTGGGCATGACTGATACAGTTGTAGCGACCTGACTCATCAATTTACTGCCTTGTGCTACCAAACCTTTCCTGACAATTGATCTCAGGAAAGGTTTGGTTGCACAAGGCAGTAAAATGATGAGTCAGGTTGCTACAACTGTATCAGCCAGGGTTGCACATGCCCACACAGAGTTGAGTGTGGCAGCAAACCGCTTGAGAAGGTGACAGCTAGCAAAGAGCGATTTGATCACACAAGGCAGTAACTTGAAGAGTTGAGTCTGCCAGAAGCTGTCACGAGCTAACAGCTGCCGAGGTGTCAACATGTGATGCCAACCCCTCCTCCTCCTCCTGCAAGCTCTTACGCCCACCTTGATCAACCACATCTTTCAAATGACTGGCAGACACTGAGACCTCCTTTGTATTGGTACGCTTGATGGCTGGGATATGCTCAGCTGTTCCCTCCAGATCAAGGTCTGCCCAAGCATGCAACTTTGCCATCTCAACAATATTGCCAGCCTCTGCTGGTGACAAAGACTGCATTTGAGTGCCCTCAGGCGCCTTGATGTTCTTCTCTCCATCCAAGTGGGTAGCCACAGCCATACCCTTCTTGCTTCCACTCCTCCTTGCCAACAGCTGTCTGAGTCCTGAACTTGTCCTGCTGGTCCAACTCAATCTCATCTCACCACTCAAGGTCGGGCTTTGTTGTTGCTCAGCCCTGGCCACAGGTCCACTAGCCAGGGACTTCACCACCTTAGTCAAAGATGGCAGTCTCAAACCAGCAAGGAAGCTGCTGCCGCTTTTGTGAGCCTNAACAGGCTCAATCCTAAGGCTTGATGCAGGTATCCTGAGCAAAGATGAAAAGGCTCAGTTTGACAGCCAAGTCAATGGTGTGCACAGGCGCATTGCACATTTCGTGCATAGCACATACAGCACCCCTCTCAAGTCGCTACTCAGCTATGTCTTTGAGACCAATGCTGGAGGCAGGCAGCTGTACTCCACTGTGCTGANTCTTGTACAGCTGTACAGTGTCACTGACACTCTGCTGTTTTCCACACAGCCAGAACAAAGATAGGTGTTGTGCTGCTAGGCAGCCCTCTCAAACGTATACAGCCCTGTTATGTCAGTTTGACACTGTGTAATGCAATCATGCCACAGGTATGACTTGCCATGCCGTGTTTAGCATCTTGTCTTGTGCGTTTGCTGTCAGATCAGGTAGGCATCGTAACGTACGCTGACATCATGGTGACATGCAAACATGCATGTGTTCTGGGTTTTGGGGCTCAGATTGGAGCTGTCACAACCTGTGCATTGGGCTGCCACATCCTGATGTGGTATGCTAGCAATGCAAGCAATCACTATCATCAAGTTCATTGTCACATGTGTGCATAAACTTTGAGGNGTCATACCTCATTCAGACACCTTGAGCTGCACATTCGACCATCAGCGTCAGTCACCCCACCGCCTGCTGTGCATCCAAATTTGTCACAGGCTGTTGACAACAACAAAGTGACTGGGCAGCTATCTTCAGCATGCTTGTGGTTGTGTTGCAGCAGTGTTGTCAAGACTTTCTAGACGCCGCTGTGATGCATGTGCAGCCAAGATGTTCTGTACGGTACACAAAGTCAAGAGCAGCAAGAGCAGAAATGCCGTGTGTATGCTGGACCAGTCTTTACTGAAGTGCTTGCCATGCAGGACTTGGTGGCAGAGTTGAGCAAGAAGAGCACATGGTACACCCCCAGGAAGACTTCTCAGCAAGCGTACGAGCGCAATGCTGATGGCAGCTTCACTGGCTTTGAAGAAGAGGTACGGCACTTGTCTTGCTGTGTGCAGCAAACCGCAATAAAAGCTTGTGCAACCACTGTCTGCACCTGACAGTGCCAAGTGTCTCGGTTGTTTGCACAAGCTCAGCATGTGAGGTATGCATCATAATCAATACAGATGGCAGTGTGCATTAATGGCTCTCAATCCTGCAGTAAGCCATAAGCAGCTGCTTATCANGAGGGCATACCTATTCCTCAGCTGTACCAGCAGCAAACAGCTCAGCCTGATAGTTGCGACCCTTCTTTATGAAGCTGCAGCCTTGTGTTACTTACGGCTGGAAAACTGTTAGTGTAACGCACACGTGCTGTCCTTGACCCCAAAACTGTCACATGTGTACCAAAACGTGACACAGCTTTCCTTCACATCAGGAGCTCTTGCTCAAACAAGTGTTGTGCTGCTAAGAAGGCTAAGCACCTTTTGTTTGCATAAGGAGCGCTTGTTCACTGTTGTGCTGCTACTGTACTGCGCAGTGCATGCATCAGTCGTTGCAGAGGCTATGATATTGTCGCCACTAGCATTTCTCCCACAATGCCATGCATTTACTCCTGATAAAGCAGATAATTTCAAGCAGCACCCTCACAAGTCAAACAAGCGTTTCCGACATCATGTTAACAGCACAGAGAGATCTATACACCTGTCATTTCAGCACAACAATGTTTGTGACACATAAGAATGCAAAGCGACAACAAAACAAAAACAATGTTTGGCCTGGACTAAGGCAATATCCCCAAAATCACTTCATGACCCAGCGATCTGCAGATGCACCATCAGCTGTCTCCCATCTTTCATTGTTGTCTGGTAGCCCCCTGCGGGTACGGGCAGGAGGGCTAGGTGACCTACGCCGGGGTGGGGTAGAGCTGCGGCGGCGGNGCTTTTTTGCATGGCCACTAGTCGTGCGGTGCTGCACTGTGTTTGTACAACACAGCAGCACCAAAACTCCATATGTNTGGTGCAAGAATCTCTGTATGCATGTGTTGGTGCCATGAGCACCATGTATATATATCTGATAATCCAACTTAAGACGCTTGAACAAAGTACAACTCGTGCCATTACTGAGCATAGCAAAGCAGCTTCAAGTTTGCTCCATAGCAACCTGGAGGAGTAAGCTGACAGTCTGGCTTGCACAATGCTTTGTGTCAGCAGGTCCTGGGATGATGAGGCAAGGCTACAGCGTGACACACATTGCTGCACTCAAAAGCTGTACTGCAGGTGTCAGGTTCCCAGGGTTGATACATCCAGGCCTCATTGGCACTGCACCCAGCCATGAGCTACTCAAGATCTGGAATGACAGGGAGCGCAAGCTGGTGGAGAATGGCGAGAATGCCCTCACCCTTGGGGGCATTCTGCATACAAGACCCCTGGGTGAGGTTTCCCATATTGGAACCAATTGGCAGAATTTTTTGTGCCATGTGAGATCATATCAATCAGGAGGATTTCTGGCATGTCAGCTTGTACGTGTCCAGGCATCTGCTCTGTGTTTTGATNCTTTTGATGCAGTGCATGTCACCAAATAGGAAGCTCAAGGTCGTTATGTACACACAGCTGTCCACATTCCTTACTTGCTTAAGGACAGCTCCCATGATTGCATCAGCTGACAACTTCTCTACTGGCGGCCCCAGGTCAAAAAGCTGCTTTCGGGCATTGCGAGCAAAATGGGCCATCAGCTTTAATGCAGCAGGCTTCCAGTTTTTGACGATGTAGGTGTGAAACATACGGTCTAGCTGTACAATGAGCTGCCGGACAGTCATGTGGTCCTTGAGCTGACGCTGCGTCTCTGGCGCTGCAAAAGCCTCTGCTGGATCCTGCAGCATTCTGCTGAAGACTTGACGCTCAGCTGTGTCTGCATCTGACAAGGATGTGTCACTCCCCTGTGAGCGATTAGCCACAGCCACACAGCCAGCNCGCACTTATTGCACCCAGTGCAGCGTTTGTTCCAACCGTTGGGAGCCATGCCAGGCCCAGGCTTGGGTTTCAACAGCAAGTGCTTGGCGTCAAGGCCGAGCTGTGTTACCACTGCTTGCATCAGTGGCAGAGTAACCGCACTTTTGCCCAGCGGGTGCCAATCACACAGGATGACATTGCAACACAGCCTGCAGCATGCAAGGCAACACTGGCAGCTTGGTATGGCACATGGTTGGCAATGATCTCATAGCTGGTCTGATGGCTGGTCTGATAGCCGATCCCCCATAGCTTGTCAAAAGGAAGCACTGCTTGCACAACAAACTGCATGTGCAAGAACGACCGCTGTGTACTGTAAGAATAATGAGGTCTGGGCAATATACACAGTGCAAATGCTCTGCTGCATGCTTAGCAGTTTGGCAGGAGCAACGAGGTCATCAATCCATACTGTTGTGATTAGTAACGGCAACAACCTATCATCAATACGGGCAATGCAATAGTAATTGACCTGCCCTGTGTGACACGCAGACTGCATATCAGCCTTATATGCCAATCTGTGGCATTCTCACACTCAAGCTCTAGTAAAGCTGCCACACAGCAGCATGAATGCAAACANGACTTGATGTCAGGGTAGACCCCTTGATGTCTTCTCTAGCATTCCTCCAGTCCCGTTCACCCTCATGTTGCAGCTCAAATGAGCACAAGCGCGCTAAGCAGGCCACAGCATTGAGCTGAGGGATGAGTTGCAGCGGGTCATCTGGCTTGAGCGTTTTCATGACCACCATGAAGGCCTTCATGTTGGGACCCATTAGAGGCTGCTCATAGCCTGTCTGCGTACCTCTGAGCGTATGCTGGCACTGCTGGGGGTCATCATATGCTGCGTACAGAGCATTGATCAGCAGAGCAGCTGCTGGCAGATTNCGGCAGCATGAGGTGCCAGCTTTGACAAGCATGGCATTTGAGTTGCGCCACAATAGGACATACCGGCAGGTATCTTGTGTTCTCATGCTGGCTGTTGATGTCTCGACAGACATACGCATCCCGCAATAACAGTGACACGCTCAAGCTGCTTCGTTGCCNTGTTCATGTAAATGGCAAGCTTATGTGGCGTTTGTGGCTCATCTGCCAGCACAGAGCTTGAAGTGTCTGGTATTTCCTGCAGGCCTCAGGTGTCATTGAGGAGTATGTTGCAGCCCATGCACGTAAGTACGCTAATAACAATGCAACAGGCGCGGGCTGTATTCTTCAGTGAGGCACGGTGTAGCTGCATTTGGTAGTGCGTCTGATCAGCAGTCTGGCCTGTCAGTCACCTGCATATCAAGCCGCCAATGTCCTCAACAAAGCAGATTCCTGAAGACCCGGCCTCGCACAATGAGAGCGATTACCCTTCTTTACTTGTGCAGCGTATATGTGACCCATGCTGTCTTATTTTTGTTGCTGTTATTAGGTAGCTGACACATGCCTGACTTTCATGTTGCTGGGTCCAGCACTCAGCAGCAATAGCTGAAAGGCAGACATGCAAGATGTTGCAGGTCAACACTGTTTGTGTTATAGCAATGTATTGAAAATCAGATGATTCTGTATGAGGCAATCAAGCTAGTTGGCCTTGAGAGGGTCCAACACGACATGGAATTTTTTTTTGTCCCACATATATTCTGAGGCTGCTTCACCGTTCGACAGCATGTCTGGTGCAATTGTGTGAGCTGCTGAGTCGTTCNACCTGTATAGTTGTAAATCTCTTTCTTGTTCTTCTTCACAGCCAGTCACAGACCTTGTGAGGCAACAGGTTGGTTGCAGAGTTGGCAAAATCTGATGGTAATCAGCCTTACCAATGGAGCAGGACTGCCATCGCACCGAGCATTCAAGCTGTTTCTGGAGGGGAATGTTGAATGCAATCATGTACACATTGCAGATCGCCTTTTCTTATACAACCATGTTTTGCTATGTGAGTGACATTGTGCTTGCTGCAAAAAGTCAGAAATAGACTCACGCAAGCGTCTGACCTCACTAAAGCAGAGAAAGACGAACAGCTAGAGTTGCTATGGGAAAAGCAGCATACAACACGGGTGTCATGCTGCTGACCAAACAGCATCAGAATGGATGAGAGAGTGNCTGTTGAATGATGCATTCAACTTCTGCTTGGGCTCATGGTGCTCCTCGGGACTATGATTTGAGTGCTGCACATGAGTGCTTGACTCTACACTTGGGGTTGACTCAACCCTAAACCGTAATCCTTGACATGAGTGCCTGACACGAGCGCGTTGTGAATGTGATGTTGTCTCGAGTCTCAGCCCCGAAACAACCTGCTGTTGGCAAGTTGACTGCTCTCCAACTTCTGCTTGGGCTGTGTGTCTTTGTGACATGTTGCTTGTTTCGCAAGTCATTGCAAGCATATGAGCAGCAGGGCCTCATTTTCATTTTTGTGACATGCAGATGACAGGGCTTCCAAATCATGATGTGGTATTCATACGGTTTCAGAATGAGGCCATTAGTCATCAGTGCCTTCCGTACTTCATTGCCATAGACGAGCACAGCAACTCTGTCGGTAAGTCCTGCCAGCCTGCCCTGCTGTTAATCTCAACTAGGAGCGCCCACATGACTTGGTCCCTGTTTTGATGCTGTCAAAGGCCTCCCAACACTCATGTCAGTCATTGGCGACGTGGCTTCCCAAACCCTCCCTTTCATATAGTCCACACCAGTCCACACTTGTGTAATATAGCCATGACACTGAGCCTGGTCGCCTAGACCTTGCAGTGTCTGCAGATTTTTGTTTTGGGTCAAAAATGCAGTATGCAACAAGGAAGCTCAGCAATCAGGCTCTGCTTTTGTCAGTTTAATGGAATGTTGTCAACAGACGCAGCAGCACATTGTTGAACCTCCTGCAGTACAGTGGCTTGCTCTGCATGCGGACCAATCTGTTGACTGGGCAACAGCATGTATGGGAAGCACAACCGTGCAGCCATCTTGCATGCACAAGCAAACTTCACTGCATCGCAGGCGGCAGGAACATTGTTGCTTTGCTTTGACTCTATGGACCAGCTGATTTGTGTTGTTGCCATGAAGCATGTGGCTTGGTGGTACAAACCTGAACTGCAAATCGAGAGATGGCTGTGAGCAGGCCAGAGGTGAAGAGCACAGCTGCATCTGTGTACCCCCGCAACATCTTGGACAGCACATTTCCCAGGTACATGGTCCTGGCATTTGTCCATGCCTACAGCAAGCAAGAACCATACAACGAGGATACCAAAGCCTTGCTGATTGGCTCTGAGACATTGCAAGCCCATTCGCACACTTGGTGTCAGGTCAACCTGGCTATCCCTTCGGCAGCTTCTTGAACAGTCTGTAGAAGCACAAACACTGCAAGTCTGCTGACGACCTGACAAGCAATGCCATGCTGCTGACTGGTGTTGCAGCCCACAACCATGCACATGTGCTGGCACATAATATAGCACACAATTCTGCTGCTCTGTTTATTGATCTGGCCACCCAATGGGCACTGCACTTCATGCAGGTCGAACTTCCAAGTGCTGCTGAGTCGGCTGCTTGAAGCTACGCAGGCAGGCAGCAGGGTTGCATGCATGGCAGGAGCCCAACAGGCACAAAGAAAACCATGCTGATTCAGCAGTGCAGGCTGCAGCATGTGACATGGCAAGTTCGGGTAATGTCACTTTAAGGGTTTCAGGGGCTTATGATTTTAGGATCTGTTGCACCTCTCATTCAAAGGTTATTGGCTTACGATTCTATAGGTCATATAGGTTATGTACTTGTTGGTATTATATTGAGGGGCTTACATGGGGGTCAGCAGCCAACTGCCCTGACAGAGGGTCCCCACTCACCACCAATAGAGCCTTCTCAACCTGATCCATCAAGCCATCACTGCAGCCACATGCCAACAACGTTGCATGACTACACAGACTGACATCATGAAGGCTGCAACTGGCTACTATGACATAGCAATTGTGCAGCGCATGCATGGCTATGTCGATGTCGAACAGTCAGCGCGCTTAAGTGTGGGTGATGGCGATTCAACCTCTGACTCATAAGTGTCATCACACTTTAGGCCTGCCTGAAAGGATACATGTAGGTGATGGTGCTATGCAGGGCAACAAAACACTGAGCAACTCCTGACAAGTCGTGCAGTATGTTGAGTATGCAGTTGAGTATAGTAACAGGAGTGTAGACACATGCTACTTGTGTGTGTCTGACAGAAGTAAGTGAGGTGCTGCGTTGCTGCTGCTTGCAGAGCGATGAAGAGGCATGCTATGGTGTTGCCTGCAAGGAATTCCNCCATCTCCATATCCTGCAAGGCTTGCTCAACATTTACAGCAAGCAGACACTGACAGCATGTCCCCGGCTTTGCAGCAGGCAAGTGATGCTGAGTCATGATGCTCTGAATCCTTTGAGGTGTCGAAATTTGTCAAAAGTGTGAGGGGTACCATTAGTGACAGGAAGCCGTTGCCTCCGTGTAAACCTGGTTTGTCTGGTATGTGGAGATCATGATCGACAGTGTGCTCAATCTGTTGACATCAAGCAGCAAGTTGGGCTGTCTAGGGGTATTGTGTGATGTGGCTGCAGTTGTGATGGGCCATTGATGGTTGTTGCAATAAAGGCAAAGCAGACCATCCTTACACACTAGGTTACACCACGAGTCACAACCTCACTCTTCACACAGTAGCTACAGCAGTGAGGCGCCTGCATGTCTGCTATCAACGAGATGTCTGTGTGCCATGCAGGCACTTGAGACTGGACAGGTGACCACAAGAAGAGCTGCACCCAAGGACCTCAATCCTGTGCCATTTGGCATGTAATCGTGCTTGTGTACAAGCTGACGGTGTTGGCTGGCTGCTTGGAACGAAGACTGAGTATGTCAGTGGCGTATAAAGCATCTGGCGTCATGTACAGCTGACTATGCCAGTTGCAACCAGTTTATGGCGGTGTTTGCTCTATTCATCAGATTTTAGGGCAAAGTCAAGAAAAGTTACTGTTGCTTGGGTTTAGTATCTCTGAAGTTGCCTTTGAGCGCCAAATATGCTAAAAACAGCAATCCACCTATCAGCGGCGTTAGCCACATGCCGACACCTATCATGATTGGAAACAGTCTCTGCAGACACCACACCCACTGCATGAGCATCTATGAACACAAGTGTAGCTGGGTCCACATCTGTGCTTTGACAAAGCATCGCAAGAATAGCTGAGTAGCATGGCAGCACTCAATAACATGCTTGAGCATCTTTGGGAATAAAAGCACACATGTGGTTGGCTGCGCACAGGGTGCTCGCACAGGCCATACCATATTTCAACATGCATGGTGATGTCAACAGCTTACCACGCCGCTCTCTTCCTGGTGATTGAAGGCAGAGAAGAACTTCTTGAATGGAACAAACAGCAGTGGAAGCAAGCTGTTGATCAAGCTCTTCCGAGAGGGAACTGTGACCGGCGGTACCAGTTCATACTCAACTGTCACAAATTCCTTCAGTGCTTCTGCTTTTAGCCCTTGTTGCATGACAGACGCTTTAGGGTATGTGTACATCTGCAGCAGACAAGTCGCAGCCTCTTGCAGCCACTTGCCATGGCTGTGTCATGTGTATTGTGCATGGTTACCTGTCTATCTCTGAACAGTATAACTTCCACGCCATCTATGTTGAAGCGGTCAGCCAGCTGCTTGTTCTGACATGTGTTTACCTGAAAGTGTATATCAGTAAGCATGTGTTGCATCACAATGAGTGTGGCTTCAACAAGGTGCCTGAGGCATGGGTATGGGTCATTACAGTGCTTGCACACCTCGGCTACTCGAAATGTAAACCGATCATTCCAGGCTTCAGCTGCTAGTTGTTCTGTTGCAGACTTGATGACGTTGTACTGGGTGGTGTCCAAGTCGTCTGGGCATACAAAAAGTACCAGCCTGCGCACTGCATGGGTTGTGACTATATCACGCGTGTTGCACTACTTTCTTGCAGAGCATGCACACCAGTGACCCGTTGTCTGGCCAGTAGACGCTTGTGTGGCACCCTCAAACGTTTCATCCGTCAGTTGCAACACACTCCCTGCCGCAAGCATGCAACACGATGACAGGACAAGCAGGCATGGCAGGACGGACGGGATGCATTTTGGCATCGCAAAGCCAAGGCCCAACGGTAAGCGGCGCGATGGATTCAGAATTGCACGATGCGTCTGTGTCACTACGTCACAGGCGTAAGCGGCTGTATTGTGCGCAGCTCCCTGGCGAATGGTTGAACAGTTTCGAATTAGTGGCACGGTCAACCTATGCACCAGTTCTACTTGACCGAAGCTTACTGAGCAACATATTGCAGTGTTCAGATACAGATATGGCACTGTCAGGCAGACCGTAGTCTGCCGTNATAGGCGTACACCCTGAGCTCATAAAGCACTGCTTATAGAAGTGGACTAGACGTTTGCATCTTGACCGTTAATTTGTGTGACGCAGAGCAGGCACTAGCTAAGTATAGTGGCATCACGCAGGAGGCAGATTTGCTGCAATTGGTGAAATGTACAGGCTCTTCACATGCAGAATTGTCAAAACTGCTCTGCGTTGAATTTTTGGAATGCAGACCTTGCGCACATATGCAATCTGATTTGATCCACATTTGTGAAGTGCCTTGCAGCATATGTGTGGCATTAGAAAATGCAATGACATGGAAACCAGCATGCATCTTTCTGGCAAGAACGCCAGGACCCCCCTTAAACATTAATGGTTGCGGCTCAGCACTATGCGCATCCCTGAGCAAGTGGAAAGTGCACCTGGCACCAAACAGGAAGGCATGACTTAGCATCAGGTCTGTGTTCACGAACTATGTTGACATCTACATCAGGCAAGTCCATGAAGCTCTGTGCAGTATTGAGCCTGATCAGGTACAGTCTACACCTGGTTGCTCAAGGAATGTTCATGGTGTGCAAAATTGTCACAAATGTAATACAAGCGTACATACACACACTGTTGCAGCCCATGTACCAATTCGTCCATCCCTCTGCAGCCAGGCAGGTAGGCACAGCCTCACAAACCTCAGCTAGCGCAAGCTTCATCATTAGTACTGACATGGTTTGTTGTGACTGACACATGCATGATTTACTATGTGTCAAACGGTTATATCAATACATTGCTAATCGCCAAGACCGCTAGTGACAATCTCTATGCTTGCGGACAAATTCTGACAACTGACATGCAATTGAACATCAAGTTTGGCAGTTGAAGAATGATTTCTGTGTTGGGGCCACTCTCGCTGCTATGCATTTGGTGCAGACAAGCACATCCAAACTTGCTATAGCAGTTTGGCTCAGTATACATGCTGCTTGATGAAGGAGCATGTAGCTCAAGGTATTCACGTTGTCACAAACAGGAGTGCCAAGCTTTGTAAGCCCTTCAAAAGATGTTCAGTGTGGCAAACACATCGGCAAACACTGTGATAACATGTCAAGCTTCAAGCTCTCCATGCTGTCAACAACCAGCTCTCATGGCCTAATTTTTGTCATCAAGATAGACCATGTAGATGACATAACTGACCAAAAGAGAGCCCAGCACATGTTGTAGTTATGACACTGCCAGTCTAGCCACACACTGACACACTGGACCCATTCTGTTCCGACAAACACAACAGCTACACCATTGTACACCACATTTATTGCGCGGTATACGAGCCCACCTGCAGAAGTATACATCTCAGCAGCAACCTGGAGGCAAAGCATATGTAATGCATTGCCAGATATGACGTTAGCACCATTGTTCCTGACAACATGTACAGGCAGCAATAAGTTGCAGCTGCTCCTGATCAGTAGCAGTANTACAGTACTAGTACTATTTACAGTACTATTAATACCCAATAATATACACTCCAGTCCTGTGCAATTGCATTCAGCATGCCTGCACTGCTGGTTTGATCAAGCTCAAGCCCTATGAGCAACGGTAGCAGGAGCTGAAGGCCATCAAAGCTGCGAAGACAGCGCAGACTGGTAAGACAAACACAGTAGCCTACCTAGTAGCTGAGCTTACCTGAAAAAGCAAATCAGAGGTAACTGTAGTATAGCTGATCAAAGCTTGACTTCATCGGGTGTTCAAACACAGGACGATGCCATTGCACAAAGGAACAAAGTATACATCAGACAATCACTTGAAATGGCTACAGGCTGCAGCTAGCATGCTTCTGTTGACCTCCAACCTGCTGTCTCCGCTAAGCAACGCAACTTCTGTTCCTCCGGTTTGCAGCAGCCCAGATGATTCGAGTGGTGTGTCACAGTTACAGTCAATGTGCAACCATGCACCAAGACGTGTCATCAACTTGCATGCACTGCCAGATTGTTGATACACAACATCAAACATGCATTACACGCCTGAATCACGCACCATCCTGACAATGACCGGCGACTTCCTAAAAATTCAGTTTACTGATTAATCAAGCTACATGACAGACCCTGACTTGATGAGTGCAATTGATGCCAATAACCGTCGCTTGCATGCTGAGAGATATCAAGCAAGCCACTCATATCAAACTAGTAGGGCTAACAAAGCAAACAGCAAAACAAGCTAACAAGCACATCAGGCTGGGATGTTGATACACTGTTGAAGGTGTTCAATTGCGCGGAGCACCACCCATAGTAGCTTCTGGAAGGCGCTCTATGGTATACTTATGGGATGCTAGATACATGATTGGCACACCCGGAATCTGCAGGCAGCCATGACGCCACTCAAGATAGCATATCACCCCATACAGCCGTGCTTGTCAATCTGACTACGTTTCATAAAGACCTGCTGAACATGGTGCTAACAGGGAGACAAGAGCATGGCCTGTCTCAGCAGCCAAAGGGGTATGGGTAAATGCCATACATGCAGACAGGAAGTCCGGCCAGCAGCCAAACAAACTGCTGTGGAACTGCACTGTGGAGGTCTCACATCCTGCAACATGCCTTCATGGACAGCAAATGCTTCACGTTCATGCAGATGTACATAGCCAAGCCTGTCAATCTTATGAAATGCCTGCCCAGTGGGCACAATGCTGCAGTGCTCCTGCCAGTCTTGAGTTGAGTGTGCAATGCTGCATACAGGCAAACAGTACGTTTTCATTCCGGGCAAGCTGTCTATTGGCTTGGGCAAGACAATATCGGGATGTCATCTGCCTTGCGAAGCTTTTCTGTGGCAATCATACGTGACTTATGTTTGCCAATAAACCCTGACATTGGCATGACTACACTGAGTGCCCACCATAGCAGTCCTCCAACAGACATTGCTCTACCTGAGCTTTTATGCAAAGCAACCCAAGCTACCGCATGCTGCGGATACGCCTCNCTGTTCTGTCCCGCAAAGCTAGTGGCAATGGAATTGTTGCTGATGCTCTGTGCCAAAGATGACACATAGGATGCCAGGTTGTTCTGGACCTGCTGGGAATTCTGGCGTGTGCTGTTGTCCTGCAAATACCTGAACGCCACCATGACACAATATTGGGTAATTGCATACATGTATTGGCTGCTTGCAAATATGCCAAGCAATAGCAGCTTATGCTTGCAGTACGAGTTTGTGACTCAATCAAGTTGATGGTATTGTTCCTTAGCAACACAAAAGCGTGGCAGAAGCAGGTGCCAGCGGTGCTGGTGGCTTACGTGATGACAGATTGCAGGGGGAGCTGGATGGGGAGGGCTGGCAGGGACCCCCCTGAGGTAGACCAGGCATAGTTCAGATCCAGCAGCTGTTGCACCCCATACCTGAACAGCTCATCTCCCACCTGCCATCAAACAGAATGCATGAGCCAAGCAATGAGACATGTTGCATCTGATGCGAACTGACCCAAGTTGATTGAATGACTGGCAGCACACTTGAACAGCTCAGAGCTTCTGCCACCAAGTGAGTCTGTGATCCATGCAGTGTCACATGTCGCTTTTGACACAGACCAATCACTGATGTTGCAGCTGCATGGCAGCAATATAGGCAAGGTGTCTCGCCCATATATGGCTTTCGCTACATGCTTCATGTGACCATCGGCAAGAACACCAAAATCAACGGCAATCAGGAGTTTATTGCAGTGGAGCAGTATGTAGGATGTACAGAGGAAGAGAACTGCTTGCTGTACACATGATGCTTGAGTGACGACTTACTGCTGGCGCTCCAAATGTGATCAGGCGGATTTGCGTCAGAGGGTAGTTGGTGGCTGCCCATACAGCAGCAAGGGTAGCATATGAACCCCCACCCCCCAAGCCTGTGCACAGGATCCTTCTTGGGGTTGCACCACCTGATAGGTTGGCGATAGCCTGCAAGACAGCATCCACAAATCGTGTCAGCTAGAAAGAATTGTAATGTTATATCTTTGGTAGGACCATGCCTAAGGGCGTCATGTGCTGTAAAACGTGTGCAAGTGCAGTGAATGTCATGCTGTGGGAGCAGGCACATGTTCATATGGTACCAAAGTGAAGTTCTTGTAATGCAGCAAGGCATTGCGTCTCATGCAGCATTGCTACAAGCCCGCCGAGCTGGCAGCTGCAGAATATGGTAGCTCAATGTGAAACTGTGAGCTGCATTGAAGGGCCTTCCACTCACCCCTTCAAGTCCAGCTGCGCTGTTGGCACCGCGCAAAGCTTGTTGGAAGGGTTCCATGGTTGCATTGTTGACACGCGCATTTGACAGGTCCCCAGCCAAGAAGCTTGCTGCTGTCATGTCCACAGCCCTCTCAGTGAACACATGCACTGCCTAGCTATGTCAAAAGGCATGATACAGCTTGTGCCAGCAGCTCGTCTAAGGCAGTCAAAAGCCTTGACTTCAAAGTCTTCATTGCATCAGCATCACACCTGAAGCTACAGGGTACACAGTACGCTGTCAAACAGCTGTGGTCAGCCAAGGCAATGCACTGGCTGACAAAGCTTGCCTTTATTAATGACGATTGATCTGGTACCAAATGCTGGGGGTGACAAATGCAGGTTGGCCAGCTGATTAGTGATGCCATGGCACGTGTGGGCAGGCAGGGTGTAGTCACCATGGAGGAGTCCAGGACTGCTGAGGACCGCCTTTACGTAGTGGAGGGCATGCAGTTTGACAGGGGCTACATCAGTCCATACNGCTGTACCGAGGTGACCAAGTAGGCTGTAGTGCGGGCTTGATCGGTCTTATCACAACGCTTTTGGACAACGTGGCAGGGCTGACATCATAGCAGGGTATTGAGCTTGCCTGAAGTCGCATTTTTCGCCTGTGCGGCATCGCTCTGTGGGCTCATATTTGCCTACGGCAGCAGGGGCCCTACGGTTGAGGTAGATCAGCGACAGTGAACCGCCTCGCAGTGTGTGACCAAAACGGCACAAAGCAAGATTGTCTGTGAGCGCGTACGCAGGCGGCAGGACTGCTTTACGATCAATCTGTGCAAGCCTTTGATGATGTGTTTTGCGCTCTCTTGCCCAAGCTTAAACAGCTTCTTTCGTTCGTGTTACGTCACGAGCTCCTCTTCTTTGCCGTGCTCAAGCTTCCAATATCATTGCTACCAAAAGTCTTTGAAGGTCAAACAGGATCCTGCCTACGATGACCACTGCATAGCTTGACAGATTGTCTGTACTCCCTTTCATATCCACCTTTGGTGTACGTACGTCGAATGCGCTCGGCCACACGTTTTGCGTGCGGAGTTGTTCACAACCCAACATTCCGCATGTGACAGCAGGGAAGTTCGTACACTGAAACTCAGAAAGTCACAGAATGGGCAAGGAAGCCCTGCAGTTGTTACAATTCGGATTGAACCAGGACCATGGCTGTTTCCACTGCGCCTTGTCAACAGGCTTCAGAGTATTCAACTGTGATCCGTACCAAGAAAAGGTGGAGAGCCTTGCTTCACTGGCCACAAGTCAGCACGTGTTGAAGGATCATCTTTGCAACACAGCTGTAACTTGCTTACCACCTGGTGCACGAATGCTGCAGATGAGGCAAGACTTCCAACAGGAAGGGCCTGGTGTGGGCTCTGGCATTGGCATTGTTGAAATGCTGTTTCGTTGCAACATATTTGCACTGGTCGGCGGTGGTGACTCGCCAAGATTTCCACCAAGTAAGGTGAGAGCTAACTGCTCTGCCAGATGTTTGGCCACCACCCACTTGCATACTTGTGCACACGTTAGACAATGCTAAATGACTTGCTGCTCTTGCAGGTCATGATTTGGGATGACCATCAGCGAAGGTGCATAGGCGAGCTCAGCTTTAGAAGTCAGGTGTTCGCTTCTGACAGTGGATGCCTGCATGCCAGTTGTTGCACAGCGCTATGTTGAATGGTATTGCGCATACACATTGCTTTACGTATGTCGTGAAACTCGCACAGACGGTGCCCCATATTGCTTTGCATCAGCAGGCATCCTAGCTCTGGCCTGCATTTGCAAACACTGTGCATGGTCTCTTCAGCGTCTAGAAAGGGTCTAACACCATGTGTTCGGTCATTAGGTCAGAGCAGTCAAACTGCGGCGAGAGCGGATAGTGGTCGCTCTGGAGCACAAAGTGTTGGTGTACGACTTCAAAGATCTTAGACTACTCCACTCCATTGAGACGCTCAGCAATCCCACGGGGCTTGTTGCACTGTCATCCTCACAAGATCAGATAGTCATGGCGTGCCCGGGACTGCACTCGGGACAGGTATTGTCCCCATCAGCTGCCTGAGNACCACTTGCATCAAGTAGCTGTCATCATGCTTGTGAGACTGGTCTGTACACAGAATGAACACCGCTGCAGGCGTCCGCAGAGCGCTGACACACTCTCCTCATAAACCTGTGCGATGCGCCTTTGCAACAGCAGGCATGCATTGCATGATTTGCTGNAGACAGTTCAAAATGAGTCTGGGGAGACAGCATGACCTGCCAACAGGTGCCGCTTGTGGTTCTGGTTGCTGGGTACTGTCCAAGCTTTGAGGGCAGGAAGTTCTGCGCAACACTTTGCAAGGCAACATTCGACCTGTCCGGGTGGTGCCGCCATCAAAAAAGCATCAACTGTCTTGTGGCGTCGAGACGTGCGCACTCAGCAAGATGTGACCGAGTCTGNACTTGTCGTCAACTGAAACAATCTACAGGTGCTGAGTGTGCCAGTTGGCCTTAATGTCGTATATTGCTGGGTGTCATGTTGGCCTTGGCTTCAATGCCGGTACTCGTTACAAAGCTTCAAGGTCATGACAAGCCAACACCAACAGCACTTCATTGCCTGGCTGCAGCAGAGCATTGGGCATGATGATAAAGCTGATCTGGGCAGCATATGGTCAAAAGTGCTCTTCATGTATCTCCACTGATGCTGCAGTGATTAAGAGTATAGCACGACAGTCTGTTCAGCTCAATCTTGACAATGTCATGAGCCTCATGGCTTCACACATACACCACAAGAAGGTGCTGCACACCTGGAGGGGCTTGGAAATCTGGAAGGAAATGAGGGGGTAGTAGGTCTGGCCCCGGGCCCTCCCAGGCTGACTGATGACTGTCAGGGCAATCAGCGGGTGCACCTCTGCAGCTCCATCTGGTGCATCAACTGGTGACAGCACCACTGGAAACCTGTAACACAATGACACTCACTTGTCAGTGGACAGTTGGTGCTTGGTATGGCAGAGAGAGGATGAGCATCTGCAGCTCATTTTGGTGAATATCTTGACCACAGCAACATGCAATGGCAGGAATCGCTGATGAAAAGTGCGGATGCTTGTCAGTGCAAACTGAGGTGCCATATGGTAACAGCATCACTACACAAGGCAACAGCTATCAGAACATCTATCTTGTTTCAGACAACAACGGATGTGGCAGCACAACCAATATGTTTTATTTGGCATAGTCAGCTACATGGTTTGAGCATGACCTCCAATGAGTAACAATCTGACCTTGAGGCAGGCAGTTGATCATCAATTTGCATGCTTTGCACGCTGAGCTGCATGCGCTGGATGCTGCCACAAACACCATCTGATGTCCTCTGCAATGTTGCAGTGCCTTTGTTGCTGCGGCAATGCTGTGCAATTCTGGGACAGACTACAGCGATGATGAGGAAGAGGAAGATGAGGATGAGGCGCATGATAGTGATGATGCTGACAGCATATGCAGTGGATCCACCCTGTCAGCTGATGGACAAGACTCAATGTCATCTGAACTAGTTGACTCTCAGTTTGAGGAGATGTATTCCGAAGGTAGGCTCAACTGAGTAATGATGCTGTCCCGCTTTCAGAACTTGCGCATGCTGCATATTGCTACTCTGTATGCATTGCTCCAGCTTCAAGTTCTGCAGCCCAGACTTGGCTGTGTGTATACACTGGCAAGCTTGCATTGAGGGAAGCATTGTGCTGGCACAAGTGGGTATAAATCTTCAGTGTTTGAATGTCATATCCTCCGCAACCAAACACAGATAGGATCTGATGGCAGCCTTGTTGTATAGGGCCCCAGGCATCATCAGGAGGCAGTGGTGGGCCAATCAGGAAGCAAAGGTCACATGGAGGGCGGTGTGTCAATGCTGGCTTTCCAGGACAGGCATGCACGCAATGTCATGCTCAGCAGACACCTGTCTGGAGGGCAGGCCCCATGGGCCCCAAAACTCTGTGTAACGCCTGTGGCGTGCGCTGGATGAAACACAGCAAGCGCAAGTAGTCTCATAGCAGTTGACCGCAGCAGCGCCAGAGCAAGCCATGGTTGCCTGGAAAAGTCAGATCACTTATTGTTGTGTGTATAGGATGTTGCCTCAGTCTAGTTTTCCAACACCTTGTCCGCAGGAATAAATTTCCATAAAGCAGTATGAGAAGATTTCATTGCGCTTATATGTCTTGGCAGTCTGGGGTGGGTCAGTCGATGTTGTGAGAGTCTGATCAGTATGCCCATGTCCTGTCATGAGAGCTTGAGAGAGCAGTGAATAAATAACATGCTATTCACCTGTGCCCAGCACTATAGAGTGCCAAATATTGTGTATGGTTGGCAGCTTAGTAGCTACATCTTTTTTTAGCAGCTTCTGGATCAACATGAACTGCTAGCAGAACTTCCCAACATACTTTACCTTATGTAAGCAATATCTGATACCAGGGCATTTGCGAGTCTACATCCAAAGATTATGACTCAGCCTCCTGCTGTCCAAATCGCACACTTCGCGTTGGGTCGTACAATGGCGTTGGGAGAGTGCTGCGTGCTAGCAATGCTCGGCTGAACAGCATCCGAACTTATTAGACGCAGGTTGAGACTACTGCTCGGAATGTGGCAGCACGTGCTTGACAACCTGCCCAGCCTGCTGTTCTTGTACTGGACCCTAGCCACAGGCTCTGTTATTTTCACCTTACTGCCAGGCGATGTTGCCCCAGCTTTGAGGTGGTGAACCTGCTCTCCCTGTTTGCATGTATGAGACACAGTGCAGCCACCAAGCCAGCNCACATGGCATGCCTGATGAACAGTAGCACTGGAAGCGCAGAAGATAACAAAAACATTAGAGGCACCAAAGCAGTCAGCAAGAGGCTTTTGGGAACAGTGCATTTGGCGTGCTGGTTGACCAGATGCCAGCAAGGGTTTGCAACAGCTGCTGACAGCAGTAGGCTGCTTGTGAATCGCCACATGCAGTCACATGATTAGGTTGCTTGTGTAGGGCAGGCAAGAAGCAAGCATGCTTTTGGCAGAGCGTGGACCAGGGCATGACTGCTACGTCTGACTTGAGCAAGTCATGTGTTGGGTGTGGTATGTGGACCTTGTGCAAAAGTGGACTGCGCAGCTTCATACGCATGCAGACAAGGACTACAAGTATGACTCACCGCAGCAGCTGCATAGAAGTCAGCAGCAGATGGTGGTGGGAGGCCAGGCATTGGATAGCCTGGTACTCCGCCAGCATACATACGAGGGTCAGGGTATGGCAGCATGGCAGGATCAAACCCAGCTGGCCAAGCGGCACTGGCTGGGGGGTAAGGGTATGGATAGGGTGGATAAGCCCCTGGTTGCGGGTAAGCATATGGGGAGGGAGCTGCCGCAGGATCCATGCCGCAAGCTGATGATAAATCTGATGGGCTACAGACAGGGCAAATGAGGTGTTCGGTGACCCACAGCCTGAAAGCTTAGGCTGCTGTTGCGCAAGTGGTCAGATAGGCATGGCACAAGGCTGACAACAGAAGGCTTGCTTGTGTTGGTAGCGGAATGTCAAAGATGACTTGTCTCCGTCCTGCAGCATAGACACCTTGGTCAGCAAAGGTATGCAAGCGCGGTGTCCCAACCTAACGAGAAAGCTGCGGACGTCTTCGGTACATACGTCCTCGTTGCATTTTATCCGGAAACCGAGACTACAAGACAGGTCTGAACCTCGCAACCCGAGCTGAAATTGCTCAAGACAGCAGGGGCCCGACGAAAGTCGGCGCTTGTTTAACATGGTCTAAGACGCAAAGCTAAGCCACAACAACTCCGTTCGNTGTCTCCTGAAAAGTAAGTGCTGTTCTCTAGACCAGGGGTTTTCAAGCTCAGGACAAAGGGGTTGGATATGGACGCGCTACAAAGGCAATGATCATGATGCTAAGACAAAATGCACTGGAAGTGCAATGATAACAAATAAAACCAACTTGCAACAAACAAAATGCTGGATCATTGCATGAAATACGTGAAGCTATCCACACAACCTGAAATTTCTACCTAGATGTGACTGCAGCCGCGTGAATGCCAGCTGATGTGTGTGCAGTTGTGGCTTGGGCATCTGAACATGGGGAGTCAAACACGTTGGACTGTCAGCCCTCTGGAAGCTGACTACCGGCTTATTGTCAGGACCTGATATGGTCAGAATAGCAAAGACTGTTTTACACATTTCATTACAGCAATTTTCAGCTAGCAACGCCTGTCTAAAGCAGAACAGTTTTATGTTGTCCATTAGCAAAAAAAGGCTGCAGTTGTGCATGCTCTTGAGCTTTGGCGCTGCTACCTAGATGGTTCAGAGTTCACAGAAGTCATTGATCACAGCCCTAATACCTTCTTTGCTAACAGGAAAAACTTCTGTCGCCTCAGCAACGCCGCTGGGCTGAANCATACAGGATCAGCTCAGCTCACGAGTTACCCGCCACAGTCATCATTGACCCCATCACAGGGGCCAAGCAACGCCACCTCACTGGCTTCATCCAACCTGAAAGGTGAGCTCTGTGCTGCAGCAAAGAAGTATAGCACCCTTGCTAGTAAAGTCACGGTGGCCTTTGCAGTCGCACCGTGAAAGTGTACAATCACTTGAGCTCTGTATGCGCCTCATGCCGTGCTACCTGTGTCGCCCAACCAGTCGCATCTGCCTGCTGTAATGAGGTGAAACAGGGACAACGGTCACAGACATCTTGTTTGAAGAGCTCTCAAGAGCATGAAATGAGAGTATAGTCACAGGCAGGGCGGCTGGTGGCTACCTGCAGCGTGGCTTACCATGTGTCAGCTGTATCAACTTTTTACTGAAGTCAATGCCTAGTGTAAAGCTGCGCAGCATACCACTTCGTTGTACAAAGCAGCACCTGTGGCTGAGCTACATGTGCAGACACACTCTGGGCATGACTCATACACAACCAACGGAGCATGTAATACACATGTTGTAAGAGCAGCAGGGTGGCATGCATGCTTGTATAGGTATGCTTTGATCTCATTTGACTCCTGCTACAGGCAATAACACCCACAGAACGCATTCGCCAGGCTGTTGTTGCAGCTGTACTTCATAGGGAGCCATGTCAGAGATGACAGGAAGGTGTCTCTAACAACTGTGCAGTGGATTGACCATAGCGCAGAAACCTGACTTTTTACAATTTCACATCAGCGATGCAGGGCAGGGGTTGCTGCTGTGGATGCAACAAAAGGCAGCTGACCTGCACAAGCTCCTGCATAGANGCAACTACACTCTCAGAGTGGTGCTTAGGCCCAACTTGCCACTGCTGTTTGGCACAGCATGCATGCAACACAGCATTACTCAAGGGGCATGCAGTCAAATGATGGTGGGTCTTGCAAGTTCAGCATGTTGCATGTGTGCCACAACACAAACCAGACGGCTGCCACCTTTGCAGAAAAGCTGCGACAACCCACTGCCAAACTGTCAACATATGTTGCCACTGCTTCGGCCAGATGTCTCATGTCATCACATGATATCAGTATGTGCTTGTTGCTTGATTGTACATACGTCTAAGCTTGGTCTGACTCATCATTCATCAGGCATAGGCGTTGAGAAGTCAGACATCCTCCTGAGCTGTGTCACAAGGTGTGGAGCCCACTGTGAAGCTGCTGGCAGTTGCTTGTTGAATGCCATGCACACATACAAGACCACACACTTGCACNGGTGTCATGTGCGACCCTTACGGAGTGAGCAGCAAAGGCAAGTTGTAAGGTTTGGGCAAGCCAAGTGTGATAGACATGGTGCACGGCTGTGTGGCAGTCTGCATCAGAGGCTGCAGCTTTTGCAACAAACAATAACTGAACCGCTGTATAGACCTCATATGTGCAGATCATGTTATGGCTAGGAGTCAATGTTTGAGAAGCTTGATGTGACATGCCAATGGGTGGTGACTTTGTTGCAAATATATGACCATTGGCCAGGGACCATTGGGAGGCTGCAGCATGCATTGTGTTTTGNAAAGCTCAAGCGCGACAGACTGCATCTGCACTTTATTTGCCCCAAAACGCTGTGCAGCAGCACATATGTTTCTTGGGCTGACACAAGTATTCAGCCCCTACACATGGCACTGGAACCAGTCGCAGCTAAAACAGGAAGCAGTTGGTCGAGTAACACTTGCTGCAGGGTACCAGCAACTGATGACAAGGGCTTTGCAGTGGCCTACCTATGTGTTTGGCTGTAGCTGTCTGTGGCTTCCTGTCCTTGTCTGTGTCTGGTTGTGCCACATTTGCTGGGTTGACTGACTTACTGATACATGGTGGGGACAGGCCAGGTAGTAAGTCCAGCCCATTTGGCATGTGTCTGCAGAACGGTACCATCGACAAAACTTTCATCACTTCAATCTTGACGAGACAATACTGAGTATAAACACGTGTGCTGAGCACCCTTGACTGAGCTGTACCAATCCCCACTTATAGCAAGCTGACATTGACGAGACTCTCCTAGCACATCAAACTCCTGCTGTGCACTGTGGAACTTGCATGACCATGTGTCCTGCGCTCTGGCTTGGCTCAAGCACTACACAATGCTGATTGTAGCTGCTTGACAGGGATTGCATCGATAACTTAGCAGTTCACAAACCGCCTTGAGTCTAACTCAACCACTCCACTGATCAAGTGAGTGCAGAGCATACTTTTCAGGAGCATGACAAGTATGCAGTGGCAACCAGCAGTATGTTTATGAGGTTACCTGTAGTTGCCTGTGTTGTTTGACATTCAAGTTATATCAGTTGACCACAAGTACATAGGGTTCAAGAAGCCCTCAACCTGATGTACCTGTAGATGCCTTGAATGTAGCTGAGCATAGAGTGGTGTGAAACGCAGGTTCGCAACACAGCATGCCAGGGCCGAGCCTTCAGTACCAACTCCTGCTGCTGTATGTGGATTGGTCGTTCAACGTGCTTGTACCTGTTGCACGAGGTTGCAGCGTTGTAGCTTTGATCAGCAGCATGGAAAGGTCTCAAAAAGCACACAATTCATACAGGAGCCTGTGACATAACAGTCATCATGAGACATGGCATTTCAGGTGACATTGAAAGCAATTCATCGAAATGGAGTGCACTTGGAGCAAGCATGTTCAACAGACAGGACAGCAAGACACTGATACCAGGAAGTATGGTAATTTGACTGTGCAGAGTCAACTCAGTCAGGAGTGAGCTAGCGAGCAACCTGTCAGGGGACTTGCGCGATGGNGCATGAGGCTTCTACACTCAGCCTGGCACCCGCTCTATGTTGGCCCCATGCAGGATTGCATGTTGCTGAGTCTTCTGCCTCTGCAGATTTGCATCCATTGCAAAGCTGGCTGGAGAGCAATTGGAGCCCTACATAGCAGGCCTGGTCCCCAAGCTGTACAGATACCAGTATGACCCCAATGCTAGAGTGCGAGATGCTATGACACACATCTGGAGGTCCCTTGTGGCTGAGCCAAAGAAGACATTGGATCAGCACTTCACCGCCATCGTCGACGAGCTTCTCAAGGTGCTTGCAGCCATCTCCATATGCAGTGTGTAATATAGACAAAGTCATATGCAACCCTCACCAAAAACTTCTGCAAGAACTCACAAGAAGACTTCATGCCTTTGGTTGCAACAAATGAAATGATGTGAGCTTGTGTGGAACTCAGCTTTGAACCCGCAATGCCATATCCTGAACTAGCCATGCGCTTTGCCAAGTTTGTCCTGCATGCCTCATGATGATGCTGTTGCACACAACAGTGTTTACAGAGCCCCAGAATGCTAAGCAGTGCTGTTGCCAGCCCCCTCAGTCTCTGTTCCCACAGGTCTCAAGACTTTCGACAGGGTGACATCTCTCAGCCATGACTTGCACAGCATGAAAGCTTTTGGTACCAACGCACTTGCTAACAGCCATGCCCAGCACAGCTTACCATTCTCGGGGACTCCATCCGCCTCAGCGCTGCAGTCAGCAGCATTGTGATGACAGGACAGCGCATTCAACCTGGAATGTGCTTACAGGAAATGGGAGGCAGATTGTGGCGTAACAGGGAAGCCAGCTGCAATGCCCTGTCAGACCTGCTCCANCGATCATCACCGGTATACATGACCGCTTACACCTGATCAATGCTGTACTCATGCCTGCTCGTGTGCAATGATGCCGCATGGGGATGCTGAAATGCAACATGTTGCTTGCCACATTACGCAGGTGGTGGCAATTTCAGAGAGCGACATTGCAAAAGAGCAATGGCTCATGCACCGTGTGGGGGAGTTCATTGACAAGGGAGATGTGCTCATCTTTGCCAATCAGAAGGCCAGGGTTGACATTGTCTGCAACAAGCTGAAGACAGCAGGCATGAGAGAGCTGGTGCGAGGAAGCTTTCCCAGCCTTGATTGGCTCGACGTCAGCAGAAATCTGCTGGAAGACACAGCTGTGGCGCAGCTAGTGCATGGACAGTGGCCACTGCTCACCACTCTGATTCTGGACAGAAATAAACAAGTGACTGCAGATGGTGTTGCTGCCATCATGGGTCAATGGCCTCAGCTAGCAAAACTGCAGATGACACACATGCCACCTAGCTTTGCTTTGTTGGGCACCTTGAGTCAGGTGCATGGGCATGCGCTAGAATTTCTAGANTCATGATGAAAAGACTGAATCTGTAAGGCTGCACAAACCTATGCAACGCAAAATACGTAACTCATCGCCTTGCAAGTTGCAGTTGCGACTTTACCACAGACTCCGCATCCGTGTACAGTGACTGAGACTGCATTTGACCAGAGTATCGGATGTAACGCCTAGCAGGTCCCTAGCATCGGCTGTCACACCTGTCAATTATTACATTATGCTGCTGCATCTGCTGATATGCTGGGGAAGAAAGGCTTCATCAAAATTTGTGCTGCACCCTTGTCTAGGTGCTGACCAAGTTCTATTGGTTTGAGCTATGCAATCATGCCTTATTGCGTGAAGCCCTGATGCTGGGATATGTCAGTCCAGGCTTCTCTTGCTTGACATTTGGCATGCTGCACATGGCCACCAAATGGCTGTCATGTCCACCTCATCACTGTCTTGCTTACAAACTACCAGCTTTGTCGCTGTGTGCTCGCATGTGCCCATTCCTGCTGTTGCGCTTGGCCAACAGAGCAGCCATTTCTAAAACAGCTATCGTCAGCTCATATCCAAAGTGCTGAACCATCGCAGCATAAGCTCTGTTGCTTACTTATGCTCCTAATGCTGCAGTGCCCTGTATCACAGTTCCAAATCACAGCTCCTTTCTCACATGTACATGTACAATGCTGCAGGAGTCTCAGGTGCCTTATGGGTACATCATCACCGATGAGCAGCTCTGGCTAGTCTATGTAGAGCTGCAGGCGGGCTGCTTGTACCTCAGTGATGCCATCTCCATGAAATTTCAGGCAGGCCGCCCCACTGTGCCTATGGCGCTGCTGTGGCTTGCAAGCCAGCATACACTGCAACCTCAGCAACTTACAAGATCTGGAGCACTGCAACCATCTGGACCTGACACGCAACCCAAGGCCTCGACAAAGCAGCCTGTGTGGAGGCATGTTGCACAGCCTGATGACCCTGAGTCCGGCACAGACTATGCTACAACAGAGAAAACCTTGCATGCCTACCCAGCGCTTGAGTTTGATCCTCACAGCAAGCCCATTGGTCACGGAGCCTCTGGCACAGTCTGGCTGGGGCTGGTCGACAGTCAATGTGCCGCGGTCAAAGTCAGCCATCCTGACTCCCCAGATTCAGTCACAGAGCTGCATACAGAAGGAGAGTTCTACTCAGAGCACCCAGAGCTGCAAGAACGCTGTATTCCACGCTTGCTGGGGAAGGGCTGGGTCCAATTTNGATAGGAGGCCCACACTGAACTTTGCAACTGTGAACTGGCCGCACCTGCAAAGCTTAGATGTCAGCAGCAACAAGTTGCCAGCTGCAATGTTGCTTGACATCACTAGGGGCGTACGCCTGCAGACGCTCAGGCTAGGTGGTAATGACATCAGCGGTTGGTGAGAGTTGGCATTTCAGAACTGGGAGTACTTGGGCATGCTAGATTTGCGAGGCAGCCTCGCCAACCCAGAGGCGCTCTGTAGCATGTTGCACTCAGGCTTGCGTACTCTGGAAACCCTCTTTGTCGCATGCAAGGTGACTGAGGTGGTCAGATCTAGACCAGTGATCGCNCATACAGCCTTCACAGAAGCAAGACCATCTGAGCAGGAGGTCAACTTCCAGCAGCCTGCAACTGATGTGGATGAAGAGTTACGCCACACAAGCCAGCAGCTTGCCCAGCTGGTGAGCGGTCAGCATCCACTTTTCCACATCTGTGTCCTGAGTTAACCCAGTAGTCTGCTGTGCGATGTGAACATTCTGCAGTAGGGCTGCTCACCACATTTTGGTGAAGATACATTGCTGCATATGTGGCATGGCTGTTGGACCTGTCCCACAATGTATGCACATATAGCCCCAGTCCTTATGCGCAAAGCAGTGATGTTTGTACTGGCAAGTCATGTTCAAATCAAAATGACGCTGCCTGTCCTACCATGCATGTTGGCAATTGCTTTTGCTGCTAATGTAATATTTGTAAACAATGCTGCAAGTAACTCCACACATAAGCACGCCTCAGTTTGCAGTGCATTGCGCCTTGTGCTGCACATCGGTTCAACTGGCATCCCACCAATGCAGGACATTGCCAATCACAAGGAAGCTGACAAGAGTGCAGCCACAGATGCAGCCACAACACAGGAAGTCGCAGTTGACATCTGTGTGGTTGACACACCAGCTGAGGCCAGACGGGTTGTGCAGCTCATCAAGACAAAGTATCAAGACATGTTCTTTGCTTGTGATACTGAGGTGAGTCTTTCTGTTTGTGGCTTTCTTGCAGAGTGTTGAAATGGTTCTCTAACAACCAGATGGAGCAGAGCAACCCATCTGCTGCTGGCCCATCCATTATAAACGAAACAGTGACCAGCGTGGGCAGCGCTTCACCCAGTGTCAGGACAGGCGGGCCCTGGCCAAAGTTGACCTTGTTGTACATATTGCGCCAGCTGACCACATCTGCACTGCACCCCTTGAAATAGTTAGCGTCAGGGCTGTTCAATACTTCAGCCTGCATAGGAATACAATGGGCTCTTGGCTTCCTATAGCCTGTCAAAGTTGGCAGATGGCTGTCGAAGGTGCCGTCATTACCTTGCTAGTGTTGGCAACGGCGGNTGCACAGCCTAGAGGCGTTGTTTGTCACATGCAAGGTGACCGAGGTGGTCAGATCTAGACCAGTGGATGCATCGTGGCCTTGTAACACTGACCTACACATGCAAGTACCTGCAAGATTGGACATATTGAACAGCCTGTCTGTAGGGAGTTGGCCTGTGAAGTCACTCACCATTACGCATGACACAGATCGCAAACTTACAGGCCACATATTGTCCAAGGCAAAGTTGAAGGTACTGCTTGAGTGGGAGTTGCATGCTCTACAGGATTTGAGTGTGAGTCACCTTTGTCTGGGCTATGCTGATCTGTCAGAGGTGGCGCAGATGTTGAGTAGTGGTCTGTGGCCAAGCCTTAGCAGGCTAGATCTGAGTTGTAACCACGTGAACACTGAGTTTGTGCTGCATCTTGTAAGTGGTGAGTGGCCCAAGTTGGTAGACCTGTTGCAACAGGTACAATGCCAAATTGATGCAATGCATATCGTGAAAGTGCTTGTGCACACACGGCCTGTGTGTGTATCTCAAAAAGGCATCTAGTGTTTGTGGGTGAAAGGTCAGGTGCAGTGGTCCCAGCGCAGCGTAGGCAGCGCAAAGTACCATGCTACCAATTGCTATTGACCCTGCACGGATGTCGCTGTGGGGACAGCATCTGCTGTAACACGTGAAAAGACACAACAGCTGGCATATATGATCCATGTGGGGGATCATTGATTGCTGAAATGTGCTTGTGTCGTATGGCATGTGTGCTTCTGATGCTACACTCAGCACCCTTTGTGTTACTGTGCAGATGCAGTCTTGTGGGCAGCCTCCCCAAGAAATTGTTGATGAGATGGCACCAGGTCTTGGTTCACTTGATTCAAAGGGCCCTCTAGGTGGCTTGGGGATGCTTGGAGGCCTGGGTCTTCCAGGCATGCCCAAAGGAGACAGCGCCTGCTGCATACAGTAGTTGAGATCACTTGCAAACCCCTGCTGTAAGGTGTTGTGAGTGGTCCTCTAAGACCGTGCCAGTACAATGTCTGTCTCAGTAACAGTCANCAATGCTGGGAAGACACGGTGTCTGCTTGTGGACCATGGCCGAGCCACATGGGGCCACGAGGTTAAAGCCCAGTTGGGAAAAAAGGGACTTTGACAGACTGGTCCAGCAGCAACGAGACTGGCGCACAAGCAGGCAGTCAGCCACAAAAAGCTGTACCAAGGCAAAGCTGTTCACCAGTCAGTCACAGGTTCCGAGAATGTGTCAGAGCTGGGTCTGATGATGCAATCATAGTACATAGGTGATTCTCAGGCTTTACCTTGCACATGCATGCTGCTGCAGTGTCTGCATGGTNTCACGCTGGCACTTGGTGCTTGATGATACAATGCTTTGTTGCACTGCTTGTGCCCTCCAGCTTGAAATGTGATGTCCTGAAAGTTTGCAATGTTATGCTTTGACCTGGCCTACAATCCATCATACGGCAGAAGCAAGACGCACCCAAACTGCATGCTTGTCATATCTGGCTAGTCTGAGTGTCTGTGTCTTACTCATGGCAGTGATCTGGCAGGCTGCTTACAGAAACCTTCGAGCCAGAGTTGACCACTTCGCAGACTCGCTTCAGTCACTCAGATGACGCCACAGCTGTGGTGGAGGTGGGGCCTCGCATGAGCTTTTCTACAGCATGGTCCGCCAATGCAGTCTCAATCTGCCACAGCTGTGGGCTGTCCAAGATCACCAGGATGGAAAAATCGCTTCGGTATCAGCTGCAGGCAGACCAGCCAATCTCANGTGGCGAGCCTTCATAACACATCAGAATTTGTCGGGGTGGCAACAGCAGTTGGCTTGGCGTTTATACTTGCAGGTGAGTCTATCACCAGTGATCTGCTTGCCCTGCAGCCTCTATTGTTGAGTTGCCTCTATCATTAGCCTTTATTATCAAGTTGTATTTTTGCTGTGGGCACAGCGTTATGCTGGATGTGTGGTACATGTCTTTTCCTTGTTCAACTGAATAGAGCACATTGCAGATTTTGGCACTGGAGTGTATCACTGGTCAGTGGACAACTACGGCAGTGGGGAGACTCCAATTGTGGGCAGCCAGATAGCGGCTTTCCAAGGTCATCACCAGCGGCCGTGGACANTTGGTCACTGGCAGCAATCCATTTGTGCCAGTGGCACTACGGGATCAAATTGCAAATGAGGCATCTTGGCTGCTGCACGCCAATTAGGTATGTGGCTACCAGAATTGCATGTCATGTTACACTGCATACTGTATCTGCTGCAGACTATGTCTGCTGCGCACTTTTGACCATGTGCCTTACTGTGGCAGACATGCCATTCATGCTCAATCATCATATTGTCATGCATAATGCATGGGCTTAGGAAGGCTCCTGATGCTGACATTAGGCTATCACAGAAAGGCTCTTGTAGCTTGCTATGATTCCAGATTCCTGAGCCAAAGCCAGACTCATGGCTGCACGTTTGCCTGTCACCACTGCCGTGCAGGCAAAGGACTATGACAGAATCAAGGAGCCGCAGCTCATTTACTCCAGGCTGCAGCCTAGTGCGCAGGGTCTTGAGCTTTGCATGAAGTTTGTTGCAGGGCATGTTGGGTCCAGACTTGAGCCATAGGCCATGTGCAACCCATTTGCTAATGAAGATGCAAGAGCTTTGGTGAATGCTGTCTATTCATGCTTTACAGCCTGGCATCATTTGGCTGTATAGCGCATTTAGCGCACCTGCATACAAATAGGCAGTTGTGCAGGTTTTGCCACAGAAGTTNATGCTGCCCTCTGCAAATGCTCACTTATGCACATGAGCACTTAGTAAAAGTGCTGCAAGCTGGCATCTTTTGAGAAGCGTGTTAAGTCCTTGTTAGAAGACGGCAGCTGCGGCATTCTTACTCACTGTGAAATGTGCTTCGTCAAGCTTCCTGCAGCATTGCCAGTATGGTGACAGGAGGAGCGTTGTACAGTGTGTGTGCAATGTTGCACCTGCTCTGCTGTGGCAAACACCAGCAGATGCTCACAGGTGTGGGTATGTGTATTCCGGCTTGGCTTCAGAGTGTCTAGCACAGGTAGTTTCAGCATGATACTGTTCGCCAGTGACTGGAGTCTTTTTGGCATCATAGTACTAATGGTAGTGGTAGTGCGATATCAGGTTCTCACTATTTGCCTGTGTGATGCAGAGTGCGGCAGATATGGCTCTCCAGTCAGGCTTGACAACCAAGCCTGAGCAATAAAGCAATAAAACCCTCTGAGGTTTAGCAGTCCATCCGTCAGCTGCCTCAGGTCTCAGCCTTGTTCCTGTGCTGCATCACTCAGTACAAGCTGTGCTGTACTTGCAGATGAGTGTTTGAGCTATATGTGTGACCTGTGTGTGTTCCTGTTAGATAGTTCCTGGGTCTTTGGAAAGGGTCTGACATAGTGACACGCACTTTGCGTTTGTTACAGCCTGATGGTGTCTTGTGGCAACAAGCACGTTTGATTCATTTCTTAAATATATATTGTGGCTGGCGCTACCTACAGCAGGCTCCATGTAAGAGCAATGCTTAAACATTGCTGGCTTTATGTAGAACAGCAACTTGCATGCAATTACAATCGCGTTCTTGCGCCTGTGACCTGAAGTACAGGTGCAGCAGGTTTGATTCATCCTGTAATGCATCCATATGGGTTTGCAGTGGCTGATTTCCGCCTGCGTTGTGTGCGACACTCTCGGACACACCCGACTCACTATAACAAAGTGTATTGCATGGCGCTGTAAGTGACGTGAGAGCGAACGAGAAGCTTCACACTATTGCAATGTTAATAATAACAANGTCCAATCAGTCAGGGCCATTGACTGCACACTTCATGACTATTGACCACTTCTGTATCACCAAGTCATGGCTGTTTGCAGTTGTCAGATTGTTGCTGGTAGCATCTGCACAATGGTATTCACTGCAGTAGCATCTGCTGTCATGTGCTATACAACTATCCTGCTGCTGAGTAGACTGCGATGGCAGCTACTCTGGTAGGTTCACCAAGTATGTTACCTGCAGAGATCCTTGAGGCTCCAGGGAGCACACATCTGGTTGTCACACACAAATCTATGATGAGGGCGTTTTTGTGTACAGCCATGGGTCTTTCGCCAACATCATTTAGAGCCATAGACATTCACAATGGTGGTGTCTCCATATTCAGGTTAGTCTGTGTGTCTACTGACTCCTTGCTTGCTTCAATGCATGCTTGAACGAGTAGCAAAAGGCAACACAATCAGTAATGACAGTATGTGCTGCTGCAGGATCAATAAGAGAGGGGAGCCAATGCTGACCAACATGAATATGACAGCGCATATGCACCATAATGGCATCTTTTACTGACATACTTCCAGACAGAATGGTCACAGGCTCATGTCAAGCCAAGCTATGCAACAGCCTAATGTTCCAGTACAGCGTTCGGGTCCAAGGTTGAGACCCCGCATCAGCCTTTGCAATACATGAGCAGTGTATCATAAGCATACCCGTACACCTCATTGTTACAACCCAGTNCCTGCTGCACATTGCTGTCATAGAAGCTGCTATCTTGGCCACCCTTGCTTGCAGTTGAACCCACATTTGGAGTCTACCTTCAATCATAAGCCTGGCAACAAAACAATCAGGCTTCCAAGGCAGACAGCGCCTGCCATGGCTGCAAGGACAACAGCACACATGAAGCAATGCAGACTAGGCAGACATGCGCTGTGAATCTCGGACGGTATAGCCAGGGGGTTCATGCTACAATCTCACCTAGAGCTGGCTTCATGACATTGAAATAGTGCTCATTGCCGCCAAAAGGGATCTCTGGCATTTCACAGACAANATTTGAAGCAAGTCATGATTAGTCATTGTGCATATCATCAGGTGCATGTTTGCAGATGGATGTAAGCCTTGTCTTGCAGCCTGTGAATGTCTGGCATGTGGGAATACATCTCAGAAAAAAGTTGCAGCACACCTGGACTGACTTGCTGTTGCACATNAGTAATCCAGCAATAATTACCCTGATGCATCACCATAGCAGCGCAATAAAAACCTTCCCTTACCTTTTCAGCCTCAGGCAAACCACAGGGCTGTTTGATGTGCACTCTCTGCGAGGAGCGGTCAAGTTCCTCTTGCAACCACCTCTGACATGCCGCAAAATCTGCACTCCTAGATTCCTTCACTTGCGTCTCTTCAGTTGCTGAACACAACTTCAGCCATGCTTCAACACACGGCAGCGGCATGCTGGATTTTGAGACAGATACCGCATGTGTAGCAGGTGCCATAGACGCTACAGCTGCAGCCGATGGTGCATGTTGCACATCTGCAGTGGACCTGTGAAGTTCTGGGGCTGCTGTGGATGTCAGACTGGCCGCATCTGTGGCAAGCGCAGGAGCCAGAGATGTGCGGTGTGTAGCGGCTGCTACTAATGCCCTGTCTGCTGCCTTTTCAACAGGTACAATGGTTGTAGCTGATGCTGACACTGTTGTGCTGACTGACGGAAGTGCCTGTGCAATGGTTGCCAGAGCTGGCTTAGGTTGAGCAGCTGCCAAAGCTCCTACTACTGCAGCGGGTTTTGGGCAAGCAGTAGTTGACAAGTCTCCAGGATGTACTGGATGTTTATCTTGCAGCGCTGGACCCAACATAGGTGCAACAGGTGGCGCATTCCCTGTGGCTATGCAACTTGCAGCACGCGTCACAGCCTCAACAGGTGCAGCAGGAGCAGGTCTTGCACATTCTGGATCTGCTAAGCTTATTGCACCTGGAAAACTGACGGCAGGCCCATGGGCTGAAGTTGTGGTACACGCAGCTGCGGACGAAGGTGGCCTGGGCTTGGTGACTGCTGCACCCACAACAGTGCCTTGAGCTGAGACTTTGGTTGAAGATGTGGCGTTTGATGGCGATGGTGCTTGCTCAGCAGGTGCCACAGGTGGCTTGTGTGCAGTGGCTTCCAAGTTGATTGCTGCTGCAGCAGACTCTGGGCGCATGATAGGTGGCACACCTCTACCAGGTGCTACATCTTCTTCTTGTTGCAGCGCCGCTGCAAGTGCAACAGGTGGCACACCTCGTGCAGATGCTGGGCTTGCAGCAGCTGCCACGTCTGTTGCTGCCATCATGTTTAACGGGTCCTCTTCAGGTGCGGCATTGTCATCCTGCAGCACCAAACACTGATGAACAGCCAGCAACCCAAACAAACCTGGCAGCAAGATACATGGAGCGGTGCTGCGACTCATAAGCTGGGAGGCAAGGCATAAGGTTGCTGTGTTTCACCAATTGTGCATCACAAGACAAAGCACAGTGCCATGCAGTGCAAGCACCAGAGTAGATCGACCAGCTTGACATGCTGCACATGTGGTGCAGACACATTGGTGTCAGGCGTATTTGAGCAAAAAATACCTGCATTTCATCGTCATCCGAGAATGGCTGATTGTAACCGCTTTGTGGTGCCAGCAGCTCATCTTCTGATGCCATGCCTGTATCTGACTGACCACTGACTGAAGCTACATCTGTCTGCTCAGTCAGATCAACTGCATGTTCTCGAGATGCACCACGTATGGTGCTGGCTGCCTACGTAACACAATGTTGGAGGTTTATAAGCAAGGGTCTGTCTGACACTCCTCAAGAGNCAAGGTTGCCTGCTCAAGGGCCGTTGCTCCAGCATTATTTCACCCCGCTTCATGTTGCAGAAGAATGCGGATTGTTGCTTAATGCAGCTGGTGGGTGGGTGTGCTCAGCGCGAGATGTAACCTCAGGCTGTCCAGCCTACCTCAGCTGCAACAATGGGATCTCACGCAACAACTGCGCAATTGTATTTGACACTTCAGACTGTGCTCAAAGCGCCGCCGCTTGTTTGTGGTACTGCACTTCATGCTTATGACTGGCAAGAAGCGTTTCCTGAGCTGAAGCTAGCTGATGTGCAGAGCCCAGCAGNCTTTTGAGTGGATGTCATCTGTTGCGGTGGCAGTAAAACCTGTGCACGTCTGCTGTGTTATGCTATGTCATGCAGCACACATGCCCCATCAGCCCTCAGGCATGCTTCAGACATCAGCTATTTGCAAGCTTTGCCTTGCTGCGTACAGCAGCTACATCATGTTGCTAAGAGACTTTTCACCATTCGAGCACTGTGTCCTCTTGCTGTGCCAAACCCTGATGCAATGCTGTGGAAGTGTTGCCTCTGTGTACATGTTTATGGAGCTTGAACCTGCAACATGGGCTGGAGTTNTGTCCGAGGTGCATTGAGGACTTTGACTTCCACACTGGCAATGCGTCGCCGAAGTTTCTCCTGCAGCGATTTATGACTGATACGCTTTCCCAATCAGGACTGCAACTGTCATACATGAAGGNCCTCCTCATGCACACTCGCCCCCGCTTTCAGCAAGCATCCCAGCCACTCCACACTGCCAGCAGCTGCAGCATAGTGCAAGAGCAGAAGCCTGCATACAGGGCCCCACCTTGAAATGCGCTGCATATACGTGCAATTTGTACATCTTGTAGGCAACACTGTGCTCGTTTGATTGTGCTGTGCTTGCATTAGCAGTCACTGGGCATTCAGTACATGCCATGTCGTTCCACAATGTGTCAAGTCTCCAGCTCCAAGTCGGCACTCTAGCCTCTGTACAGCTGCTGGCTCTCAGCCTGCTGTACTATTATTAGTGTGTGTGCAGGAATAGGCTGATATCACAAGGAGCATACTACACCAACTTGCTCCACTTGACTGCGCTGCCTCAGTGTACACTGTGACTGCAGCACATGCATATGAGCTCATGCTGTATGCACAAGCGACATGCATACAGACAAGTGCAACAGCAGTGACTGCTGGTCCAAGCTGCCACTGTTTGTGCCATTTGTACACATATCTGATATGAAACACACAAGGCTTCACAAGTAGAACGGGGCCTTAAAATGGCTGCATGCATGGTCTGAGGTACTGTAGCTGCTGCAGCACTACTGTTGAGACAGTGCTGCAGCAAGTACAATATTTNCTGCCTGTGCCAATGGACCATGGCACTGCTGCACCGTCCAAAGGCAGCGTCTACCTGGGCAAGAGGCAACCTGCTGAGAGGCTCACAAAGGTACGGCACTGCCTGCAAGTGTTGCCATGCTACAGAGTTTTCAAGCTTTGGCAGCAGACCTACACATGCTGTGAGACAGCTTGTATGCTAACAAAAGAAAACAAGTACTGCCTGATCCTGTGTGGGGAGCGATAGTGCCACAAGGTATTGCATGACTCATTCAGGAGTTATGCTGAGCATTTCATGTTGTTTGCTTGGGTTTCTGCCTGTCCTTGTCTCATGCAGAAGCCCATCTCATGTGTGCAGGGTCAAGCGGAAGACAGCCCATTGCAGGTGCCCACAGCCAGCTCTCCCAACACCCGACCCCGCAAGCAGCCCAAGTGCTCTGTGCTTGGTAAGCTGTAGTACACCAATGCAGACTACCAATGCAAGCATTCTGTCTGCTTGTTACAAGATTGAAATTTGTATACCTTGACATTCACAGCATCAGAAAGTGCTCTGTAGTTACTGTTGTCAAGCATCTCATGCCGCTGATCATTTGCTTGTGCAGCGTGCCAAGTTGCAGTGAGGCAGAAACAAACCCCGACTGTCATGCTATGTCTCTACGACCTTGAGTGTACAGCAGATGTGAAATTCTGCTTCGAGTTCCCTCAATGACAGTAGTGCTGCTGTGCAGATGGCCCCNAGATGTCATCCTTGTGTCAACTGCAGCTGGTGAGTAAGGAGGACAAGCTGGCAAGCAGGCAGAGAGCAGCAGCTCAAAAGGAAGCTGCTGCATTGGACCAAGGCCTTCATCAGCAACACATTCACTCTGCATTGACATGTCATCACGCTCTGCTCATGCAGGTGGCAAGCAAGGAGGATGAGCTGGCAGGTAGGGACCAGCAGCTGAGCCAAGCCTTACGCGAAGCTGCCGAGGTGAATGAGGCCTACATCAGTGACCTCAATGCTGGCCAGCAGCAGCTGGAGGCTGACCTGGCCACCCTGACTGCCCAGCAGGCTCACAAGGATGACCAGATTGCTTCATTGGAGCAGCAGTTGGGCCAGAGAGACGGCCAGGAAGCGGAAATGCAGCAAGCTCAGAAGCGGCTGCGCGGCCAGGCATGTACTTTCTGAGTCTCTGTGGAGTGCATGTTCAGCAATGCAGCTGACTATNTTGATGTAAGTGTTCCTGTGGCAAAACTCTTTTGCTCTGTCACTGGCTTGCCCACTAAAGCAGGTCACAGATGCCAAGGCACTAAGTTTGGGCTACAGGCTGTTTTGTAACTATCTCACTGAAGTGTTTACGTAGACACTGTTCCTTTGATGATAACAAAGCAGCGCACAAAGCATGACTAAGAGCGTGATGACACAAGGTGCACACCTGCATGCCCTTTTTGCGCATACTTATACATACAGTAGCATGTGCAGTCGACAGAGCCCAAAATCTGTATATCTGTAAGCTACATACTGCATGCCTGTAGGCTATATACTGCAGTGCCAATATGATACTCTCAGTGTGATGAAGGGTGTGTGTGTTGACGTGTCAGTGGTTTGCATGCTGTAGTGACCTTGGATGCCTGTGTTACGATGCCTCAGCAAACCTGAATGTTGTTTTCAGCTTGGCCTTTGCCGAGAGTTAGCTGGTTCTCTGTCATCGTTGATATATCTGCTCTATTCCCAATGTGTGTTAGTTGACCCTTACGACACAGACTCTCAGCATACTGACCACATGTTTCGGCACCAGTGTCTGCCTTTGACTGTGGGTGCTACCTGATATGTAACAATTCGATTGCTGTATTAGCATGATGCAGCATATGCTTGCAACAGTACAGCAATGTTCTGTGTGGCTATAGAAGCATGCTGAATGTTTGGACAAAACTTGGATCTCGTCAGAGAGGCAGTTTTGTCTTGCTCATTGCTGATGCCAGGGGATGTAATGTGAGGACTTACTTGTTGGTAGAGCGCCAACATCTTTGCCAACAGACTCAACTCCTTGCTTGACAGCCTCTGGCACTGGCTTGGGGGCCTGTACATGCACAACAGAGACTTACAGAAATTACAACCCTTGCAGGGTCCTGACACTCNAGGCGGCGCAGATGAGGTGAGACAATTCCTCATGCAGGCTTCTTACATGGTGCTGGGGTTGGGAGACGTCTNAGCGATGACAAAGCTTCATGACGTATGCAACCATCTTGCGAACTTGATGTGCTAGACATACATCTCGCAAAATTTGTCTCATTCAACGAATGTCGCAGCACACAACATGATGGTCTTGATTTGCTGCTGACACCAAGCCATCATTGTGCAGGCTTCCGCAACTGCGTTATCATCCACATGAAATGGACGAGTCCGCTGTATAAACAAGCCGACAGCGCGTGTTGCCTCAAGCATTCAACAGGTAGACCCACTACTTGACTTGCACACAAGACTTGCACTTGGCTAAACTACCAAGTTGACTCAGCCAATGCAGCTACAACAGAAGAACAACCACTCCTCAAAGTCGAAGATCTGTCACTGAATCATCGAGCTCTCACAAACTAGGACAGCAGCCTTGTACAGTGTGCTCAGCCAACTCAAGTCAAAGCCAGTATCACCTGCCAATATGCATAATGAAAGGTTTTACCCTGGTGTTAATAATAATAATAATTTACAGGTNAGCCCTTCCCACTGCACAGTCTTCTTGGCACAGTCGAGGGCCCCAGCTGCACAAAGCACTGCTTGTCAGACTTTCAAAGAAAACAAAAGCAAATTGCAGCGGCCCAGTCTTACAGTATATTGGTTTCGCAAAGTCCTGTGTCTGCAGCCGTACTTTGACGGTGTCAAACGGGTGCCCGACAAGAGTGACAGCAATGCCACCTGTACAACAATGTGCAACGTGACAACGCAAGTACGAAGTTTTGATCAAGTTTGAGAGGACTCGGCGCTTTGCGAGCACGAACCGCATGTTCCCGCAAACACGTCCTTGCTAGCTTTCAGGTACGGGCTCTGCACGCTCGCCGACCTCTCCGGCATGGTTACCGTACAGGCGTATGNTCAGCTTCAGCTCCTTGCACCCCACAAGTCAGTCAGCTACCTGTTCACATGGCTCACGGGGTCTGTCTGCCACACCAAGACATGCCCAGCAGTTCATGCCTGCTGCAGTTGAGATCCCTGGTTGCAGACTGCCACCAGCAATGTAAGACCCACACTCGGTGAAACGGCAGCTATATTCTGCTTCATATGCGTCAAGTCCCATTTATGGTCATACCATTGCTTGTGCACATGCTGTATCTGCTGCNGGCTGTGTCTTCTTTGAGGTCTGCCATGACAGTATGTGACACTGCATTCTGCATCTCACTGGTTTCATGCTCCTTCCAAATAGGCAGCAACCCTGGACTGTAGATGATGCATTGAGCTTTTGTATGCACAGTTGCTTTTACAGTCTGCAAGCTGGTTGTGGACAGGCAAACAGGGACAGCATACTTCGTACTATGTGCAAGTATTTGACTCGCATAAGTGCACACACAGCCGCCTACTCCTGACAGCAATTTGTGGTGTGCTAGCTAATGTGACTGTCCCCTACTACTACTTCGCCACAGCAGCACATCGTTTTCACATTGTGCAAGGCATGCATTGTGCTGTTCTGCAATNGGTGTGCTGGGCTGTCACGTGAGGAATGATGCTGAATCCGATGGCAACTTGCCCAAAATTACTTACAATAGCAACTTTGGTTCTCCAACTCTGGTGAAATGCTGTGTTTTTGCGCAATCCGCAAGCATGCTGAGGCACTTGCCTCCGCAAACAAGTTGCAGCGTGCGGCAGCCCTGGTGTTGTTTTACGGAAGCAGTTGNTCCTGTACTTGTGGTTTTGACTTTGACAGATTGACGCTGACTACCCCTCCAGCCAGAAGTAGTGAACCTGCAATGCCTCCCACATGCTCCTTCTCGCCCAACAGCGTAACTCCCCAAATGTGAGCATACAGTACCTGAACAGCAGCCCACATGTCAGTNTGCAATATTTCGAAACTTTGCCGTTGTTTTGTCTGCGTTAAAAAACCCTCTTGACTTCTTGAAATTGTAATGCTACCTGTCGCTGCCGTGCAGCGTTGACATGCACAGTTATGTGAAGCTGAACTAGCTAGCCGTCAACAATTCATTTGTGACAACACGCAAAAGCCACTTGCGCAAGCCGACGCCTAATCTTACTAGACCGGGTTTGCACTCATGAGGTGTCACTACGAAGTCTTNGCTTGGCAATCCTTTGAGGCCGGCTTTGCTTTGACAGCACAGGGCATCGCGTTTGGACCATAAGTTGCAGCGCAGGCGCCTGGTGTGCCTGGTGCGCTTGTATCGCCTTGTAGCAAGGCATCGAGCAGCTACAAATCTATGCAAACGGAGACCGATGTTTCTGTGCAGCAAGGTTCAGCTGGACAACAAAGTACGCAAAGTTGCTGCGAGGCTGCCTTCTGTGATAACAATTCCGCCAACTNCAGCACAAGGCATTGTAGCCTTGAGTTCTTGTCGAACTGGTCTGCAAACAATGACTAAGCATGAAAAAGATGTTGGGGTGACATGTTGTGCTGCTCTACACAATATCTGAGGCAAGCTGGGCTTGTGCCTCTCAGCTGACATTGACATGCCTGCTAGGTTCTGGGTGAGGAAAGCAGTATGCAGCACTGACAACAGCTCTGANTTAGACCATACAACTTGCCTAAGGCCATCAACTGGCGTGGCATGATGGACTGAGCCTGCAGCTTGTNTTGGTTAGCTCGACTCATGAGTCGGTGAGTCTTCACGGTTGAGTCGCAAATTATGTAAGTTCGCGCAATCTTGGAAGCCAGCACAGCGCAGGCACAGCCGACATTGGTTGGTACTTGTCAGTGCCTGTCANAGCAACTGTGCTTGCGAGAATGTGTGGTGTTCAGATCCAGCATGAACAGACCCAATCTTAGGTGACAGTCTGTCAGACTGACAGTGCTATGTCTAAAACGTGTACAAAACACTACAATCTGATACTGTATTCTGCCTGGTCACGAGTTTGCTGGCAGTCACTTATATGCAATGTTGCATTGAGCTCACTCACTTGACTGTAATGCTGCTGGGTTGAGCAGTCTTACTGCACTCACCTGTCATGACTTGTTGCCAACTGGACACAGGCCCTTGAGTGCCATAGTAAGCATTGTGACGATTGCCGTCACAAGATGCACTTGTTGCAGATATGAGGTTCACAAGAAGAAAGCCAAGTTTGCGGATGGGATGGAGGATTTAGCACAGCTGATCAACAGCAAGTTTGTGGACCNACTATAAGGGGCTCAGCATCTTCAAGCGCAAGTGAGATGCCTGTGAGATGCAACATAGATACTTGAGCTGTTTTNCACCCTGACCTACTGGCACCCCGGATTGGACAATTTGCTCATTGCCACTCCCTGCTTGCCAGCTTGCCACTTGTGGGCTGTTGCCTCTCAAAGGAATGAACCGTAGATCTGGCACGGTCTGGCCTGTGCTGTGCCTCTGCAAACCTCTCACAGCTTGTTCTGGCAGTGCAAACTGACCACTGTGTGATTGCTGCTGATGGTGATGATTGTGTTGCATAGCAGGATGGGGCTGGTGTCCTTGGACTGACTGTGACTGGTAAGGTGTCAAGGACTGTGTACGGAATAGGGACTGCTGTTCAGATTCCTGCTCCGGCACTGCTGCCTCAGCTGTACGCGGCCTAGTTAGGCTGGACTGCTGTGAGGTCCCATGTCGCAGTTGAGCGGCGTCAAAGCTATGCCTTTGAAGCCTATGTAGCGGTTCCAGAGTCTGTTGTTGCGTGTACAGATAACGCCGCTGTGAGTTGGTGTCTGCATCCAGCTCTGCAGACTGTGTCAGTGGAGACTGAGTCAAACGATGGGTTTCAGCGTTGTCCAGGCTGTGATGGCAAGATCTCAATCCTGCTGCTGCTTCATCACTACTGCGGTTATGCATCGCCCAGCTTGCNTGGTCGATAAGGAAGCTAGGACACACCCAGGTTTCTGTACACAGCACCTGAACGGCATTGGCTTTTCCTCTCAACCCATGTTGGTAAGGCTACACCAAGACATCTTGGAACAGTCTGGTGAACCATGCTGCACCTGCTGTGTGGCCGTGTTGNCTTGGTATATGATACCATATATGCCCATCAAGACAAGACTGACGATATTGTGGTGGGCATCAAATCCACAGCCTTGCTGTTTGGAGAGCAGACCAAGGCGTACCTGACAGGGTTTGCGGCAACAAGCATAGCTTGCTTGCAGCTCACAGGTAACAGGGGACTGCCGTGTCAAAAGCTGCAAAGATATCAGGTTGTTGCGTCGTCTACAGTCACTAGACACTGCTTGCTATTGCTTGTGATGTTTGACAACTTTCAACTAGTATGTGTGGCAATACTGTGTTGCACAGGCCAGCTGTCTTCAAACTCTGTGCCTACCTGGTGAGATGTTTACTGTGATGTGAAAATACAAATTCTGCACATCTATCGCACCAGTATTGTATACCATGCTTGGCTCAATCACTTTGGCCTGTGTACATTGTAGGTTACATGGCAGGAGCTGGAGCTCCGTACTACGCAGGAGTGGGTGCAGCAGCGTGTCATTATGCCTGGCAGCTATCAACAGTCAATCTGAACTCAAGGCAGGAGTGTCTTGCGAAGTTTGTGTCAAACAAATGGTTCGGAAGCATAGTCTTCATTGGCATTATTGTGGACAAACTTTTGCAAAGTCCCAGCTTGATATAGTGATGAATCCGATACGCAATGGTGCCTTGTATTAGAGACTGTATCAAGTACATTTGCAGGCACAGTACTTGTNAGTTGAGCCTTTGCCAGGTAGACTGCCCATTCCTCTGGCGTGAGATCAGGTGGACCGACACCGTAACCGCGCGGTTGTGCCGGCAAGCGCTCGACGGCTTCGCGGCTGATCATGTCCGCCAACAACAGCTCTTTCATTTGTATCAGCTCATGCATCCTGTGATGCACCTGCCGGACGCAAGAACGGCTCTGATTGGTATCTGCACAGCACAGGTCACTCGTCAACTTGCGACACTTGCACAGGTGATCAAGTTTCTGATGGCCAGCACTACAGGCAGCGTAGGAAGGCTTACCTGGTATTGCATATTGCTACGCTTTGCAAGCTGCCGTAATCGAGGCGCTGATGCTGCACTGGCCTTGATGGCAGTCAAGGAAACGCAGCCACTCATGCGTGAACTTCGAGGCAAACTCACGATCGAAAGATTGGCGTTACGGGATTCTGGCCACAGAAGGTTCTGAATGCTGTAACGCGAAGATGATACGGTAATACATTCACGTAACAGGCCGAAGCATATCAGGCGGCTTGTTGCAGTGGTCAGCCCCTCTTTCCGATCCAAATCGAGCGCTATGGGGCGAAGTAAGCTTNTGACATTTTGCAAAAAGAGAATGGCCTGTATGCCAAGAGCGCTGTGGGTTGTCGCCTGGAGATGCGGTACCCAGTGCGCTTGGGGATCATTGGAGCTTGAGACCAGGGGCCTCCCCAAGTCAGGAACAGGTAAAAGCGCTACAGACATCATGACATCAGACATCATTTCATGCNATCCAGATGCTTCCAGATGCTGCAACCCATGCCGAGTGTTGTTTTATGTGCATGTGGTTTCCTGCATGCCAACTCGACATGCAATGACATCAAGTTTTGGGTCTATCACCATGCCGTCTTTGCTCTAGTTGGACTGTTCGGCAATACATGAAATCAGGGGAAGTGTGTCAGCTACATGCCAGTATTTGCAATCTCGTTGGGGTAAATCAATCTGTGCCCGTCTAACACCTTGTATTGCCTTGCACAGTCGTGTTGCTTACGGTGATCCTGCTCACGGCAGCTCACCACAGCTCTTGCTGCTGTGGCCTTTCGTGCATGACGGCTGTCCTGTGCAGCACCTGCTCTGATTGCCCACACAAAAGTGCTCTTGACATCTGCACTCACAGCAGTCTACTTGCTGTAGGTGATCACAGCTGAGGAAGGAATTGTGCTCGACGGCATGACAATTGACAGCAAGGGTAATTTATGGATTGCGCATGGAGAGGGTGGTGCCATCGTTTGCTACAACCCAACCAATGGCAAGGAGCTGCAGCGGGTCAACTTGCCTGTCAAGCGGCCCACCTCATGCACCTTTGGAGGAAAGGACTTGAAGACCCTGTACATCACCACCAGGCATGAGGGGCGNTTCCTTTGAGGCCATTGACTTTGCCGTGTTAGCTGTAGCATTCTCTTTGTCTGCGTCTGTCTTGGCCTCCTGCATATGCTGTCCTGGCACCTGACGCTGAGTTGTAACCTGCTGCTCCATAGGTGCAGCTTGGCTGGACCCTGCAGGTTGTGCACAGCCCTCATCATTGGCCTCACCATGTGGCCTGACAGGGGCTTCAAGCATGTTCTGATCGGTCCCCTGTTTGGCTTGAGCTGTTTGCTTTGCTGCGTTTGCCCCAGTTGATGGGCTATGTACTGCTGTGGTTGTCGTCTGACCTTGGCATCTTGCTTTGCTGCTGGGTTGACTGAGCTTGTGCAACTTTGCAAGGGCTTTCTNGCAGACTGCGAGTAAGCCAGCCTGAGCCCTTCGTTGTAAAGGTTCTCTATGGTGGAACAGGCCAACAGGCACTGTCCTTTGGTGCAGGTCAAGATTGGTACAATTGATACTAACTTGCTCAACTGGGAATGGCGGAACTCAAAGGACCTGGAGAAGGACAGCTTTTGTAAAGCAGAGCATGCCGCTGTTGTGGTTGCACTGATTGATACTCTCGAAGAGGTGAGAGTGTAGATAGCACAGTCACCACAAAGAAGGGAATCGCTCAGGCAGATGTCAATGCAGGTATGTAAAGCAGCAAACCCTCAACGAACGAAAGAACAGAAGGCACTACAGCGTGAGCAATATCGACAACTGACCCTGGAGTGGCAAACGTGNGCAGGGCTCTTGCAAGTCATGGCTGGCTCATCGAGCTTGCTTGATGCCCCTAGCTGGTCAAACTGGGTGACTGATCANGCCCCCAGCATGATTGGCACCAGAAAGCGGAAGCGTGACAGGATCGAGTCCGCATCAATGTCAGACTCCTGCAGCCAGTAATGCAATTTGTCATGCCTCAAGGAACATGCAAGCATGCAGTATGACAGTTGGCACCAAGAGGCGTAGCAGCAAGAGTCAACACACAGTCAGTGCCATGCTAACAGCCGTGCACCGTTACTGCTCGATAGCAGAGGCAGTCANGGCCAGCTCTGTAGCCTGGTGCAGCAGCCGCAACAGCCCCTTCAAGAAGGCCTGGGTCCCAGCTAGCTGCTCACCAGAAGCTGCTGCCAGCTGCCATGGCACAAGAGGGGTAAGGTAGCGCAAGGCCAGCAGCACGCCGTGAGCTAGGCTCTGCCTGCAAGCCTGTGCCAAGTCNTTGTGGCCTCAGGGCTCCGCTGGAACGGTCAGCGGACAAACACACTTGCTGACAAGCACCTCAACAACAGCATGACAACGCTAGCAAGTGTGCACTCTCGTCCACAGCCCACATCTTGCAGGATTCTATCAGCACACAAGACTTTGGCGTGATTTCAATCTGCCTCAAGGTTTGCATTGCATGCATCAGTTAGGCTGTGCAAAAAGCTGGGCTGATTGCCGCTCAGGGCGCATGAGGTCTTCAAAAGGAAAGTACATGCATGTCCATGTGTTGGCTTGATAGGAAGGCAAGGGCATGACAGGAGTGCACAGGCACAAAAGCTGTGGTAAGCGGACGTCAACAGCGCTGTGATAAGCCAGGTAGGACATGAAAGCAGGTGAAAGGGATTGCAGGAACCTGGACGTCACGAGGCAAAGTGGGTAGCAGTGGCTTGCCTTTGCCATGCTGCGCGGGGTCATTTTGAGCAGGGCTTGATGCAGGGATGCCTGAAGCTGCGCCGCCTGTTGCGAGAGCCCAGCAGCTACCTGGGCATACATTGCAGACCCCTTGTGCCAAGCCCTGTATGCCCATGACCTTGCTTTTGCATCCAGCTGAGGCCTGGGCTTTGACCGCCAAAACAGGTCTTGGTCTGTGTCTGATAGCTGACTGCCAAGCTGCCCCGGCATGCTTGGCCCAAATGCTGAGTATGAGGTGCCACCAAATCCTGTGGATGACTGTAGCCCGCACTCATGGGGTGAGCTGTTGACCATGCCATCATGCATATGTGACAGTGTGGAAGGTTGGTCATGGAAATGGTATTGGGAGGGTAAAGATGCTTGCGACCAGAGGGCTTGCATTGGAGATACATGTGCATCATGCACCATAGATGCTTCATGTGGTGTGCCAGGTTGGAAGGAAGACTGATGTGACTGTTGGTGCAGCAAATTGCAAGACCAGTTCTGAGCCTGCGCATGTGCTTCTGATGCAGAAGCAGCTTGAGGGTAACTTTCAGGGTTGCTAAGTGCCCACTGAGACTGTACTGCAGGCGGAACTGCTTGCTGGCCATGCCTGAGGCTAGCTTGCTGGCTGGTGAGTCCGCTTGCATATGGCTGAGGGGCAGCTTGATGCATCATGGAATGTGCCGCCTGTTTTGACACACTTGCAGGGTCAACCCCACTGTACCCCCCGCTATTTTGGTGGGACGCAACAGGGTTGTGGTACTGCGGCAAGGTCTGGGAGCCCAGCTGCTGACTGTGACTGTGAGATGTGCTAGGCTGGTCAACCAGATCAGACAGCCAACTGCTCTGTTGATCTTGCAAGCTGGGGTCTATCACAACAGATTGACTGTTTTCTGCCCCATGTTGCGGGTTCTGCACCTCCTGAAAAGGCTGATGAGGCCAGGCTGAGGAAACATTGCTCTGCAAAGACTGGCTCTGACCAGGGTAGGCAAATGCTCCTTGATGAGATAGGAAGGAGGCAGGGGGTGACCACACAGCTTCAGCTGCTGAGTAACAATGATAGTCAACCTCAACATCTGGGAGTTGAGGCATAACTTCAGGGAAGGCGTACGTTGCCAAGCCACCTTGCCCTGCAATAGTCAGTCTCAAGTCTCAGTCAGCAGCTCACATCATTTGAACACTGAGCTGCAGGTCCATTCGCGCCTTGTTTGTATTGCAAAACATGTCAGCATCTGGATGTGTGAACACTGGAAACACAAGCTGATACGCACAAGTTGACCTGGCTTGTTGGGCCAAAGAGCTTGTCAGCACATGATCAGGTACCAAGGCAAATAGCAAATGCCAGAACGCCGGATGAGCTGCATTATTCTCCAGCGGGTCGAACAACAGTGTGCCACTGACCGACCTGCCGGCGACAAGGCGACGTCAAGCAGTGCCATTTGCGCACTGTCTGCCGAGTCTGGGCTCACAGCCGCAGCTGGTGGCTGGCACTGATTGACATCACCATTGCCAGGAAGTGGCACGTGAGGCACAAAGTCAATTGTATGGTAGTGATCCTGCAGCAAGTATGGACCGATGGTGAGCTGATCATCTGTACCAAGGCTGCACCAAGAACTCCCAACGCAACTGTACATCAGCCAGATCGGCCGCACTCAGCAGCAATGGCAGCAGATGCAAGGGGGTACAGATACAAAGCTTTGGAGATGGTGAGCAGACTCAGCATGTAGGTTGATCTGGGTTGTAGCATTCCCCTTTTCAGATTACATGTACAGTAAGTAAGCAGCATGTGCAGGGTGGAAGTCCAAGCAGCAGCACGCAGATCAAAACATCCAATAGTAAGGCAGGATCAGGGCAGTGTGGCAGTAGGGGCAGGGTGGATATGGCAGGGCAGGGTGGGATGGCAGAGCAGGGTGGGATGGCAGAGCAGGGTGGGATGGCAGGGCAGGGTAGGGCAGGGTGAGACGGGGCAAGCGGAGGGCAGCAGAGGCAGAGCACCTGTCATGACAGACCCAGCCAGAGAGACACAGGGAGACTGGCCACGCTGGAGTGAGCAGGACTATGCAGAGAAGGACAGCACTGGCAAGCTTGATGCCCACCGTGCATGCCAGCTATGACCGTACCCAGAGCAGGACAAGGTTTGCGTGAGGCCTTGTGACCTACCAGTAGCCTGCTGCTTGGGGCACACTACAATGCAGTGTAGCAGAGAGGGGCTGCAGGGCAGGGGGATTCAGCAACGGAGGGGGGGGGGGGGGGNGGGAGGTTTGTTGCTCGAGGATGCACGCAAGCCAGCTGCAAGGCGTCCAGCTGCAACGTCTGAGAGGCGTGGCCCACAGCTCTCTGCAGCATAGCCTCAGGAATGGCAATGCTACCTTCCCCTGGAATGCTCACTTGCTCTAGGTCCTGATACAGCCCCAAAGCTCTAGCAGTCTTCAGAATGGCAATCAGCGTTGCTACCTGAATCACACCACTGGTGGCATAGCATTGCGCTACATATGGCATGTGAAGCATTAATTGTGAACATGACAGTGCGTTTATGCAGGTAGGAGTGTCAGCATTCTTTGTGAGATTTTGGGTGTCTTTCCAAGAGGCATAGCACCAATTTGGATGTGGCTCTTGCCTATCTGTCTTATCAGTTCTGTGCATGCTGTGCTGGCACTCAGACATGCTTGGTTGAACTCACACAGCAAGATTCAGTCCAAACACATTCTTATCAATGCTGCTCGTGCTATGCAAAAGTGCAATTTGTCATTGATGTAATGCGTATGGGAACTATACCTGGCTGTCTGGGGCTGCTCTTTCACAGTGCTGAGGTTCCAGGACCTGCTGCAACAGCGGCAGCACACTAGCACTGTCCAGTGCCAAGGGCACAGGGACTGCATACAGTGATGCTCGGTGCCTCAGGTGCTCGTCAGGGTGTCTCAACGCGTCCAAGAGGACAGGAATCCAAAGCTGGCGCGATGCCTGCAGTCCCTCCGCTTGGCTGCCTGCAAGGTGCATTGCAGCTTGCCATAATGCTCTGCACAAATGCTAAGCCATAGTTTTGATGCTAATCTTGTAAGGCTTGTGCTGTACACTTTGGCATAGCACGACTTGGTTGAGACAAGGCAATTGATCACGGCATGGTACAACTGCACCAGATTCAACACCACGGCTGTGGCATGCTGCTGGAGTTCACTTGTCATATCCAGTAAAGTAGCTCAGGAGACGTCTGTTATGACTGTTGAAGAAACACAGTAGGCTGACACGATGCTGCTTGAATGCAAGAAAGGATGGTGTTGGGCGCTGCTGCAACAATAGCCATGCTGGTGTGCGCATGCAAGCAAGCAGCACCGACCTTTTTGTTTGATGAGTTCTTGCATGAGCTGGTGCAGGAGGTGGTGAAGAAGAGTTGCTGCCGCAGAGCCCACAGCGTCATCTTGCATGCCCAGCAATATCTGCAAGCCAAGCCAGCAACAAACCCTAGACAAACCCTGGACAGATTATACTTATCTAGAAAGCGTTCTTAAATGATGCAGCCAGCAACAACAGCTTGTGGTCTTCCCCAGCTGTTGCATATCTATACCACAAGTCAGGGTGCATACTGTCATACATGTATTTGTTTCTGATGAGGGTGGCAGTGGGTGTCTGCCCTTGATGGGATGATGTTCATGAATAGTCGCTGAACGGCATGCAATATGCAGGACCCCAAAGTCAATCAAGCGCATAACAAGGCAATAACTTGTGTCAAGAGTTGAGCTGTGGAGATAACACATGCAATGTGTCATGTGTATACCTGCTTCATGAGGTCTGGCTGTAGTTGCAGCATTTGTTGGGCTCCCAGGCGCTGCACTAGGGCAGCCAGGGGGAGGTACCTGCCTTTCCTATGGGACCCTGCACACATTCCCACAATACGCTATGTCCAACTCGAGATGGTGAAAGACACAGTTGTCCAGTCGTATAGCGGATCATCACATGTCCATGACATTTTTGCAGTACAACCCAGTCAGCACATGCGGGGAAGTCCTGCAACTTGCCATGTGGGGTGGCACTTCAGCTGCCAAATGGCAGTGCTGCTGATGACACAGTGAGAGCAAGCTGGAGCCATCACAACTGTCATGTCTGGCAGCATATGTAAAGTTGTGAAAATCTGTTCTGCAGCAGCAAGTGTGCATCAATACATGCTGGACCACAGATCCAAAATACACTCCTTTGTCAAGCAGAACCATTGAGGCTCAGAAGAGCATTGCAAAGAAGCAAACAGGAGCAATGCATGCAATCAGGACATCAGTAACACCCTGGTGAGGCAACGCTAATTGCAGTATCATATTGCGTAGCTACACTTGCGGAATACTGGACCAAACTGGCACAAGCAACTGTGGTGTGCATCAATCACTTGCAGAGGCAGAGCAGTTGAGGCACACTTTGCGTGAAACAGGCACTGCACTGAAGTCATAGGCTGGCATGCACGATATGTGCAGCAGGATTGGCAGAGGCGCCTGTGCTGCTTACCTACAGCCAGTAGCTGGAGAGCTGTTGCTTTCAGCAGCTCTGTGACGCTGACAGGAAGCTGACTGTCACACGATGTACGGCTAGTATCCTTGTGTTGAAGCTGACTTTGTAGCTCCAGAATGTCCAGAAGGGACTCAAAGGCAGCCTGCACCTGCCTCACTGTTTGTGTCAGAGAGTCCTGCACACATGCACATACTGCTGAGATGGTGAGCTCGCACTGTATGCCAACCTGCTGTAGTTGCTGTAGACACTGTCATAGTTTACAACTGACTGTCGATCAAAACAATGGCAACAAGGCACATGAGTACAGATGCGTGGGCATCGCATGAAGGCCGCACCGCTGCCATCTCCATGTGTTCGATTGCACAGATCACAACATGCATCGTGTGCATCAATACAAATGTGTCTCATGACGGTCACAGCCACCAACCTCAAAGTTGGCCCAGATCAGTTGCAGCACACTGTCCCTGCTCGCACTGGACAGCAAGGGCAGCGCCTGTGATGTTGAGACGTCCATTGCACCCTGATCTTGAGTGGTTGTGCCTGCTGACTCAGCATCAGGTAGCAATCCAGCAGGACTGACTGTGATGCTGCCTGGCACAGTTTGTGATGCATGATGTGCAGAGTCAGCAGGTTGGTCATGGTTCTGTGGTGGTGGATCAGAGTGTGCAGCGAGGTGGTCCTGTGTATGCCACGGCACTCTTAGCACCCCACTAGCTACTTTGTGAAAACTTCTAGCATGTGTACATATCTTGCACAAAGGCATTGTATTCCGCATGCATGGTATCTCTGCTGCAAATTTTGACATCTGCACATCCACAATCCAGCAATGGTGGTGTACCACTGTAGTGCAGCATGCAGAGCATCTTCAACCACACTTTGTCAAGCCAAACTGATCACTGAATGCAGGTAGCAGGGGGTTACGAACTACATCTTGGTTCTGCAGATGTACCAGTACAGGGTGCGATGCTAGTACATGCAGGGTAGCAGGAGAAGGAGTGTTTCTACCTGCAGACACTGCTTGATCCGTTCCAGGCACAGAGCCAACGCAGATACCGAATGAAACTTGTGATGGGCATCTGTGGAAGCCACAACTGCTTGACAGCATGCTGGCAGGGCTGCGTCAGACAGCAGTGACCACCGCCTTACTGGAGCTGACCCACAAGGTTCAAAATTCTGTGTCTTGCCTTTGAACTGTTCTGGTGTGCCGTCCTGGGATGGCGCTTGCATACGGCTGCTGCCCTGAGCACTTGGGGGGTGTTGCAGCGATGCTGTGAGGCTAGTTTCGCTTTGGGTTGTATTGGAGGAAGTGATTTGTGCTGTCGAGTGTGTGTGGATGGCACTATCGGCATGAGCATTGTTCACAGCACCTGGTGCCTTTACAGGTTGTTGGGTTTGGTGGGCACTGCCAATGGTGGTGTCGCCTGCAGCAGCTGTGGGCTCTGTGGCTGAGTCTGAGCTGAGGGGGGCTGTGTCTGAGCCAAGGGGGGCTGCGTCTGAGCACGGGGGGGCTGTGTCTGAGCCGAAGGGGGCTGAAAGTGGGACAGTCAAGACAGCAGGCGGCAGGGCCTGAAGCAAACCCTTCATGGCACAGATGTGGCCATAGAACGAAAATTTCTGCATCTCTGAGGCCAGGCTGCTGTGGTGTTGTGCCAGGTGATGCATTACAATGCTGCCTCCTGCAGCTGTGCAGAGTCAGCACTCCTGAGAAATATGACACAAAGCTAGAGAGCCACAAAACAAATTACAGCGCAGTAGCACCGTGTTTGCTCTGGAAAACCCAACGTGCCTTGCTAAATTGATTGAGGCAAGGCTCGCCATAGCACAAAGCACTGACACTCTTCAGTCCAGTGGACAACTGAATGAATGTGATACTTGGTTCAACTTTGAGCAACACACATCTTGGATTCAACACGACTGTTGGAGTCATGCAAAGCTCATTCAGGGCTGGCATTGGGCTGCCTAACATTTCATGAGCCACACAAAAGTTGTTTGCATGACCGCATGTGTATGTGACGCAGGTGTCCTACTTCTCAAGGGATGCTGCTTGCCATCTGGCCGTCTGGAAGCCTGATACACACTTGAGACACTGGGCATACAGTCACATAGTGCCAGAAGGGTAAAGACATGCCTGATGACGGTGCAGAAGCTGCCTCTGTGAGACATCCAGCATGTGGGCCCACAAACAAGCCGCAAGCTAGCTGTAATGCCATGGCTGAGGGGTCTATATATGGTAGGCTAGCTGCAGCATAGAGGCAGACTGCAGCAGAAGCCATGGCCTCTCGGGCTAGGGCTGCCCCCTGCAATACCAGCGCAACAAGTCAGTCAACAACTCTCAAAATTGGAATTGGGTGGCGACATGACAGGCACCCATGAAGGTGCAAGCTGGACAGGCTGCAAGACCTGCTGCAGGCTGATTGCTGCACATGAATCCTTTTGCCCCAGATGATTGGAGACCATCTTTGTAGCCTGCACAAATTTGCGCCAACTCTGCCACATGCCCACTATGTGTGCCGCTGAGTCTGGTGGAATTGGCCGCCTGCAAATCCAGCAGCGCCCACGGACAGTTGGCAAACAGATCATGTCTGGCCAAAGGATGACAACATGTACGGTGCACATTGCAGAAGACGAGTCTGAACACGGGGAACGAGCACTGACCATACCTTTAGGGATGCAATCATAGCTTGAGACACAGAGCAGATAGCATGTTGGCCTGCAGCGCCAGCTTGGGCCATGGAGACGCCGTGCTGCTGCAGGAAGGCATAGATCGCTGCAATGGCGTCCTGAGCACTGTGCATGACTGAAGGCGGAATGTGTGCTCCTGATGCTGCCTCTTGGACTATTGTTAGGACCCCTTGAGACAGTGAATTGACTGCTGTGGGTGCACATGTCCTGCAGGCATGCAGGATGATGTTGGCAGGGCTCGCACATCACAGGGTGTGCAAAGTGCTGCTGAGAAACTTCTGTGTGGCTGTGAGCTTGCTTCAGTATCAAAGTTTTTGGTTTTGGTGTTTGGGCCTCAGCGGGTGACCTCAGCAACATGTGATTACTCATCATAGCAAGCTCAACATTGCCTCACACGTGGCAGATATGGTACACGCAGTACTGAATGAGGAGTCCCACAGTAATGCAGGCATGCACACGGCTGCCATAATCCTGACATGAAAAGAGAAAGTATGTTTGAACATGGCAAACTTTGCATGCAAGCAACTCAGATGCTGCGGTTCTCTTCAGTTGAGGCACTGGATAATGACTCTGTATGGTGAATTGAGTATAACAGTGCTGGTTGTACCTCAGAAAGGGGTGAAGTGGTTGTGCATCCAACAAGGAGAGCAACGGCTCAGCAGTGTGAACAGGCTGCACAGTTGCGCTGCCTGGTTGTACGCTCCTTGTGACTGCATCTTCAATCAGTGTCACGAGTGTGTGGCCCACAATAACCAACTTTGCCTCTGGAAGCTGTCTGCACCAGGCCAGCAATTGCCGGTGCAGTGGCTTGGAGTTTGCCTGAAACAGGATCTCCACAAGCAGGCTGGCAGCTTGCTCAAAAATACTTGGCTTAGGCTTTGTAGTGTGTGGAAGACTGGTCACCATATTGCCAATTTTCTGCAAGGAAGTATGTTTGTCATTCGCCATGCATATAATAAACACGTTGCAGAGACTTGTTCCTGAATGCCGGCGTCAGATAGTTGCCAGTTGGGATGCAAATAAAGTGTGTGCACACCTTCAAATCCTCGAGCTCGCTGTATGCATTCTGAAGACTGGCAAACTGCTGCAGCTCCTCTGCAACAGCTTTCACCTCGGTAGCAGAGCTGCTCTCGGAGCAAAGGGCGTTGACCTGCAGCGCAACAACTGCCTCGCTGCAGTGTGCACAGACAGGCCGACCGTTTCATTGGATGTCTGGCTGAACTCACCCGCGCAGTGAAGTTGGGAGTAAACCGTGTGCCTGAACCGGCATAGCGAGCTTTTTGTTGCTGCTTGTGGAACTTCGACGACATGGCGCAAACCCTAGCGAACGTAGCACATCTTCCGGCCCGGCCGTTGTGANACATGACTTGCTGCAATGACTGTATGCAGTGTGATGCACCTGATTCAGCAGTCACTACTGTGAGGATGCACCGCTGAGAGGCCTTGTTGACCTTCTGATCAACCACATGACTGATAGTGACGCAAGATACACAGCCTTTTCAAATGAAAACACGCCCCATGTTGTCTACCGTGCATGCAACAGCCTGCCATGCATGTGACTAAACAAATTTGCCAGGCTACAGACAGTGCCATGGTGACGTATGCAGCGCTATCACAGTGCAGCACAATGCTGTAGTCATGCAATGCAGGTCAGCACAAAAAGTTATGGCACAGGTACGATCTCAACAAACAGTCTTGCTGAAGACATGGTTTGTCAATGGAATACATCTCAAGCAACACATCTGATCAATCTCTATCATTGACTGCATAACACATGGGTACACATCACTGCATCTTGTGAATTTTGGCGTGTGATGCAAGCCAGCATGCCTCTCACCGGTTCAGGCTCCAGCCAGTATGTTCTCATGGGTCCTTTCCCCTTCAGCACTTGATGGCCAGGGCGAGGGGTGATGTGAAACTGCAAGCGTGAGTCTTGCTGTACAGCCAGGTGAGCAGCAGGCTTGCTCATCTGTGTTCTGTCGCTCATGCTGTTGCTTTCCATGCGAGATGCTGTGTTGACAGTGTCGCCAAACAGACAGTAGCGGGGGTTGGCTGTGCCCACCACAGCTGCTACTACTGGCCCACAGTGAATTCCAATCTTTAGGCTGATGCACCTGTCAAAACACCAAGTTGCTGCACTCTTTATTCTAGCAAACTAGGTAGTGTGATCAGGCACGTTCAAAGTGTTTGCTGCAAAGGTCTGTACTTAATATGCCACACAGAAATAGATGCACAGGTCAAACTGAGATATCAAGATGCACGACCACAGACAGCCAACTAGAAAGAGGCATACCCAAGGTCTGGATCATCTTGACAGACCAGCGTATTTCTCACAGCTCTGTGAGCATCAAGCGCAAACCAGCAGGCTTTGGCCACATGATCCCTGAGTGGAGGCTGTATATTCCCGACGGTCATGTGTGTGCAGCCAATGGTTTCTACCTTGAAAAGCTCATATCGCAGGGCCAGGTTGTCAAGTATATTGTACAGTCTGTCAAGCATGTTCACAATCTGCAAGAAGCAGCATTTGTCGTTGCAAGGTATGAGTAGCAGACTTCCACTAACACCCTGTTGTTGATGGTGTGTTTTTGTGCCATGGTAGCATATAAACATTGGGTTTTCACTCACAGTAAGAAATGTGTACATATGACCAGTTGGATATCATGTCTCAATACACATGGTACATGCGGTGTGGCTGCAGTGTGCATCTGCACTGGGTGTAAGGTCTGCAAAGGCTGATCAAAAGCATGTCATGCAATAACAAAGGCACATGGACTTGTTTGGTTCACAGTGCTGTTGCACAAGGACAATGTGAAGTGGGTGCCCTACAGCCAATCATTGGAATAACGGTCATAAACAATGACTGCACAAGAATGTCACCTGCTGCGGCTGAAGCAATACTGTGAGGTCTGTGAAGTCTACAATATCACAGAAGATGATGGTGGCACTAGGGTAGTGCTCAGGCTCTGGAGTGTTGCCGTCACGTAGAGCAGCCATTATCTGCATACCCCAAACCAGAGCTGTACAAACAATTGATATTCTTGGCATTGCTCAGGTCACAACTGAACACATCATCTCGAGGCGCACAACCCAATCAAGAGCTTGCGCACCATGTTGGGCTGAACCATGGAGACATACACTTACTTGCAGTACCACAGCTTTCTGCTACATTTCCATGCAGCAGTCAGACAGCGCCCAACTTGTCAGAGACCCTGTCCTTGCTGACAAACTTGCAAGGAACAGTCTTGGGGCTTNGACAGAAACATGATTGCTCCAGAACCAGCTGGCCCATGTGATGATGAGGGACCCCAGGCACCCCAGGTATGCCCAAACTGAGGTAAAAGTATTCACAAAGCAGCAGCCAGTGCAGTGCATACGATAGCACATGCCATGCACCTGAGCTGTCATGCACACCTGAGGTCTGCATGCCTACTGCTCATGCATGCGTGCTGCCAGTAGATGCTCAAGTCTACCAGGACAAGGCAAACAGTGCCGCATGTTGTCTCTTTTCACAATCTTGTGAACATATGACGGCAGAGTGATAGCACATCACGTGACTGACACAAATGCTTCTCTTTCTGTGTGTCTGCATACGCATGAAACAAGTGGCTGTTGGTGCAGGCTCATCCAAAGCTGGCCGGCGACAGGGTCAATGTCAACTTCCAGGTCAAGGAAGTACAGCTGTCAGATCATGAGAAAACTGTTTTTCTTGAGGGTGCATATGGACAAGCACCAGTGGTGCTGCACCTGCATGACAACTGGACAGAGACGCCGATTGCACCTGGGCATACTGTCAACCTGATAGCTGAGAAGACAAGGGGCAATGATGGCCGCTTACATGCTTGGTGCACTTTTGATACAGGTACGGCATGGCTGAATACATGCAGCTGCGTTATCCTCTTGTCCTTATCTTTTGTCAGCTGTGCTGTGCTGTGCTGGTGCGCTACGCAGGCGCCATTGATGGGCAGCATGCAGAGCAAGGTGAAGACACGCATTTGTACATGTCACGCTATGCCCTGACATGCTGTGCTATGCCATGCTACAATGTGCTATGCCATATCGTGCTGTGCTGTATAGGTAGTGCTGATGGGCGGCATGCAAAGCAAAGTGCTGCAAGCCCAAGACACCAATCTGTACCAGCAGCCCTGGAAGCGCCTACATTTTGTGGTTGGAAGAAGAGGCAAGCATGAACTGCTGGCATTGGGGGGCAAGTGGGAGCCATGTGATGGAGGGCACCCTGAGCAAGACCCCAAAGCACTGAAGCAGACTGCCATCAGAACCTTCAGAGACGCCACTGGTGTTGATTTGAGCAAGTGCACCAAATGGTGAGTTGCTGTACACATGCACTTTCATCTGCACTGGCTGCTGGAGTGTGGTGCTGCTCTTGGTTGCAACGTGTTTGTAGTCAGCTTTGTGTGGACACTGTCATAGAAGCAGTCTGTGCTTGACTGCAGCAGCTGTTTATTTTCACACACCAGCATGCACAGATCCGCAAGCATGATGCTGTGGTTCGGTGACCTCCACTGCATAAGCGTAGGTCTTGTGCAGAAGTGCGCCAAACTGCCAAATTACTCCAATGCATGACTGACAGCAGTTGTTGCGGTATCTCATGCAAGGTCGCTGCTTGCTGTGACTTCCAGCCACCTACATTGTCTCAAAACACACCTTTCTCACAGCCATTGACTACACAGCGCAGCACAGGAATCAAGTGTCATGATTATGTGCCTTATGTCACTGCTCGCTATGCAAGCCACTGCTTAGTGACCTTCTCGACCCCAGTCACATGCCTTCAGGGATCGCTTTGCAGAGTTCTCATACCTGCGCTCAGCTGACAGGAAGCAGGACACACCCGAGCACGTTGAGAAGTGTGTGCTGTTCCTGGTGGATGCCACCCCTGTTGCCAGCCCTGCCTCAGACGCAAAAGACTGGGACACTGAGGCTGCAACAGCCAAGGAAACTGAGGAAGCAGCATTAGCGTCAATGAAGGCAGCATGGCATGCTGCTAAACATGCTAGACAGGTAAACAAACATCTTACACCTTATATCATAAATGTGCAGCTGCACTGTGTGCACGCTAGTCGCTTACTGCACTGTCTGTCAGTATGTGTGTTGCGATCAAGCAATGCTGACTTGTGACAGCCAAGTATGGCTGCGTGATCATTCCGACTTTGCTAGTTGTGACATGTCGTCAGCAGTGCTCTGCCTACCGAGACAGTCTGCAACTGAGTTCCATGCCTCAGGGTTGGGCACAACTGCAACCATAAGTGATCAAGCAAGCCCATACTGCTTATTCATGCGCTGTTTTTGCAGGCTGCACGAGACCTGGAAGCTGCAGAGAAGGCCAGGAAGGATGCCAGGAGGGATGCTAAACGCAAGGCAGAGGAAGAAGCCAAGAAGGAAGCTGAAAGCAACACCAAGCCTGCAGGCCCTGCAAGCAGCAAAACCAAGGAGAGCCCAAAGGCGGGTACAGCAGATGGATCTGGGGTGGGCAAAAGCAGCAAAGACAGCAAAGATGCAGGTGTGCTTGCTTACTACTGCCTTTGTGGCCTCTCTGACTTCACTGAGCATTGTGGGCTACACCCGGGATCTGAGCACAGCAGGACAGGGCATGTGGAGATGTTTTAGTTCCAGTGTGTGGTGGTCTGTGCCTTGTTGGCCATCTCACAAGTGACCACGCAGACCCGTGAATGCACACCACCTGCACCGCAATGCTGTTAAAGCAGTGCACTTCAGCAGATGAGACTGCTAGCAAGCTATCGATCAGTTGATGCTAGTCTTGCATCAGACCCACTGGTGGGCTTGGTGATATGCAAGCTTGGTAACACGCAAGTTTGGGGATACATATTGGCTGTAGTTTTGTGCATCGGCTTGGGTGCAATGCCAAGCTCTGTAGTTTTGCACGGCTAGCAAGAGGAGTTGGGCATTGACAATATCAAGCACGACATGATCAGCTGCGTGGAGATCTTCCATCAACTGCAACACAGGGGGCACAGCACTCTTAGTTTGCTGCGCCCATACACCAACCTGCTCACACTTCCGTGCAGATAGTGGTGATGATGATGATGATGATGATGNATGTCAAGTCCCCCTACACTGATGCCTCCTCCAACACTTTCCCCCAGTCCAACACTCATGTCACCTTCATTGGGTTTGCCACCTCCGTCAGCTAATCCACCTCCATTACAAGCCAGTCCCCCTCCATTGGCAGCTAGCCCACTTCCATTACAGGTAAACCCTGTACTCCATGTCAACCTCCACCCTCCCATACTCAGTCTTACTACCCCTAATGATGCTGTAGCCCTGTGTAGTCACCAATGAGAACATTAACCGCTGTCAGAAACAGCTCTCCTTCAGTAATCACCAGTGTTGTATCTATACAGCTGATGGACACATATGACATGCTGCATCACATGATGGTGTGTAACGCGCATGCTGCTGTGCAGACTTTGCAGACACAACGATGTGAAGGGAATGTTGCTCCTGACTGTGGGATTCATGGTGCACTGGACGATGTTTGCCAGTGCATTTGTGAGGATGGTTGGACCACACAGCCATTTCAGGCAACTCCAGTAGAGTACTGTACACTTGCAACCACAGAAGGCAAGCAACGAGCATCTTGCGCTACAAAGGGACCCTTGCAGCAAGCAGCAGCTACTCTAGTGATGTTCACATCGTGTCTACATGGATCCTTTTGGTTTAGACATCATACATTTTGAGATCTGATTAGCAAACATGCATTGTCTTCATCATCACCTCTGTTAAACTTAAAACCCATGCGCTCATATCTGCGCATCATTTTCGCTGACTGCCCGGACGGGCCAGTCTGTGTCTCCTTTTCGCCCGTCCACAAAACATTTGTAGTGGTGTCCTGTAGTGCTAATGGCAACGTCAGGCATTGGCTTCGACCTGGCTTGTGAAAGTAGCAATACTTTAGCTACCATACACTACAGCTGTAGCAACAGAAGTGAAATTGAAAGTGCACTGCCTACCGCTTGTAACGTGTACGGTAGTTGGCGATGAAGAACAGTCGGCAGCTCGACACTTGCGCCGTTCTTCAGCACGTAAGTGATGCTCCTCATGACAGGATGTATGCCTTTCTTAGGCATACTTAGGTATCCTTAGCACGAGCGGGCCTTACATCCGGGACTGAGGCACTGCGCAGCTTCCAAATTTGCAATGGCCAGACGGAGCAGCAACGACGTGCCTTGCAAGCGTCAGCAGAGCAGTTCACGCTTGCGTTACAGCTTGTCGCATTTGTCGATTCGACTCCGGATCAGGACCTCGCAAGCTTGAACCACTAGAGTACGGCGAGTTGAGCAGCACCTTGTCTGATCAACGCAGGTATACACTCGACGTCTTGAAACAGCAGTTCAACCGTAGGAACGACATGGCAGCTATGAGCAGCACTTCGCTTCTCTCTGTTCAAGCAAGACCAGCTCGNTGCATCCATCTCTGAATGACACAAATCAGCACTTTCGAGTTAAAGCAGGGTCATCAGCAATGCATGTATGGTTAGTCAGCAGGGGCAGAAAGCTACTTGGCACCTTTGCCATCCTTTCAGGGTGCAAGCTAGTGTAGAAAATGAAACCCTCAGCAGTGTGAAACTGTCAATCAGCTTCAGATGAAGGTGTTGCAAATACTGCTAGGCATGCAAGAAGCATAGCTGATGGGACAACTGGCGTACTTGGCCAAATGGGGCAGTAGGTCATGAACATCTGACACCTGGTTTGTGCTCGACACATTTGCGTTGCCAATGTCAATCTGCAGCGGCTACGTACCCACTTGCAACCTGTTTGCAGCATTCAACTAGACAAGACCTGGCTTCACAGAACATCAGATTGGAGTGAACACTCTGATTGGCCCTATGTTAGCCAGGCACCCTGAAGATCTGTGACAGATACAATGACAGAATACTGGGGAGCAGTACAGTGACAGAACACTGATAAACAAGATTGTCTGACTAGACACAGCAAAACTTATTGTTCTTGAGATCAGCAGCAGCTACGGTTCCAGCTGCTAGTTGCCTGATCAGGCTCCAACCAGCCCCATCCCACTGGTCTAGCAATAGCAGTGCCTCTGTCCAGTCAGGTTCTTGGGCACAGTATTTCCTGCAAAACCAGCAGCATAATATGAGCACCACACATTGCCCGGCCAGGTGTCATGAGGACAGCTGAGCATGCATAGTCGGTTCACAAAGCATTTGACATGGCATATCACACGCCTCACAGGGATATCTGACATTACAGTACTGCTGCAACTGTCGCAAAACGCATGAACTCTGCAGCACACGATATGCATGCCCTGCAGCTCATCAACGCTGATGAAACATGACTTTCATACACAGACTGCCAGTATGCCCTGTGCAGAAGTCACCAAAAACTTCTTGGACCACCTTTTCATCCCACACCAGCAAGTTACAAGACATGCTTGAACTCAACCGTACAACAAACTCATGTGACAGAGATATACTGTAGCCAGCATGGCAGAGAATGGTATGCAAATGTGTACCTGAACTCATCCACATTGCCCTTGAACACATCTGACATGAGGCGCTGTAGAGCAGGGCCACTTGTGGCTTCGCTGGCACCGCCCTGCCCCAGTGAGCTGAACACTAGCTCAAGGAACACACCACAAAGCGCTTGCAAGTCTTCTTTTTGTGCCAGCACTAGCGGGTGTTCATCATCAAGCGGTCTTGGGCCAGGGAACAGCGAGGTCTGCTGCTCACATCTGTCATCGGCTGCAACAGGGCAAAGTCAGTTGTCAGAGTCAAGCGGCTGTGTAGATGTGTATACAGATTACCTCNCGAATTGTGCTGTAGGGAAGCTGCCTGGGAGGCATGTTAGCCTCCTGAGACAGATGTCTCGACAGTCAATCCCCTATGCCATCATAGTGTGTGCATATACCAACTTTTGTAGTCCTTGACACAGGGAGTGCAGGATCGCATGTAATTGAGCAGGCAGCGCCGCCTGCTGAGCCTGCAGCAAACACAGTGCACTACTTCACAGCCGGCAATGCGGCGCAACAAGGGCGACAGTGGCACCAGGACACAAGCGGAGGCTTCAGCAATGCTTTTAGATGGTACAGAGGCACAGCACTTGCTGCATCATGTCATCCATGCTGTGCTGTGATCCCGGCTGTGCTGTGAATCATGCTGTGATGTGACATATGGGTAGGTGTTGAGTATCCAAAGAATGAGAGACAATGTATCAGCAGTCCATGTGACTTACAGGAGCTCATGACAGAGTCTGGTTAGGTAGCAAACACTGCAAAGCGTAAACTACACGAGCAGTATGTACATGCTTTGTGCTGAGTGTACATGCAGTGCATGCCAGGTAGGAAGCATGACATGATGGTTAGTGACAGACCCAGCTTGCTAACTGAGTTCTTACTAATGTGACGCTGTGCAAGCCTGATCCGCCCCCCTCCCCCCACAACCTCACCAAAGCCGTGTCCCCATGTTGTATCACGGGCTCGCGCACCTCGTGAAGTACTTGCCGGCACTTCATGCTGCATGTGCCTTACACATGCATGCAAACAACGACAAGTTTGCACACTAAGTGCCCAGAGACAAGCCAATAACCGTCATACATCACTTAGCATGTAGGTTGATGGGCGTGTTGCAGGCCAAGACATTTTGACTGGTAGGATAGATAGGACGCACGGCTTCCCAGCCAGATGTGTGTGCTGGGCTTTGATGTGGGCATGCTAGNCTTTTAGCTGCCTGGGGTCTAAGATTTCTGTACCACTCATGCTCATGAGGCATAGCAGGTGATAGCTTTTGCTTGAAAGCTGGACAAAACGAATTGCTGCATTGTGCTAGTTGGCAGACTTATGTAGCCTTTCAGGACGCCAACAGGCATAGACACTAGTACAGCTATGCTGTGCAGTCACAACAGGCTACAATCTTGTACCCTGACTGTTTGCCATTATGCAGCGCCTAGTTTGCTTCTCTTCTGCTTGTGCTCAACTGCTGTTGGAAGCAGCTTCTGCTGTACAACGTCACCTTTTATAGCATGCATGTCTAATTCACCACAGGGTGCAGTCACAGACAGACCTGATTTGGCTGCTAGGCCTCCAAGTGACTCTGGCAGGGTAGGCCTTCTGCAACATGCTAAGGGCATTCAAGTCCGTGATCATCCCAGCTTCTCCTGCCTTCGCTTTTCCAGATGCACCCTCGTGTGCGCCTGCAAAACGTGGCAACATTTGGACAACACCTCATGTGTGCATGCTGTGCGTCATGTGGTATAAAGCCAGCATCACAGTCAATGCAAGGCTTTGCACATCGTCTTGCTGCTGTAACAAGGCTAGCATCAAGAACGAGTTCAGGGAAGATCAGGCAATAGCAATACAGCATTACACCTTCAGGAAGCACAATGCATATGGCATGCCCTTTATGTACGACATTCAACAGTGTGAACCACTTCTGGGACAGTAAAGTATCGGGCAGTCACCTGCGACGCCGCAGAGCCTGTTTCCAAACTGCTCTTCTCCACACCAACATTGCATCTGGGGGCAGCTCAGGAATCAGCATCTGTACCTGTGAGTTCTGCGGTAACTGCTCAGAAGTTGCAGCCTGCAAATGCTGGTCAGCATTGTGCTTCTGCTGTGCATGCTGCCTAGCATGCTGGGTTTGGTGTTCCTGCTGTGCCTGTGAGCATGCTGTGCCTCATGATGAGCAGGTTTGCCAACTCCGGCTGCTTCTGCAACTGCTGGCTCCTCCAGCATGTGTGCTGAGCATCTTGCTGCCAAACCTTGATACTGTGGTATNTTGTGTCAGATACTGGTGCTGATGGTTTGTGTTGTCAATGCAGGACGGCCGTGAAGGCAGCCAAGCCCAAGGGGGGCATGCTGGATCAGACAGGCAGGGCAGCTCCAGCATGCCCTCCACATCCCCTGATCAAGCCCCAGCTGCAGTCAGTGCTGCTCATCGGGACCAGGTATGCCCTGCCCTGCCCTGCCCTGCCNGCAAGGTGATGTAACGCTGGCTGGTGCTGCAGCCTTGGCACAGCAAGGCTTCTTGGACACAGCTCAAGACCTGCTGACACAGCACAGGGCAGCGGTAGGGGCCTCGCACATACCCACCTTGCAAGCTCANGCAGCGCTGGAGACTTGAACATTGCCAAGCTGATGGGAGGAGCCCAGCCTCTGAAAGAAGAAGAGGACATGTGGTTCCAGCAACAGAACAGGTGCAGTCTTGGCCTCATATATGCAGAATTGTGCACTCAATCTGCAACGCTATGCTGCTCAGGTCAATTGTAGCCCATGCAGAGGCTTCTTGGGCAACATTGATATGGTGTGCTTATAGTGTGCGGCAATTTTGCAGCTACATGTGCTTGCTTCCGACCTGCAGAGCAAGGTCCTTTGCCGATGCAGCAAGGAGGATGCATCGTAGACTGCTTGTATACACAGTGCACTTTGCACAAGACATGTGCGCGCTTCAGCAGCAAACATCATTTGAGACAGGNGTGTCAAGTGAGCAAGCTCTGACAGGCAGTGTTTGAAGCCTCCATGCCATGATATAGGCTTGCCTGCAAGTGGCTTTCATGCTGATCCGGAGCCTGTGCGTATGCAACAGCTGCACATGTACACTACAACTGCNGTCAGGTCATATGAAAAGGTTGAACTCAAGCAGTCGCACGCCACCAGTCATGCCACAACCAAAATCTAACCCATACAAATTGATCTGAAAAGGATATAAAGCGGATTGGAGACATCATAAGAAACTACAAGCAGGTCGATCCATGACTGATTTTGATGCTCCTGATGAATGGCACGAATGGTTTACTACATCACACATAAAATGGCACCTTGATGAATTGTCCCATCTGCCAGTCGTCAGCTTGGGTGATCTGCTTGACAGCCACGGATTGCACTCCCTGTCGCAGTGCTTTGTACACTGTGCCAAAGCTTCCTGTGCCCAGCAAGAAAGGCTTGCCATTCTCATACTTCAGGATCTCAATGTCCTTGGCGTCCATGACCCAGCCGGGCAGGGACTGAGCGGAACTGAGGCTGGAGGCAGATGTGCCTGCAAGAAACCCACTGGTGAAAACCCACTACACTGCCCATGCAATTTTGATTGTGATCAATGCAGTCCACAGCTCCATGCTTGAGATGGCAGTACATAACGTGAGAGAGCAGACTTGGAGAGCACCAACTCGCTGCACATGAACCTAGTCCTGCCTGAAGAGCAATGGGGGTTATCATGATGTTATGCAGAAGACCCTTTGGCATTGCACTGCAGCTGCTGTGTCATGCAAATACATTCAGCGAAGACAGTGGTGATGCTGATGCAAACCTGGCCAGCAGCCTCATCGTACAAGGAGGATGAAAACTGAGTCTGATCCTGAGTTTCGTGCTGGATTTTGGCTAGAGCATTGTTCTCTGCCTTGCGGTGTCTGCTGCTAATCTCATAGTCAATTTCTGGTGTCCTTGGCTTGAACAGGGGGCCTGTCTCTGCCCTTTGCTTTGCCTCAGCGTCAGTCTGCACCACAGTCAGCAGGCTTATGGCATGAACTTTGAGAGGGTGCACTGGTTAGCAGCAGGGAGTAGAAGGTTGAACAATGGTCTCCTCTACAAGGGTGACTGTTATATACTGACACACGCCGTGGTGTGCGCTTTCAACCGTGACGGACAAGAGTACTGGTCGCAGCTGCTGTATGCACTTGCTGATCTGCGTCTGCATTGCCAGACATGTCCTGAACTCTGTTCACTATGTAACCTGGTATGAAGTTTCTGCATGCTGCCTCCTGCTACCNCAGCGACTACAGACATGGTCTGCCAGGTCACCTGCATTCTGGTGTTTCTAGCAGCAAGACTTGGATGAAACTCCTGCTTGTCCTTCAAACATGCAGATTCTGGGAGCAAGCTGGAGTCGCTTGCAAGCCCTGACACCAGACCATGCACAATGTATGCAAGAACTTGTCACAGACCATCACACCCAAGATCTCTTGCACATATCAGTCATGCCGCAAGTGGTGCAATGCACGTGTCGTACTCCACTGCTTAGGTGTAGTATCCCCAACTTGACAATGCTGAGAGAAAGGAGGCTGATGCAGGCGGGTTTGGCATCGGCATTGCATTTGGCTGGCTGACTAAGTGGCTGCTGACTCTGCTCCGATCCCAAGGGGCCAAAGCACCCCAGGAAATGGCCCTCACTGTCGCAATGGCATACCTCGTCTTCTACCTGGCAAACGCCCCAGGTCAGTAACTGCCCTGCCCTGCTACGTCCCCCATGTCCCCATTCCCACTATTCCCTTGCTCTCTCGGTCTGCACTGTATACTAGTGACCAGACGCGTTATTCACATTTATACTTGTGTCCAGTGTGCCCAACCCTGCTGTGCACTCAAGTACAATGAGTATGCAGAGTGGTTGACTGTCAACACTGTGAAGCCTTTCTCTGTCTAAAAACATTGGCATCATGCCTTGCAGTACACACATGATTGCAAGCCAGTGAATGCTGCATAAGCAAAGCTTCCATACGTGCAGTACATGTCTGCCAGCACACATCATTGTACAGGCATTGCATGCTTGTACACTGTGTGCTCACTTGCAGCACAAGTCAGTGGAGTGATTGCTGTGGTGGTGTACGGTCTGTACGGCAGTGCCACAGCCAAGTGGGGTTTGTCCCCCAAGGTTGCCGAGTCTGGGATTTTTGACAACTTCTGGGACACGATCGGCTTCGCTGTCACTGGCATTGTCTTCTTCTTCTCTGGAGTCTCGTCTGTCAACTTCTTTGTCAGATCTGCTCAGGTATGCACAGCCCACACACTTTTGTACGCTGCATGCATTGTCAAACACTGCATGCACTTGAAGGCTCCCTAATGTATAAAAGGGCAGCCAAAACCAAGCACCACAGTGGTTTGCTGTTGTGTCCTGATATGCTCTTTGAGCAACAGCAAAGCAACATGCTCAACTTGGCTGTAGCACAGAGCTTACCTATGAGCTGTTAGCCAGCGCTGTGACACAAATGAACTGCATAGACTGGTGTTCCAATGACGGTTGAGCGGAGCTGCTCATGCCAGCACAAATGTCATGGGCAGTCTGCTGACATGCGTGTTGGCGACCAATAGATTTCGAACCACAGTGTGCCCAAGGAATGGCCATTGCAAAGTGTATCGTTGCAACCTGATGCGCTTGCTACGTGTGNCAGGAATACATCAATCAGCCTTACTGCTGAGACAGGTTGTTGTTGACAAGGTTTGTTTGCTGCAAATGCAGAGCTGTGTGCCCCGTGGGAGACATGCAATATTGATGGCATCATCAACTCATGTGGCCTCTTTTGAGATCCTGTTGAGATCCTCACGCTACGGCAAATTTGCTCTAGAGTGAGCAACCTAACCATACTGATTGTGTGATTGAGGTTGTGAAGTAGTGCTCTGCTTGTGTTGTAGAGTGGATCAACAAGGAATGTGACTGTTGCTCACTTGCTGGCACCCGCTTGTGATAACAGGCGGTGTGCTGCTAGCGTGTAAGCTGTCATAATGCACACAAGATGTTGGCAGCACCAGCTGTTGATGTGAAGGCTCTCACAAGTAACAACAACATAACAAAGAAAGCGATGTTTCATGTAGTTCAAGGCAATGTGTCGCACTATACTTACCACTCTGGCTATTTTGAAACAGCAGCATCTGCTGTACTCTTCTACAACACCATCATCTACAACCCCACCGTTGTACCTGCGTGTTTCTTTTGACTGTTTGAGCAAGTGTTGTGAAGGATATAAAGCATCAGACATCCTGAAGCTTGGGTACTGTTCAGACAAGCACCTTGGGTTAGCCCCAGCATATGTGCCAGCGGGCCCTGCGGCTTTTTTCTTCCTGCCGAAGCCGAAAGCCATTTTTGTGCCTGCGGACAAGCAGCCGGAGTCTGATTTGTCCTTGCGCACAAGTCGAGCAGCTGTACCCGAAGGAACACTACAAGTCTATCTCGAGCTTGCGTGAGCTGTTTGCTCTTGACTTACAGATCTGAGCGTCNCTTCCCCAAGTGCGTACATCAGCAGTGTATGCCCGGACCACAAGGTTTCAAGCAGACGCCAATTCATTGCTCGCACCGGATCCGCACCGTACCTGCTATTGCACAGACCGTACGCCTGCTCGGCATGTCGGGCTACTGGCGGAAGTCTCACGCGTTGGCATGTTTCCTGTAATTTTGGAGGGCTTCTGGGAGGAGTGAATAAAGCGTTGCAGAAGCCACCTCCGATCAAGACGCCCGTTACTGCTGAAACCCCTCCATACAAGTGAGCTGCGACTGTACACTTTGCGTTCCTTGGCTGTGAAGCTCTGGTGCACTTGTGCATGCCATGAGCTGCACATCAAGTCATTCATGCATTTGCAGACTCCTTTCACGGACCAATGACTATGAGCTGCGCTTGTATGATGTTTACCCCTACATCAGTACTCCATATGAGAGACGTGATGAGGGTTACCTGGCACTGGGCGCATATATGGATGGGCAGAACACAGAGTCCGCTCAGATGAACAGCACTCAACCTATTGTCATGCGCTATGAGCCTGCGACAGTAAGCTTACTCTGTGCATTCTTGTTGCAACTGCATGAGACCACCCATTGCTACCAACCCTCTATGAGTCCACAATGCGCAGCTGTGCCAGCTGTGATGATTGCAGTCCATGAGAGTGTGTGTCGAAGCTGATAACACCTAGCAGCCACATGCACCTGGTGAAACACATGTTGTGCAATTGCAGGGTTTGAAGCAGATGCAGCTGTATGTGGGCTCTCGAAAAGGAAGTCCTGCAGCACGTGAGATCAGTAAACATGTGAGTGCCCTTATAGTAAGAACAGTAAGCTAGCCAGATGTCATCGTAGAGCTCTCTGTGAGCCTGCAGATCTTGCCGATTCCTTGTCTCTGTGTGCACAGTGTCTAGGTGTTCCCACACCATACACTGCTGGCTGACTGAGCAGGTGCACTATTTCTGACGGCAATGCGTATAGCAGCATATACAGGTCATGCCAGTGCTTGTATTTCATCTTCTGCTGCATATGCATATGCAGTTGATGTTGCACGTGACATCCTGTAACTTGTGACATCTTTGAGCACTTGTGACATCTTCGAGCACTTGTGGCATCTTCGAGCTGGAATGCGGATAAACTTTAGCTGTATAACTCTCTTATGTTCTGACTCCAATGTAATTTCATATAAGACACTGATCATACTTGAGAATAATTGCCTGGCACTGCTGCTGTCTGCAGCTATCCAAGCCAGAACCTATATTACGTCCCCCTGTACCGCTGGGAAATACTCTCACGCTGGAGGTGGGAGGTGGTGAGGTGTGTCTCGCATGTCTCCCACTCTGGAAACATCATTCATGCGTCCTTGAAATGGCAACCAGGCATCGTCATGCATCACCAACCCAAATGTTGTTTATTCAGCATTTGCAGCTGTACCCATGTGCACNTGCTCTTGGCATAAACGCCATCCGCTGTTTGCAGAATGTCATACACATTCTACATGAGCACGAAGATGAGTCAAAACCACTTGACCACAGCACAGAAAGCTGCAACTTGGTGATTCCTGTATCAAGCAGCCTATTTTACAGTAACATCCTGAAGTGTCACTGCCTCAGCACTCGGCTGAGACAAGCTGACTGCAGCTGACTGCAGTATCACATCAGCCCTTGCACTTTGAGAATGAGTGTAATGAACAGTTGTGCATCATCATACAGTACAGTATGACCACAGCCAGAGCTGACTTTTGCTGCCACTGGGGTCTGGAGCTTAGCTCAAGCTTAGCTTGAAAGGTAGCAGTTGGTATAAGGGTTTAGGGCTTAGGGCTTATCCATTGGTATAACCCAACATGTGATCGCCCCATTCAGTGACACGTGATTGTTGGTGTATGGGTCAGGTCGCTACACACTGACACACATGTGCAGCGCATGGCTGCCTGGCTTGTATGGGTGCGGTGCTCAAGCTCCAGAGGTCTCTGCTGGGGCATGTGCTCATTTTCAGCATGCTCCTGCAATGGAGACAGGTGATATGAGGCATGGTGAGGGTGTGGAGGATCACAAGAGGATCAGTTCACAGGCACAAACATGCATGTGCTTGATGTTGCTGGTGGTGGGTCAGATGAGAAGTGGTACGATTTGCTGAAGTTGACACAGCATATCGGATCCCAAAGCTGTGTTTCAAGGTGTCTGCAAATATAGCGACCGAGTATGCTGCACATAATGCTTGCTGCCTTTGGCTCATGCACAGGCTATAGCAGCTATGGCCAAGACTGTGGCACTGACGGCAGAGCAATAGTGTAGACTTCAGCCTGACATACTCAGCAGGCTGTGAGGGTTGCATTCTACAGATTGAAAGTTAATATAAACTCTTATATACTGGTGAGGCATACACAGGTGGAATTGTTTGGGGTTGATCTGCTGTATGCTTCACCTGAAGCACCTGTGAGCATGTAAATGAAAGCTAGTCGCAGCTTGCCCTGCTGGGCTACAGCTTGAGACTTGTTAGCTGGTGAATTTGGTGCTGGTGCTGAATGTGCTGCAGGTCTTGCCAGCTGTATACTGTCATCACCTTGATGTGAGCACCGCAGCGTGCACAGTGCAGCAATCTCAGGATCGTCAGCAGCACGATAGATTACTGAGCTGTCAACAAGCAGGTCATGCTACAGCAGGTCCTGCNGAAGATGATAACCCAATTCAGCCAGAAGATGGTTGTGTATCCGCCCATCCTCATCAGAAACCTGCAGAGTGCATGCGGTTATAGCTGCTCACATCACAAGGCAATGAACTCAGCTGTATTTACCAGGATGTGGCATCGTATACTGTGTGCATATGCTGCATGCAGATCAGATCAATGGCTGCCTCAGCTACTGTAAAAAACACACAAGAAGATATGCAAGAGCAGCAGAGACTGAGTGTCTGTAAGCAACTGTAGCAATCGCTGTGCTGCAGATGCAGTGCAGCTGGTGAGTAGCATTGGTTGAACCAGTACAACAGAAAATAACAAGAATGTAAGAACAAAACAACAGGAGTGTGCAACAGCTTACGGTGAGAGGCGCTTGGGGGTTTCCATCTGATTGGTGGCCGACAGCCGCTTATAGCCAAAGTGGATGTTGAAAACCAAGCACGGTATTATGAAGGTCTCAAATGTCACTGTGAAGGCTCCCAGGATATCGTTGATGACCCCAAAGAACGGGAATGCGACAGCAATGAACCAGATGATGGCACCTGTATGCAGCATTGCAAAGCAAGCTAGTGTGGATTATGTGTCACAGACTGATATTGCCGTGGCGGTGCTATGGATGCTCAGGTATGGTTGTTGCTACATGTCTGAAAGGTCATGCTGGCGGTCACAAATGAGTCAGCAGCTCATCCCTGCCATGCTGAGCTGCACCAGTACATCATGCATAACATTTAAAATTGCGCAATACAGCAAAACCCGATAAGCAGTAGCTAAGCAGTGGTATGCCAGACAATGCTCAGTATCCTCAAAGATAGTGAAGACAACAGGCAGCATGTACATACAGGGACATGGGTCCAATTTACAGGTTGGTCTAAGCATGCATGCATGCATGCACGTAGGCANCATATGCTGCATACCCTGTAATTACGGGCATCATTGTCACCTCCAGTGGTTGAGAAGCTGCTTTCAAGTGCTAGAAGGGCAGATGGTGGTCGGATGGCGGCAGGCACTGCTGTTGTGCTGCTCTGGTCCAGATCTATGCCTGTACCCTCTGCAGCAAGACAGGCCACTCTGCATCTGGCAAGATGCTGAGCTGGTCACTCTACAGCTGCATAGATGAGCTGCCAGGCTGTGCATGAGCACTTTTGCAAAATGACGTAAGGCTTACCCTCCAGCACATCATCCAGGTTGAGGAATTGTTCTTCGTCATCTAGATCATTAACATCGGCTTCATGGTCTTGAGAGGTGGCTTTTGAGTCCTTACGTCTGCATGTGTTGCAACACGGTCTTGCATGACAGCTAGGTATGGTCACAGCAAGCACAGAGATGCTTTACCTCTTCTCAGCAATAAACTCCAAGGCCTGATATGCCAAAGTGTGCAAGTACTCAACCTTTCTGCCGTATACACAAGCTGACCCTTGAATGAGCAGTGCAGCTGCACAGCCAGAGGACACCTCAAGAATGAGATTGCTCTTAACGTTCTGCAGAAGTGAATAACCACAGAAACATCACCTGCCTTCTGCAAAGTTCAGGTTGGGTCCCCCATCAAAGGAAAACGTCACGCTTTCCAGGACATCCTGCAGGCAGCAGACGGTAAATTATGCGCGAGGACTCACTGCGGTGCGCACTGAATGTTGCGAGTTGCGAAACGCACCAGGTAGTCCTCAAGCTCGTTTGCGATATTGATGTCCCAGTTTGCAGCCAGGTCTCGAATAGGTTGCAGCAAGTGCGCAAATTTGCTCTCTTCGACTGTGTCGTGAACACTCATAATGCTCGCAATGCCAAGATGTCGGAGTCTGCCACAACTTCACTAGGTCATACCGCGGTCTGACATTGTGAGCTTGCGGAGTGGAGAGCTGTTTGTTGAAGAGTTTCAAACTTTGCGAAATTTCACTCGGTGCATGAACTTGCTGTGTACGCTGCAGTCACATGCTGTGTGTGTATCACATGTTCCACATCAATGGCCCCTGTCAGGCTGAAGGACAATAACAGCGCATTACTGCATGTGACAGTCATTGTTCCTCAGCTGAACAGGGGCCACTGGTGTGAAACTTGTGACACACAGACACAGCAAGTCAGCCAGCAGCCTGCCTCTGCTCCAAACCAGAGGCTTATCACTTTGCTGCTGGCACAACCCATGGGTGACAACAAACTCAGCTTTGGCCAGTGTGACGACGCATAGTCGCAATGGCTTGCACAATCATAGCAGGCAGCTAACTGCCAAACCCCAGGCGAGGCACAAACTCAGGTGAGACTTACGCACAACACGCGAGCATGCAAGGTATAGCAGTTGTCAAGCTGTCTCCTTTTAGGGCGTACCATGGGGTCCAGGTCAGGGGGAGGCATGTCATCACCCCCAGGCTGCTGAGCAGCATGTGCTTGGAAGTCTAGTCGGCCTTGGTGTGCTAGCACACTCATCTGGTGAAACAGCTCATTGGCACCCCCAAAGTCCAGGATGGCAATTGCACTCATCTTCTTCCGGCAGCCAAACACCTGGTGATAGACATGACGTCAAGATCAGCCAGCTTGCAAAGTTGGACAGCGGTTGCGTGGTGTGCTATGCAACATGCAAAGCCCACTATTGCGCATCATCAGCCATACATTGATCTGGTCAAAAGATGTGAGGCAGTGTGATGAGCGCAACAGCAATGATGTATATGCTGATGGACAACTCAAACCCATAATGCGCTGTCAGACAGATGTATAGCAGCACTGGGGTACNGGCGCGCACAATTGGTATCTCGTAGAGCGCGCGAGGCCATCAACGCAAGCATGGCTTCCGCAACAACGACGCAGGTGTCGCCTTCACAAATCGTTCAAGACCTCAACCAGCAGTACGAGAAGGTGGGCAATGTTGCAGCGATGTAATATTGTTTGTACTGCTTTACGCACTGCGACAAGGATGCACTGCGACAGTGATGCACTGCTGTAATAGGCGCACAAAGCATTCGAAGACAACTTCTGGGCAACCAAGATGGACCTCAAGGTATGTCTGTCACGATATCAGTCACAGCATAGCTCATCCACAGAGCTGCATGCCAGTCGATTGCGCATGCATACAAAATGTCCTGGCATACTCAGGGCAACAGCAGTGGCGCTTTAGCCCAGACCAAGACTGACTATGACAATTTCCTCGGCAACGCAAAGAATTTGGAGGCTGTGCGCAAAGCATTGCAGGATTCACAGCTGACGCCACAGCTCAAAAAGACGCTGGAGATCATGCAGAAAACCTTCCTCTGCTATATCACAGAAGATCCCAAAGCAACTGCAGTGAAGGTATGCTCACCCTGAACAGGCCAAAGAAACGCCCCCCATGCGACAGCCCTTATAGTCAAAGACCATGTTCCATGCATATAACAGCATCTAGAAATGTCCGTTTGTAATGCCAACCACTCCTTGCAGACTTAGGAGGTAACGTATATATTATTCATGCCTGATCATCGCTTCCATATGTGCATGCCTGCCTTGAGATACAGACAAATCAGACTTGACTGCAGCAACCCTGCACATCAGGTCATTGACATTCTTCCACATGAGCTGCCAGTCTCATGATCTGATCCTGCAGCAGGCATACCCAGATCACAACCATGTTGAACCCGCTGCCGAGGCACTGCATGACCCTGCTCACCTGCGTGACACATGCTGCATTACAGGAAAAGTTGAACAACCTGGAGGCTGAGCTGCAGCAGTGGCGCAATCAGATGGCGCTGGGCTGGATGGATCAGTCAGGCCAGCTGCACAAGGCCAGCTCTGTGCAGCTACGCAACACCATGCGTACAGATGCTGATGAGAGCGTCAGGAAAGCCTGCTGGGAGGTGCAACTCATCAAGCCTGCATGTAGCAGCTGATACCTTGCACTGTATTAGACACAGTGGTTCACTTGTGCAGAGGCTGGAGCCTCATACCTTACCATGCATGCATATGTCATGCAATGTATATTGGGTATATATATATATATATATATATATATACATGTATGTATGTGGTGATGTCCAAGTGGCCAGTGTCGTGCTATGTTGTGCAATTCTTAGAGGCAAGGTTACTCATAATTTAAAGCTAATGTTACAAACCTCAAAACAGCAACAGGTCAAGTTATGCTTGGTGTTACAATATACAGTGCAGGAAACAGTCGTAAATATGGTCTTCTGCTAAGCATGCAGCAATTGCTGGCAACTGTTCTGCGGGTGCATACATTGTGCCATTCAGCTCTGAACTCACACTTGCCACCTGAAAATGTGTGTTGCCAGCAAGTCTGCATGTGCACACTCCCTGTTCCCATGTCTAGCTGCGACAATATACCAGGTATGTGCTGATGTCTGCAGGGAGGCATGAGAGCCATTGGTCCCCATGTAGCAGAGAAGCTGTGTGAGATTGTCAAGCTACGTAACAAGCTGGCGCGCAGCCTTGGCTACGAAGACTTCTATGACTACAAGGTCACAACGCTGGCGTCGCGCACACCCTGGCATGCAGACACCCCGGCCTTCACGTCTGTGCTCAAGTGATGCAGAGTTTTTTCTTGGCACTATCATACAATATGATCATATCATACAGCACAACAATTGCACAGGCCATGTTTGCAACATAAATTTTCTAAATGGTCAATGCTGTCAGGGATTTGATGACAGGATTGCTACATGCCTGCACATTACAAGATGCAGCCTGCCTGCTCACATATGCTGTCTGCAGTGGACATGCAGACATAGGACTGTCATATACAAAGTAGCAGCCAGGCTGATAAGGTCTGGGCCAAAATAGGCATGTTGTGCTGTTCTCACCAAGCTGCACACAAGCAGCATGGCAGTTTGATGCAAGCAGGTCACCTCATACATGCAAGCAGGCAGAACAAGCTGTTATGATGCATGAGCTGTCCCATGTTGTGTGCAGGTGAAGACAGCAGAAGGGTTCAGCAAGAGGGAGCTGTTTGAGAAGCTAGCCCCCCTGGAGGCGGCCACCCGCCCCCTCATGGCGGCTGCCCGCCAGGCTCTGGCCAAGGAGAAGGGGCAGGCCGCCCTGCAGCCCTGGAACATTGGCTTCAGCCTGTCAGGCCAGTACCGTCACCTTGTATACTCTCTTAAGTCGGCTCCACTTTGATTGCTTGGGCCTTACAGGTCCCTCGTGCACCCTAAAAGTGCGGGAAACCAATCACAGACCACCGGAGCCGCCGCTGCTGTTTGTAGCATTGTGCTGAAGTGTACAATGTGATCTGCTGCTACCGTAGAATTGCAACTGTTTTTCTCATGTTTGACTGTTGCGTTCCTCATGCCCTTGAGCATACGCACACTCAACAATGGGTGCACACTATTACTGCATCAGCAGGCAGTATCTTGCTCTCACATTCATGCATTGGTATGGCAGCATGCTGGTGTACCAGCTTTCGTCAGGACAGCACAAGGGTCTACATGTAGTGCTCAAACGCGCAGCTACTGTTGCATTTTGTAGGTAGAATGCCAACAAGTACCCGCAATGACGGGTAAGAATGTTACACATTGGTGATGCAGGTGACATTGAGAGGGAGATGGACCCCTACTTCCCCTTTGAGGAGGCTGTGGATGTGTGGGCGCGCACCTTTGCTGGCCTGGGTATCCAGTACAAGGGAGCCACCATGCGGCTGGACCTGTGTGACCGCCCCGGCAAGTACAGCAATGGCTTCTGCCACTGGCCCCAGCCTGCCTGGCGCAAGGTCTGCCCTGCCTGCCCAGGCATACATGTATTTACAGCATGCCTCAACATGCCCACCCTTGTCATAGCACTGCAGCTGCGTGCAGATGGTGTGGCAGCATGAGCGACAAGTGCAATCGCCTTGTACCAATGTTTGCAGCAAATTGTATGCTCACAGTGTACTGTCATACAGTGTGCATGGCATGGCAGGGGGTGTGTACATCAGCTGTGTAGATCATATGCAAGGCATGATGCGCAGCTGGACCCCACTCTCCTGTCTCAACAGACCATATGTATGTCCAGGCGCCCTACGCCATGCAGCTATGCCAACTTCAGCCCACCTGACGTGCCTCCTCGTATCTGTGTCAACATTTGCCAGTTGTGTGACATTTGCATAGACAGCACNCATTGACACTACAGCGATGTTGCATGTTATCAATGTTGGAAGCAACTAAGGTGGTGGTAATGCCGTGTTTCACACTTCCCAGCCCGTCGTGTCAATGTTGTCTCTGCGAGCGTGAAAATCATGACATGTAACAGTGTCGCGTCTGAGTGCTGTGTAGACTGACTGCGAGCTGTGCTGAGGGGCAGCAGTCTGAACTAGCTGTACCGTCGCTCGGCTGTTTACAGGCCGGCCACGAGCGCTGTCACAAACAAATACTGGCACTCCAAGTGGGGTTGAGATGTACTACACATAAGCAGTCCTTCATGCGATGTTGCATGTTATCAATGTTGTGTGACATTGCGTCAATCAAGCACGCAATGTTTTGAGGCTTCTCACCCTAGGGCCTATTGGTGTCACTTTGATAACTGTTGCATGGCAATTGACTTTCATATTCGGCAATCTTGCGATTTGCAAATTGGCATACAGAGCTGGATGACAGGTGCTGTGACCCACATGGCAGTCCTGGGTTACAAAACCCTGTCATGCTCCAGCACTTAGGGTTGACTATACTATGCTGACATATCTGGTCATACAGTTTTGTACAGCATGCAACACACAGCAACTTCCACTGACAGGATGGCCGTTTGTATATATGGGTCAGTGCTTGGGTGGGACAACATGGGCATTACACTCCTGCACATGTCTTGTCATCTGCTGCTGCTGTCAACCAGGGCAATCAGATCATGCCTAAGCTGCTGTACCAGCTGTTTGCACTCATCAGCCGATTTGGTCTTTTTCAGCGCTGCATCTAATGTTTCTACATCGCCTATGATAGCCTTGGCGGCCTGCAAGACATCAGCCGCCACTTTCTCCTGCACTATCCCAGCCCGTCACTTCCTTGCAGAACGCACCTCATTTGCATGGGTATGGACAAGCCAGGGCACATATGCAGACAAGCTCAGCTAGCAAATGCAGTTCAAGTGTGGTGCAACAGTGGAGCAGTTGCCGTCAAGAGTGACGTTCTCTGTTTGGAGTGTCGCATTGTGCTTAATTGAGATGTACAGCCACCATGTTGATGTTCAAATGCACAGACAGATTCTAACAATGTGCACATTACCTGAGGGTCGCCCGGCCATGTATCCTGCTCAAACTTGCGCAGATCAAGCCGGATGGTGCTAGCAGGGCCCTGCCGCAACTGCAGCCTGGCACTCTCGTATTGCCCAATGCCAATCAATGTCTCCACCTTGCCAAGTTGTGCTGCAGCTGCCTGCATCCAGATTGAGGCATGCTGATACAATGAAACCTCCATATATGTGTACTGTCATGCAGCGCACCTGCAGAAGCTGTGATGCTGAGGCTGGCTTCTTAGCTGTGCTGCTTGCACTCTGCTCAGCCTGCGTCCAGGCTCAGCAGGCTCAAAGTCTTGTCAGACGGGTGCACACAAACAGTGTACACATGCCTGGTAGAAGTGTATCTGGTCCAGCATTTGCTGATTGGGGGCAGCAGGAGCAGAAGCTGCTGCCAGTGGCATGTGACTCAGCATGCTGGCTTCTGCTGGGGCTGAGCCTGCTTGGTATGCACAATGCCTCATGCAGTTGCATCATCAAACAGGTCGTGTGTACTGTCACATACTTCTGTTCTATCAGTACCTAGCAGCAGGCCTAGCAAGCCTGCAGACAGCACAGCTGCGGCCCTGGGGGCTTTCCAATTATTGACTTCAGTGCAAAGCTCTAGGGACTCGACGTCCGGTCGAGTTACCTACAGCCCAGTGACCAAGGCTTACAAGGTTATCACATACTGCAGTATGATGTGTACATGCAGATAGTCCATACCCTTGGTCGCGCCTGGACGTGCCCAAAGCGTGCCTGCGAATGCGGTCGCTGGCAAACGCCAGATGTCTCCCGGATGCTGGTCGGTGCGTGATGCTGTATGTTGCGCAATGTGTCTGTAAGCTGGGTCGGCATGCTGTTTGTGGCATGCACAGGTGCAGTCTTGTGTACTGCGGCCGATATAGCCAGGCTTCAGCACAATCAAGAGTTACAACGCCTCTGGAAGACTACGTTCCCCCCGCAATTTCAGTTCTCAATGGTCGCTCCTGTTTGTAAATCAGAGAGCTGGCCTCACAATGTTTGACCGAACAGCTGATCACGTACTCTGCTTCACAAACTTTCGACTCAGATGCCAGGTCAGAGTGCGCGAGCCCGTGCGGCAATGCTATCGGGCGCACTGCCTATCGCCCCACGCTCGAGNCAGCCTGTGTATCAGCTTTGAAGATGCATGATCAACTGGTGCCCAACTCATGGCAGGACAACTCTTGGTGCATGCAGGCTGAAGCACAGCCTGAAGAGTTGCTGGCAATGTCCTTGGGCGACCTGGCCCTGCCAGATCTGCATTCACTAAGCGTTCTAGATGTGTGTACAGTCAACACTGTTGTTGCACCCCATNGCCGTGCAGAAGATGAGGCTGGACTTTGGCTGGGAGGGCGCCTTGTCAGGGGAAGGCATTGAGGGTGTCGACATGGAATGGAATGCCCTGTGCTATGATATCACAGTAAGCTGGCTGAAGCCTTGAAACTTGGCATGCCATCAGCATGCTGTCAGATCCCACGCCTCTCATCACCTAGAATTCATGACCTTGACAGTGAGGAAATTGCCTGCACAAACATCAGGAACAGCATCAGGGTATGCTTGAGTGTCCTGCTGTCTGACGTGCCCTGTGAAGTTGCACTGTCTCTGCTCGCAACATGCAAATGTTTTGGCATGGGTCAGAACGTTTCTTGCCACCTTAGTCACAGAGAGCTGTGCTGCAAGCAGGCTTGACAGGCTGCAGGCATCCTGCTGCAGTTACTGGCTTTGACCATGCAGTTTGTCTGCGTGCCCGAGGATCAGTTCTTCAGCATTGGCAAGTCCGTACATAGCAAAAGCACGCCTTACATGCTCATATGCGCTGCACAACCAAGGATGTCTTGGTGCTTATGTGCAGGAGTGTCTGCTTGTGTGCCTACCTTGCTGGTCATGTATGCCTGTGGCAAAGCACTCTCATGTGTGTCTGTGTCAAGCAGGTATGCATCAGACATGTGGGTATAGTGGTACTGTATAACAACGGTATGCAGCAAGAGCAAGCTGTTTCAGGCTGTGGCAGCTGTTCNCTCAAAATGCCTGCGAGCCGCTCAGTTTGATGTAGCAATCTGCATATGCGACAAGTAGTCCCGCAGCATCCAGATGCAGATGCAGCACTATGAGGCACACATGCTAACTTCAAGGTTCTGCTCAACACTGCCCAGATCCCGTCACATGTACTGGGCTTAGTAGCCAAGTTTGGAAGGCTCAGAAATATACATGATGCCACAACACATATTGCATTGCCTGCTGGACACGTTTCCACAGCAGCAGGTTCAGACACAGCACAGCTANCCTCCTGATGCATCCTGTGACATGGCACATCATCAAGATCTTTGTCTGGACCTAGCTATCATTGGTGCGTGTGCAACACACATGGATGTTGCCTACATTCTGCTTGCCTTCATTGCTGCTACACATGGCAGTGATAGCCATAGTCATAGGCAGCATTACATGTACCCGTGCCNCAGCTTTGCGTGCATCATTGATCACATGGGCTGTCAGCCTGCTCACAGTATAGGGTTCAGTTGCAGCACAGGGCTGCTCAGCTGGCATGCACAGTGCTGGTGCGACACTTAACACCGTGTTGTGTTCTGCAAGCAAGGCGCTGCATCTGCACATTATCATAACCTACAACTCCTTGGCAAGCTTCGCCCCATCAACAAGCAGGACTGCACACACAGCGCCTTGCTGCTGAGAATGAGCCGTTCAACATCTGTAAGATATGCTTTGCTTGAATGATTGATGGTATGCTCTTGCAGGCAAAGAACCCCTCCAGTCTCCCCGCTGCATCTTCACAANAGATCGGTCTCTCCCAAGCCATCCCACTACGCCTGACAGCACAGAATTTTCTGTGTTGTTGCAGGCGACTGCGCCCAAGCATTTGCACTAATTCAAGCATGCAGAGCCATGTGTGATATGGTGTAGAAAGTAACATCAATTGGCTGACCACAATTACACAAGCTTGCTTGACATGTATGACACAAGTACGCATATGAACAGCACCTGGTTCTAACTGGCAGTAACCAAACCTGGCCGCCGCCAGGTTGTCAGGAGCTATTGCACCTTTTGACGCTGTTGTCAACACAAGCATGTACTGGCAACTGGATGATGTTTCAAAATTTTCCTGTATTATGCTGGACAGCAGTGCTGTGTGNTCAAGATCTGTTTCATCAGGTTCTTGTTTGTTGGGGGTGAACAACTTCTGTTCACATGCCTGGCCATCACGTTGACCTGGGGCACGCACTGCCGTACAAGGCTGCGCACATGCACGCACTGTGCATGCAAGCAATTGCTNGGAAGTTGCTTCACCAGCTTTAGCTCAACTGTGGCAATGCATTGCGGCTACATATTGTCAACAATCTCAGGCACACTGCAGCAGCTAGTCTCTCATTTCACCACATTCTGTATCACCTTTGATGACCTGCATGTCCAAAGTTGAAGTTGTCACTCAGTGCTGGTGCCTGACGTGTTGAGCTGGACATTTAGGCTTCTGACTTCGCGCACTGTATTGACATGTTGTACATTATTTGCAGGCAGACACTGCACAGCCAGTGTTAGCCATTCGTACTCAACAACATCCCTTGCCCATGCGTGTTCATGTTAGCCCTGCAGGGGGACTTAGAGTTCAATGTGGAGGTCAACACAATGCTGCAGCTTCAGCATCCCAACATTGTCCCGTTGCTGGGCAGCTGTTGCGAACAGGACCACAGGATAGCTGTCTTCCAGTACATGCCTCACGGGAATCTGAGAGACTTATTGGATGGGAGCACTCCGGTGGCTAAGCATTTCAACTGGCCAGCCAGACTCAATGTGCTGCTTGGAGTTGCCAAGGCTCTAGCATACCTGCATGTGGTAGGCAATTTGCAATCAAACAACAGCGTTACCCCGGCATGCTGTGTGCTGAGTCCAGTCAAGCAGCATGTGAAGGTTTGACCAACCACACCAAGACATTGTGTGTTATGTGCTGCGACACCTGACTTGATTGCATACTGCAGCATCCGAGTCAGTTCAGCGCTGCCTCATAGGTGTTTCAGCGCTTCAGAGCACAGTCTCCCAGCAAAGTCTTGCAAGCAATGCATTGATAGTGGGTAGAATGCATCTGGTGCTGCTGTCGCAGTGGTCCATATGTGATACGTTGGCTGCACTGGGCCTCTGACAGTTATGACAATTGTACCCCTTGAATGGTCAATCAATACAACCTCATGCACTATGTGCCATAGTACTGATGCTGAAACACCAACATAGCACACTCGTTCACGGACAAGAGTGCCTCATTGTAGCAAGACCTGTGAGTCACAAACAGCAGANGCATGTCTTAGCACGTCTGCTTGTACAACAGCCTGTTAGCCTGTCAGTGACATGCAGTGTTCACTAACTCATGTATATGATAGCCTATATGACCAATGGACACCATAACATTTGTGCTGTCTTTACATAGTTCATTCTTGTCATGGCATTGTATTCTGCCAGTCGTGGTTTGTAGCTAGTAGCTACAGGAGGGTATGTCTTGTTAATCAGGTAGCTCGAGCTGTTTCCCATGCCTGCAGAATCTCGCATGCCTGAACACAGATATCTTTTCCCCAGTGCCACAAGCACTCTTGAGTACATTTAAAACTTCACGGCAAATCAAAGTAGCTTGGTTCAAGCTTTGTATAGGCTGCATGTAGCATGTACATTTCGCCAATGAGGACCAACATTGCTTGCATGCAAGGGCTTCATTTTTACTAAACCCCCTCAACCAGGCGGCAGTGTACATACGCGTGCTGAAGCTTTGACGGACGTATAGCGCGTCGTCATGAAGCTTCCACCGGGTTACGTGCCGGGATCTGGTGTACACAAAGCGACGGGGTTTGGCGGGTTTGGAGAGCGCTTGCTGCGACAGCAGGGCTGGCAGAAAGGCGAAGGTTTAGGCAAGGACAAAAGTGGTCGCGTTGAAGCCATTGAAGTGAAGAAAAAGGAAGACACAGTCGGAGTACGTAGTGACCGGATCCACTGTGTCAATGCTGTGCAGCAGTGTGCTNAGTAGCATGTTTGCCGCACAGCACAGGCAGAAGCGCCTGCTGGATAGACAATGTTATCAGGAAGGTTGCATAGGTTTTCCCTGATAACATCTTTGTCATACCTGAGCGCCGCCCAGATGGCAAAGTGATGCGTCCTGGTGGTGGTCAAGGCTGGGTCAAGGGGTGCCAGCAGCAGCACATGTGGACTTCCTGCNGGCAGAGTTTCGAAGCCCTCAGTCGTCTATCCCGTAGAGGGTCCGGTACACTTGACAACGCTGGTGGAACATCCAGACAGGCAATATACAAAGCCAAGGTAGAATACAGATTCAGACGTCCTTGGCTTTGATAGCGTCACCTCAGCGTGTGCCCTGCAAGACCATCTTCCTGGTGCTTCTGCAGCCACATTTTGTATTGGTATATATTCTGTTCTGTAGGCCGGCAAAGATGGCAAGGGAGCGGAAGCTGGTGACACACAGGTTGTGCATCTAGACAAACCGCNTTTCTGTTCCGCTGTGGCATGCGCACCCCGGGCATCATTGAACACGTTGCCGCGTGCTGCAGTTCTACTGCTGATTGGCGACCGATTTGCGAGAGCAACTTGCGCAGTTGCTGGCATGGTCGTGCGGGCACAGCTCCGGCCCGGATATAAACTGCCGGGATCCTTCTCTGCTGCCAGTGACGATCAGTTCTGTGTTGTGGAGACACTCTCTTCTGTCCACAACACAAGCGCACGTTCTTGCCACTCTGCAACCTTCGCAACTGCTGCTACCAAGCTTGGGGTTACCCTTACTCGCCGCAGCGGGTCAGGACGTATCCGATTGCTGCGTTGCGCAAGGCATGAGCGATCANTGACGTGCTTTGCGTCGGCCTTCAGGCATGCTCAGCAAGCATGGTACAGTTTGGGTAGTACATGTGGGTAGTACATGTGGNTTCATCCTCCAGGCATCGAAGTCAGGTTTCAGGACATCCACATCGAGACATCAGTGTACACCAATGTCAGCAGAAATTTGCCGTCCATCCTCAATGCCTATCGAGGCTTCTTTGAGGTGCGCAACATTATCAACGACTTGTTGCTCTTGTGCCAGTCAACTTTCTAGTGCTTGCTTGCATTGCTGTAAAAACTCAAGCGCAAGCTCAACCTATACCTCTATCCCTCAGCTTGCATCATGGCAGCATGGAACTGTGCTGACAGCCACATCTCTGCATGCAGTACAATTTGCTGCTTGACATGCGTTATTTATTGGGCTGACAGTTGCACATGTGTTTGCAGTACATTCTGGTGACATTGCGGCTATTGCGCCCTGAGAAGCGCAAAATTACCATTCTCAACAAAGTCAGCAGCATTTTGTCCCCTGGGCGTGCCACCCTCCTGCTGGGCCCTCCTGGAGGTGGCAAGGTACTCTTGTTGTTGATGATCTACTTGGTCATATTGCTGTGATGCTATTTTGTCAGACTACACGCAATTGGACAGGTGTCAAATGTTTGCTTTGTCATACTNAAGCTGCTTGTGACAGGCAGGCAAAGTCGTCCAGGCAGGCAATAGGCAGCCTGAAGGTCAAGCACACCGTGGCTGAGACTAAAGGTACAGAGGTGCATGCCCCTCATGACGCGTGCTTTTGCAGTTGTGTTTTGCAGTATGTTGCTTGTTGTTTGTGCAAAGTGCATGCGAAAGGTGTTGTGGTGCTGGTGAGCTGCAGGTCATAGGCACAGTATTGCACATTTGCAATGCCTTACGTTTTTGTCACTGCAGGCAAGCAGCAGGTTGTGGANTAATTCAAAGTATGTGAGTTTGCTCTGCTCAGGCTTGTTGGGTTCAGCAACTGCATCCAGACACTGAAGTGACTGCTGGCAATATGAGTGCCTAAGACACTGCACCGTGCTGAACTGNTGAACGAGCTGTCTGCATGTACAGCAAGACGCAAATAGGTCACTGTCGCCATGTATGCTTTGCAGATACACTGCAAAGCCTTTGAGACGAANAAGCTGCCGTCAGGGTTGCGGTCATAGGTCTGCTGGGACAGCTTGTTGGGGGTCCACCAATGCTTTTCGCGGCTCAGCTCCTCAACCAGATCCTGCGCTGCCAAGAAATGCTGTGCAATGTGGCTCTCAATCATGCTGGCCTGGCCCGACAATGTCATAGCATTGCAGACAGACAGAGCCACCATTACATGCACAGCAGTAGCAGATTTTGTGCAGAGCAGGTGACATGTCCAAGCTGTGTGCTGTTGTGGATGGCGTCAGTACCCATGTATGTCTGAAGCTGCATAGCCTGTATCATGCTTTGCAAATTCAGACAACAGAGCTAAAAGCTTCAGCGCAGGTGCAACTGAAGAACATGTCTCTACAGTGTGTTGGGGCTCAAAGCTGCTGGAAGCCAAGCACACGGTGGAATGCTGATGCTTGGCTTGCCCACAGCAATGTCATTGCCCGTGAAAGCTGGCAATTTTTGCAAAATGGCGCACACAGAACACAGCAATAACAGCACACTTGCCAGCCTGGCGCTTGTAATCAGCATGACGACTCCACACAATAGACAGGAGCATTACACACACCAAAGAGATCAANACTTGGACAGGATGGAAAAGCTGTTCTCTGAAGTGCAGGCTCAACAGTCCCAGGTTGACCCTTCTGCATTCTGCATGTCATGCCACCTCACTAACAGCTCATGGAGCACACACACCGATATGCTGAACAGAATATGTTCATCAGGTCTTGCTGCATGCGGACACCTCAGTTGCACAGCAGTGTCACGGCAAGTGCCTGCTGGAAGCCACCCAGCAGCTTCTGCATGCATGCAGTGCACCGNAAGGCATTTGCAGCTCTATGCAGCTTCTTCCTCCAGGTTCTGGACAGCTTCAGCGCTTCCCGCCTGTACTTGAAATACACATCCTGTACACCAGCCTCTTCTTCTTCGTCTTCCTGGTCCTTGCCACTTCTGTCAGATGCTGACTCAGTTGCAGGTGGTGCAGGGGCTTTTGCAGGGCTAGGTTCATGCTTCTGCCCTGCAGCTGTGGCCACAGCCGAGGCTGTTGGTGACATCTGATGATTCGCTGTACTAGGCTCATGGTGAAACTCTTCGTCTGAGTCTGTGCCGGACGGTGCTTGATGCTGCTCCATGNTGCAGCCTTGACTGAGATCTACGCACCTCTGAAGGCTAGACAAGGTTGTGTCCTCCTTGTGATGCCCCGCTCTCCTCACAGCCCGTCACAAGCAAAAGTTTACTTTAGGGTAGTTGTGTTCTTATGCATCAGCTTTAGGTTAGGGTGGGGCATTGTCCCTATGTGTCTGGAATTAAAATTGTTGTGGTGAGCAGGGGAGAGCAAGCAACATTTGGAGGCTGTCATGAGGCAAGCGCACTCCATACATGTGCTCAAGGAGCTGGCGCATCAGCAGCAAGTGAACATTGGCCTGATGACAACAGAGATTGCACATCTCACACAGCGCACTCGAGCATCTTTCGCTGACTCACGCCCTGTGCTACCAGACAGCATATACAGCTAGGCAGCTTGTGGCAGAGATACAGGCAGATTTTGCGCTCAGCGACCTCATGCAATGCTAGTCATGATGTACATGCATCTGCAATGGTTTGTGTTGGACTTTGGTAGTGGTTCTGGTTTCCCGCAGCGGTTGCAGAACAATCTGTAGGCTTGCTGTTACGCTTTCAAGTAGTTGACTGACAAACAATTTTCTTTGATGCAAAAATTGACACTTGATGATGACCCTATCATAGGGGCTGCAGCTGTTTGCGTACCCTGTGGATGCTAAAAACACTTGCAATTCTTTTGACTACCTGACAGCTAGCTCTGTGGTGCTAAGAATTTAAAATTTCCCTTTTAACACGGGGCTTCACAAATGTGTCTGGCAATCTAGGTCTCTGTAGCAATGCGGCTATTAAGCAGCTTATTGTTCTGACCTACCACTAAGAGCACAAACATATGGCTGTCCCTGCAAAGCCTGCTTGTTGTGTTGACTCTGCACTGTCATGTGATGCATGACGGCATTACTCACAGGCAGCTATATCATATTATCACTGGCTTGCACGATCTGTTTTACCCTGTGCACAATGACAACTCTCGTGCTTGCAACACTGAGGTCACTCTTGAGTCGGTTCAAGGCGTTTGCAAGGACGTGTGCAACAACATTCTTGACTGATAGCAGCTGTGCGTCGTGTNATTCTTGCCAGACGTTGCAACTGAGCTAGCGCCTGATCTGTTGAGGCGCTTAGCCAACAGGCTGTCTGCTCGCTTGGTCAGGGATGTATTTGTTGATGCACAAAACTGAAATCCAGGCTGCAAGTAGCCGCTAGTCACGGCAGGACCTGGCTCAGAGATACACTNTGGACAAGGATCTTGAATGCTCAGTATCCTGTGCTATGCAGAGGGTGACACCAACAGGGCTGGCACCCTTCGGGTTGTNTGGCAGATGGCACAGGCCTGCTGTAATCACCTGGTCACCTCCTGCCAGCAGTGTCATTCAGCCATACATCTTCTCCTCCATATTGCTACTGCTGGCACCTGAACTTCAGCTGCCAATGCTATAGCTATTGCTGCCGCTACATAGAAGTAACAGAAGCGATGCTGCTTGCTTCTGTGGGCGGCCAAAACACTTGTGTTGGTGGTGCATCTGCAGTCGAGCTCAGAAGGCTAGCAGTGTTCCCCGCGGCATGAGTCACCAAACTGTGCAGTGTTTCGGAAAGAAGGCTCCAATTCACCCCTGTACTCAACGCAGCCATTGCTGTCCAAGTTGTCATCCATGTTCTGTGTATCACTGTAGGGTGTGCCATCCAGCTGTTTTGCCTCTGTGGGTACTGCATCAAGATATCTTGTGAACATAGTAGCACATGCCAGTATGATGCTGCCAGGTATGGCATGCCATTGGTAGCCGTATGAAACCCAGTCTGCCATAGGACCTAGGCCAATTGCTGACAACTTGGTCTTCAGGTTGTAGTCATCCTCTAGGGCAGCCATGTTTATTTTAGGAGGTGGTTCTTCCGTGAGCGCCGCAGGTGCGAAGCCTGTAGTGCAGTTTGTAGTAATTTGTGACACTGCGACATTGATGACTGTCTACACAGGCTTGGCTGCACTATCTTGCCTGCAAACATTGTCTTCATCATACTGTGCTGTTCTTTTGATCTCCTGTCCTGATGACAGACTTTTAGCGTTGCTGAATCTGGAGGGCACAAGTCTAACAGAGCTTTGCAGATGTCCTGTTTTTGATAGCCTTGAATAACATCCTGCAGTGCATTTGGAAGAAGTCTACAGAGCAGACGTGTGCTTGCAGCCAGGACTGGCAGGTCTGAGAACCTCATGTGTGTGAGCGTGCAGATATTGCACGATGCGTATTGCGAAATACAACTGCACAGGGCGGAACAAGGCGAGCTGGCTGACACTTGTTGTCCAGCGCACCTCAGGACTGGTGCTAATGTTCCGGTATGCTGCAATGCAAAGCAACCGAAAGTAATAGCTCATGACTCCTTGACCGCGGGTTATGTAGCCAGTCCGACATTCAGGCTCATCTTCTTGATCAATGCCTTGTTCCGAGCACCACTTTCTCCACTCAGCCACCTTGCTTTCGTCACAGTAAAAATAAATGTAGATCATGCTTGCCTTTGAGGAGCAACGCAGGGCTGTCGACTTGTTGAGTATGGTGCTATTGGACACACGCCTGGTTTCTCGCTGTTGGGCAGGTACAGTTGGATCATCCACTTTGATCCTCCACTTTGATCTTTCAGATTGAGCAGCACTTTCTTTGTGCAAACGACCGGCGGTGACTTGATTTCATGGACGATCCTGACATTCAGTATGGGCGGCTGCAAACCCACGCTGTGTACATGAGTAACCTTCCATACGAGATTGCAAGTTCACAACTGAGTGAGTTGATCAGAGATCAGGTTGAGATCGAGCCGGTACGGGCGCGGCAAGAACTGGTATTCGCCGTGTAGCTGCGGGCGTCAGGGAGTTTGTGCTAAATGCAGGTGAACGTAGAGATTTTACAGAAAGGCAATCCATCTCGTCGGCGCAGTGCAGGCCTAGCTGTAGTCACGTTCGTTACTGCTGAGAATGCACAGAAATGTATCCAAAATCTTCACAACACTGACATCCAGGGAAGGGTGGTAGTGGTCCATCCTGATAAATTTCAGTAACATTTGGGCATGCAAGGCAAGGCTTTCAGGGCTGTAGCCATTGCATATCTCGATTGCAAACTGAACCATGTTCTATCATGATTAGCTAATGTATCGATGATACCATGATTAGCTATCGGCAACAACGTTGGCGGTTTGGTCATGCATGCAAAGCAAGCTGTAGCGCGATCTCTGATCTAAATTCCCATGAGCCACCGCAGGGTGAGGAGCGGTTGATGCAAGTCAGCAGTACGTGACGGTATGTCACAAGCGCGGCCAGAAAGTGTCTATGTACTTCCTGTGGCTGCAAGTGCACGCATTGCAGTGTCACTGACCTTACTTGTAACGCTCGGCTTGTATATGGATGCAAGACCTTCCGCTACATATATGATATGCCAACTGATTGAGGACAAGAAACCCCTTTGCGTCAGTCGACGTCAGGTGCACGTTGTACTCAAATCCAACTCGCCTACATGACACATGCGCATTGCAGAGGAGATCGGAAGGTTTTGTGTATACTACACAGCATGTGCATTGCAAATGAGGCAGTATGTTTTCAGACATGATGCACACAAGCAGATAGCATTTGGGTATTTGAACACAACACGCTAGCTCATGTCGGACATGACTCCGCAACTTTGCCTTTCTGGTCGGTCACTGGTGCTTACACTATGCCATGATGCATTGCCATCAGACCTGAACAATGATCAAGGACTCTACACAGTTCAGTAGTGCTAGTATGAGGTGCCCTCAGGGGGTTGAGGTAGCTTCCTGTTCTGATGGCTGGCCATCTCCCTGCGTAGCTCTACCAGAATTGTTTCAATGGTGTATTTGCTCTGCCAGTTACCAAGAATGTGAAAGTGTCTGGCATCCACCTGTCATGCCACAACAAAGACGCTTGTCAATCAAATTGCAGGAGGAGAAGCTTGATGGCTGACCTTGAGAACCAAGCAAATTCAGCAGCTTACCACACCATTCTGACCCACACAACCAAGGTTTATTCTTGTTCCAAACCTCACTTGTGGAGCCTGAATGGCCAGTGTGAACCATCAAAGACTTGGTAGATACATGTGTGACTCAACAGTGTGAAACCCCAATGCTGAATACCCATTGGCAAAGCCTACCTTTTCTGGGTAGTTCTGGTCGCAGTAGAGTTTGACTGTATATATGCGGCCATCATGTACAGTCTGCAGAAAACATGCTGCATTGAGACAGCATCACTGCAGGCCTGTCACCATTGATTTGTGTAAGCCTCGCTCACATTGGCTGGGCCAACAATTGCTCCTGCCCAATATCGCATCAGCAAGTCATCACCATCGTCCAATCCATAGCTGACATTGCCATCTCCTCCCTTGGTGACTTTCTCACCCTGCTCAAGCTCGTCGAGGAGTCTGAAGTTTCGGGGCACTGCAAACAGGGGTGCAAAACAATGAATAGTCTCTAGTGTGGCAGAGTAGACAGGAGCTGAGCTGGCTGGGGTAAGCTGNCATTAGACTGTGTGTTTCAGGAACATGAATGTGCAGTCTGTGCTGCCAATGCTGCTGGTGTTTGAAATAGCTTGTCATCTCAATTCTGCTGTGCCGTCAGTCTGTGCTCTGCCTGCATTGGTTTGCACATGAGTGCATCTGTTGCATGGATCTGCATATGTGTGTATGGCATGTCATCCATGGCAGCTTAGCATCCCAGCATCTGTTCAGTCTGAGTTGTCAATGGACGCAGCCTCCACACTGAGCTGCCTTGAGTCGTACAAATTAAGCACAGGTAGAGTACAGTTGCTGGCTACCCTGTGACCGCAAATTTTTCACAAAAGTGCATGATCCAGGGTACAGAGCCCATATCTCTTGGAATCTTTGTTGCGCTGTGCTGCGTCTAAGCTTGACATGACGGGACCCGCATCACGGTACGTGTCTTTGCTGCAGATACTTAGTTATCAAGAAGCCATGGCCTAGCAGCATGAGGACTCTGGCCGGCGACCATGACAGGTTTGAGAAGACCTACTTTGAGCACTACAAGGGCTACTACTTCACAGGCGATGGCTGCNAGCTTAGCACAGGATGGTCATGACTACTCAACTTATGGACAGTTGCCAAACAACACAGCTCATGCTCAAACATCTCTGGTGCTGCTCACCACCATCGGGCTAAATGCAGCAGTGGCAAACGCTTGTTGCATGCACAGTCATGCAGCAGCTTCTCCATGTCTGCTAGACTCATGTCCACTGGGTTGCTGTCCTGCTGTGCTAAGGCCTCTGTGCCATGGCACAAAATGAAGTCAGCCTCAGTGGGTTGCTGCACAACCTGCATTGCCGGTCGAGACAGCTTCACAGCATCAACTGACAGTNTCAGAAGCTTGTATGTGGTGCTATGCTGAGGGTCTGACGAGGTTCATCAACCGCTCTTCAGCATATTCGAGCTCTACTACTTGGGCATGCACCTGCAACCTCGTCAACAAACTTGGGTAACAACAACCCCTAGTGTGTACAGTATTGGTGCATGAGCTCAGGATTTGGATTTGAATATACCCAAGGGGAGACAAGATAATAGGTATTGTTCACAGAGAGTACGCTACCGCCACCTGATTGCTTATAATTGTTGGGTTTGTCTGAAAGAGCTGCATTCCAGTGACATAGACAAAGGGGGGTGGTTCTCGACCTGAGACCCCTTGGGATTAGACCGGACCGTTTTCTGCTTGGCTGCAACTGTCATTGCACATCGTGTCACAATAAGACTCGTGATGACCAAAGTCAGGGTATCAAGTCTTGTTTTACCTTTGCGTTCATCTGGTCGACCGGTTCATGATACATGTGCTGTTTGAACACAGATCTGGGCAGCATACGTTGTCACCTGCTCGAGTTACTCATGCCATCAAGACTGTTACAAACCGGCCAAAACCTGATCATTTTCTAACAAAGTTGCATGTTCAGGCGCTAAACTTTGGGGATGCAACTGCAGATCTTGCTTAAGCAGTATAANCATTTATCACCATGTGCTGACTGCTCAGCTATGTACTGCATCAAGCAGCAGGTCCTTTTGGGGACTGAATGCATCATTGCTGCCAATGTTGCATGCATGCTGCTTGCCNCAGGACTTAGCCTGGGAGAAATTGCACAGTGGTGACTGGAAGCATGTGTCAATGGTGCGTGGCTGCTTGTAGGCAAGCAAGCATGTGCTCATGACGTATACAGGCAGCATGCAGGCAGACAAGGGCCCCCGCGCTACCTGCAGAGGCCAATACCATCACGCCACAGGCAGAAAAGCAGCATGTGCAAGCAGTCTTTGCAATACTATGCTGATATGTCTTAGCAAACCTTTTGAGGTGCACTGCGCCCAGATCACCAGCCAGGCCCATGTGAGGGTGCAGATCCTCCTGATGAGGCTGTGGGGCTGCTTGCACCGCTGATGGGCCCTGCAAACATTCAGTGATTCAATGCACTACACAAAGAGGGCTGTTGGGCACAGTGATGGCCTGGCCAGCAGGTGCCTTATACTTTTGCATCCATGTGCATGTACGAGCTTGATGCCAGGATTTTGTCTCAAGCAACCTATGCCATGCATCATGCAGAAAGCTGCTGATGTGCAGCTCTCCTCATTGACGCTAGCTGTGAATTTAGCCATTGTGACTGCTCAGGAAGAAAAGCTCAGCACAGTGCAGCACTGGCCCACACTGANCCATGGACTGGTCAGCAAACCAGCCTGCAAGATTGCCTTTGAGCAATGAAGGCTGAAATGCTCATCAGTCCACAGGTACAGGGGTGCTACAGCATACACTTTGCCCATGCTGGTGCCTGAGCACCTCAAGTATGGTGCATTGATGTCTTCACACGCCGCACATATGCTAACGGCTGCTACAGCACTTCTGCTGATGCACATGCAAATGCCAATCCCCGTAATGTCAGCGCTACATGTATATGGTACCTGTGACTAGCACTGTGACAGGCTGTGCTGACTTGGACTGCAGCTTGCATTGTTGCACAGCTTCCATGATGTAGCCAATGACTTTGTGATTGAGCCCACCAGCTAGCCAGCTCTTCAGGAATCCCACATGCACTAGGGGCCGGGTGCCCAGCCAGGTTTGGCCCCTCATGGGGGGGTGGGCTATCCTCCAGACCTACACAGCAGCATCAATTTCACNCCTTCTCATCAAAATTGGACACAAGGTCAGACCGCCATCCCTGACTGCATTTGTGCTGTGAACAAATTGCTCTGGTCTTGATGTATACCGCTGGTGCACCGAGCCTTTGCTGGTACGGCTACATTTCCTTGACCTGGAGGTGTTTTCTGCAAATTGCATGCAAATGGAAAGGGGTGCATGCCGACCCACCGTTTACCACTTTGATCCATCAGATTTTGATTGGATATGCTAGAGGTCGAAAAAGTGTCCAAAAAAGCTTTGTAGTGCATGCTGCCATTGTGTCTTATGCTGTACAATGCTACTTACAATGCAACTGACAACTGATGTTGTGAGTCCCACTTTGCCGACTGCTTTGGTCTGGTCAATGCAGGACCCATCAAGACCCATTGTGAAGAATCATCACACAGTGGTGTTGAGGGCTGAGAGCGCTGCAGAGAAGTTCAGCTGGCTGAACCGCCTGCTGAACGCCTCAGGCAATCCCCAGGCTGCTCGAGGTGCCCCTGCCAAGCCCCAAGTTCCAAACAAACCCCCCAGCCCAGAACAGCCAAAGGTGGTTCGCCCCTCAGCCTGTGCGTTAAGTAACCATGTCTGTCAACATTCTGAACACGGATTTTTGATCATCATACACAGATGAAAAAATTACAGTTCGAAACACTCAAGAGCACAACACAGCTCAAGAAGCTNCACCAGCTTTAGCCTTTCTATTTGCTGCTTCAAGTTGACCGTTCAGAGATGCAATCTCAACACCTTTACTAATGACCAGCGCCTGGACTGTCTTCTGCTGCTCAACTGCATCACTGGCTCTCTGTTGAGCCTGCAACACATGTAAAGATNTGCTCACTTGTGCAGTGCCCGTTTGCGTGCAACACAAGAATGGTGTGCAGCACACGAGAATGTACGCAGCGACATGCATTGTGTTGCTTGGTGTGCAGTGCAGTGCTACGTGCAATGCAGGGGCTTATGTAAACAGAGTCACTTGCAATTTGAGATGATATACGAAGCTGTGTGCAGTACAGTGCAGAATGAGGTGCAATATAGCAGCACATGCAGTAGCAGCGCCCAAGTGTAGTACAGTGTGAAAGAACGAGCGTATGTGTGTGCTGTGAAGCTGTTTGCCTTGAGCGCAGCATGGCCAAAAAAGACAACACTGGGTACAGTGCTGCGTGAGTGCAGGATGTGCTGATGGCTCTCAGGGAGATGTCCCACAAGCAGGCCACAGTAATGGCAGCACTCTCAGACCAACCAGTGCAAGGCCAGGTCACCCTAGGCCACGGCAGACGTCGATCAGCGCTCAAAGACGCCGACATGTTTGGACGCCAAGAGATGCCGCCAGGTGCACCCCATCTGCTATGACCATGTCTGCTAGCAGGGTAGACGTCAAATAACATCAGCCAGCACTTGTAACTTTAAGATGTGCTCTGACAGGGTCTGCCTGGGATCCACTCAAACCAGATGGCTGGATTGGCATGACGCTGCATTGGCATAAAGCTGTTCATGTCCTGTATGCCATCATGCTGAGGAAGCTATACAGATTCAGTCCTGTGTGTTCAAAGGGTCAGCATAGCAACATGATGGTGGTGTCAGTCAGTCACCAGGCAGACAAGTACACAGGTTTTGCAACCATGACAGGGGCTACTGCTGTTTGCAGTGAGCCTGCACTGGGCAGATTGTATGCAGACCTTGGCCTGGGATATGATGCTCCAAATACAGTAGATGATGACAGTAGGGACTTTGTTGGAGATCAAGAAGAAGGAAGCCGCACCTTTGGCCTGGCTGTGCCCAGGCAGCCTGCAAAGATGAGGCAGCAGAAAGCCAGCCACGCAACAGGTGCACTTGCAAACATGCTTGTATGCAAGAGAGCTGTGCAATCAGAGCGGCCGACTCCCCACAACTAGCAACCAGGTTTCTGTGCCCCACAGGATGACATGCTTAATAAAGTTACGTGCTGAACCACAGCAGAAGTCTGTTTTGCGCTGTCGGTGTACTTACTGATGGGTACAGCTTNCATGATACAGGCTGATAGCGTAAGATGGAGCTTGTCTGCGTGTGAGCTGTGACGACATGTGTCCGATGTTCAGCACCTCAGCAAAACCAGGTGTTAGTTTCTTCAAGTAGTGATTCAAAGCAATAGCTACATTTGTGCAGGTGAGCTCATTGATGCATCACCAGATGACGCACTTGCAGACGTACCCGCCAAGTCAGCAGCTCTGCAGCGGGACCTCATCGTTGATATCATCAATCCTGCTGGCTCAGCTGTACTGTCTCTGGCCAAATCAACATCTGGCAGCATGGAGCAAATCCAAGTTGATGCCCCCACCACCCCTCTGACCAGCACTGAGACCACCAGCACTGCAGCCATTGTTCTGAGCAGCACTTCTGGCACAGGCGCAGTTCCCCATTGCACACTGTCTGACAAGCAAATGATGTAAGCAAGTGTGTTGCAGCTCACCAGGCAGTGTACAATGGCTTTGGGGATGGTCTGCTTGAGCTGCGTTCTGACATGCGTGATGTATGCTGACACATGTGCAGAGATCANTACTGCTGTCTTGATAGCTGCAGGCACCTTCAAATCCTTCAGCTTGAGAGACTGTGCAACCTCCTCCAGTTCTGCCTTGCCCAGTATCATGAAAAGTTTCAGAGTGTACCTGTATGTTTTGTACAAGGGTTCATATGGTGCACTGGCATACAATTGCCACACACAGACAGGACGTACAACTCGTCGGTCAGGTACTGTATGACCACAGTTATCTTGTCAGCGTGCTCGCGACATAATTGTGAAGTTGCTGGAGCTCTCTCAAAGTACTTTCGCAAGAAGTCTGCTTCACTTGGGACTGATTGCGATGCCGGCTCAGGAATTGCAGCCATAGGCAGCAGTAGGGGAGAGAATGGAGGGACAGAAGAGGCCTGACAGCCTTGACAAGTTTGATTGTTGCTCGTTTGAAGGTGCCAGTGGATGCCTGTCACAGCGCTGGCTATCACAAGGACTCGACTGTCAAGCTGATTTGGTTGCTGTAAGAAGCCTGCGAGAGGTTTTTGGTGCTGCTCGTCCAGTTGACTGTACAGTGCTGCCCATCAAGATGCGTAGATACACTGCCATACACACTGCGCCCCTGCCATGTTCATACTGTCCGCCCTAAAGAGTTGGACGACTGAGTCTCTGTAGATGAGAACAAAGGTACTCGGTTCTCAGATACACATGCCTGTGATGCAACACAATGCATTGCTAACCATTGCAATGCGGTTAGTCAAGGCCCAAATCTGTCTCAGGGATACGACCTTTATTTCTGTAAGCGACAGACATTTCAAGAACTGAAAACAAGCTGACATTTGCCTGCTATACAGGCTGACAATCACATGAGCCTTATCCTATTTTTCACCCTACTCAGCTCAAAATGAGTGGCTGCTGCACACAAACCCACTGGCTAGTGCACGCAAACTGANCCTGTAGGACAATGTGCTGTAGAAGACATGCTATAACAAATACACGCTGAGCACAATAAGCATTTTAGAGTTTGCAGTCAACAGATGTTGTTACCTCAGGACGCTCTGCATGCAGCTTCTGTGCTAGCTCTTTGTCTGGATGTGACTGGATTGATAAAGCCTTCTCAACAGACAGGACCTGCAAGATTGACAAATGTGTGGAGAGGTTGAAATGCAGGTCCACTTTGTAACAAGCCACCAAAGCAGCACTTGCAGCACATAGTAAAAGATGCATGCCTTGAGCAAGAAGGGGAGCTTGACACCGAATCTTGCGCGGACTCTTGGTCCCAGAGCTTCAGGGTGTGACTCAAGCCAGTCCTGAAGGCAGGTTTCCGACGCTGCGGCCAGCATAGCGGGACCGCTGGGGTGCGTGCCCATCCTACACGATGGATGTGCCATGTTTGAGCACAGACTATAATGTTCAGGCGATGGCGCTGGGCCAAAACAGCATACTCGCACCNGATGCAATCACACTAACAGCTAGGTCATGGCGTATGAGCAGGCCTAGTATCTTAGAGCCTTGAGGTCGTGACTCACTTTGACACAGTGACTCGCATGACACACAACTGCAGCACATGATCAAACCACTAGTCAGCATTTGACCAAATGTTTTGGGACTGCCGCCACCTCACAATGCATTGTCTTGTCATCAGGGGGTGTTGCTGTTGCTCCATTGACTTCATCATTGACATGGTGAGCTTGCACCGATCAGCCCTCATGGTCTGCCATAAGTGGAATGATCAGGAGTGGGACTACAGCCGAAGGCATGGTCACCAGCCACATGATGCAGAAGACATGCAACTTCCTCCAGCAGCACACATTGCCTGGGCATTGCTTCAGCTGTCTTGACAATCTGAAGCTATTTCTGGGTTTCATCAATTTGCTCATGCAACATAGTGTTTTTAGCTTGCAGACCTGAAGCACATTGACAGTTGTGAGGCTTNCTCTGAGCGTCTTCAATCTATCTGCGTTTTTACTCTGGCTGTCTGGATGGGAAGCAGCCTCTGCTGATAGCAAAATGCATCGCTGGTGTAGCTGTGTGCTGTGGGGAAGCTTGGTCTGCAGCTGTCTGCATCTGTTTACTGGTGTCAATCTGCACAGAGTTGACTGTTTCTGCGCAGCACATATTTCTGCTGCAGGCTCTGTATCACTTCCTCATTCTCTCAGGTCATCTTCCAAACATGACTTGGCAACCTTTGTAAAAATGCTTGTTGTCTATTGCCTTTGGCCACATGAGCTGCAGTTCAAGTAGTGGTATCAAGTTGTGCTGGACAACATTCAGTGGCATGCAGGACAAGGATCCTGAGCTCTTCTACATGGCTAGAGTCGGCCTGGGCTGTCTCGGGGTGGTTGCGGAGCTAACATTACAGTGTGTGCCTTCTCATCAGTTGCTTCAACAGATGCGAGTCATGACGCGCAAGCAGGTGCATGCACAGCATACCCAGCTGCTCAAGGNCACCCAGCAGACAACAAGCAATGCAATAGCATATCAGCATGAACTTGATTCAGGCAGTACAGCTTGACTAGTGTGGGTGTTGCAGACAGGATGAGGAGAGTGGGTACAGAGGGCTGGACCCCCTGCTGCTGCTAGACACCCAGCGCCGGCTGGAGAGGGCTTGCTGGCACCCCACCAATGACAACCTCTTTGCGGCTGTAGCTGCATCAGATCGGTCTGTCTACCTGTATGACGCACAGTACACCCAGGTACAGCTATGCTTGCTGCTTGATTTTGTCGGGCACATCTGCAGAACCCTTCTGCTCTTCGATGCATTTCTGCAGTGGTAACGCTGCTGTGCTGCTGCTGCTGCTNCACCCATTTGCGAAGTGTCGTAAGATCATGTTGATGTAACACCAGGTAGAACAGCGCGGGTAGCAGCAGGGAGCAGCACATTGAGCACAGACCACCAACCAAGCTCATGACGTTACCAAGAGCAGCATACGCCTGCATTGTATCATGATCCTTTGTCATCTTGCCAGGCACCTGATATGGTTTCTGTATGTTTGGGCAAATGAGGCACGCAAATGCCACATGCGGCGAGCATGAGGCTGTTGGGGACAAGTCAATGAGGCTGCAGAGCAAGGTGTGCATTCTGAGACATCTGCAGTGACAGTGACAGGTNCCCAGTCAAAGTGAAGCTTGTCTACCTGCAGTCAGAGACTTGCATGTCATGCTTTGCAGTGATCAGCAGCACTGCACAGCTGCTGCTTGTAGGTCATGGGAAGGGCAGTATGCGACCCACACCTGCACTCTTGACTTTTGCAACATTAGCAGCGCGTCAGGGTTAGTGGGATTGAGGTGCTTAAAATGATCATGTGCAATCCGTNTGCAGGACACGTGACAAAAGTGAGTGTCTTGTTTGAGGAGGCCATGGACGCTTGCACTTGTGCAACGTGCTGCAGAAGTTTCCCCAGACGTAGCGCGCAACTTGAGCGATCGACGCGTAAAATAGCAAACATGCGCGGCATTTGACGCAACACGTAAAGTATACCTGGGTCTAGCTGGAAACCAGGGTCTGCGGTTGTGGTCTCGATCTCTTCGATTTCTTCCTCCTCCTCCACGACAACTTCTCTGGCCGACATTGCTGCGATCCTTGAAACGACACTCAAGGTTGCGATGCCCTTGATCAGCGCTTGAATGTGTCGCAAGGAGACACGGGTCTAACTGGTCCGACAGAGCTTGATGCTGTCAACAGAACACCGCCAGAAGCAACTAGGGTTTGCGGGTGTCAGTTCCGTTCCGTAAGTTTCGTACCAAGCCCTTTTAGCAATGTTGTCACTTCATGCGACGTGATTGACATGCCGTGAGCTGTGCCGACGCGCTCATGTTCAGTTCTGCTTTTGTCCACCAACACTAGGAGAACCATGGCGGTTTGAATCATGAGCTTTACCGTTCTATTTTTTGCTCGCGGTCGAGAGCTTGCTGGCCAATCAGAAACTTCAGTACAGCTGCAAGACGCGTCAGACACAGTGCAGCTGACGAAGTATTTGCTCAAGCTACATCCCAAGCTGTCTGAGGTCTTGGACATCAGTGTACTAAGCCTAAATCAGGAATACCTGGCTCCCAACCAGAAAGAATGCTTGAAAGCTGGTGACGAGGTTGCAGTTATACCTCCTGTCAGTGGTGGTTGAACAGTATAGGTGATCATCTATCTCTCGTGCATGTTCCGCCACTGGCAATACAAACTTTGTTAGTCAGCGGGGCTAGACAAAAGCACATAAAGACAGCAGACCTTGCAGGCTACAAATGAGGCAATGGGAAAATTTGTACAGCATCCTTCTCAGCGGCAGGCATTGATCTATGATTGTGGCATGCCCCAGAGCTTGCTACTGTGCGTATGGCAGTGTCAGAGCCAAAACTTTAACAAGGGACACTAGCCAGTCCTGCAGGTCAGTGCCACTGGGCCGATCAAGGTTGTCAAAACCCAGCCCTGCCATGTTCAACCTCTGCTGCCTTCGTGCACACTGTAAACAAAAACCACGTCACCTGGTGTCTACGGGCTTGTAATGTATACTTTCGCAGGATAAGGCTGTGTTGCACATGGCAGGCGTTCATTGGGNAGTGGCAGATTCGGAGCGAGCAGATCGAGGCCGCGCACGATCTCAGCTTGCCCGCAAATGTACTACAAACGTGATGCAGCAGCCCAACACCCGCTTGCACAGATCACTGAGCAGATTGGAGCAAGGTCCGGTCAAAGCACATTCGTGGCCTGCAGCAGCATGACTGACCGGCTGCTACACAATCACTCAGACAAATAGCAAAGTTGTGCGTGTCAATGCTGAGTATTATGCGCAATTTCTGCGTTAGCCACAACCTCAGGTATCAGCACCACAGGGCATGTGAAAGCATTGAAGCTAAGCTACACAGCCTGCTAGACTGCATGATTGACCCACTTTACTGTATCTTATACTGTATGTAACAGCAACGAGGAGTCAGGGCTGTTGTGCTGGACGTGCCCATCACGATATGAAGTTGACATGCACAAACAACAATCACCATCCTCTGCACTACACCTACGTGATAATCCAGCGCCGAAAGCGACAGCGATTGGCCACTAGCTTGTGTACCTCTCTTGAACCGTGCCTCACTATCTCCCCTGCTTGTTCTCCCCTACTTATGTTGCTCCGCACTGGAATTTACAGCTCAAGGCCATTTTCTTTTGCTGTTTTACAGTTGATGTCCTGCACCCTGCATGTAAGCCAGGTCATGACACNTGTCCTCATGAGACTTGTATCAATGTCTGGGAGCTTGTTTCATTCTGGCAGGTCAATCTTGTCAACAACACACACACACACACCATTACAANCTGAATCTGTTTGCATGCATCCTGCAAGTCATTTGCTCAGGCTCTTGTGCCACATTGCTTGTGCAGCAAGCCGCTGCTTGACATGCATGACTGATGTGACTTGTGCAGCTTGACCAACACGCATGAGGAAGAATCACAGTACCTATTGCTGCTGCATGCTTGGCATAAACAGCCGCCATGGCCCGCACACACAGCACCCTCTCACCATCTGCATCCCCTTTCACCCCAGCTAGAACCCCGGCCCCACCCCTGCTGCCTTGAGGGGGGATCCCTGATGCAGGTGTGGCTTGCAAGCTTACATCTGCTAGGCAGAGGAAGTGGTGGTACAAGGCGTGGAAGAGGTCCTTTGGAGCTGCTATCTTGTCCAATGCTCCCTATACAGACATGCCATGCTGTGCTCTGCCCTGCCAGGCATGCTGAGCAGCCTTACAAGTGGACAACATACGCAACTATGGCGTGCCCAAAAGCCAGCATCCTTGCATGCTTTCGTGAGGTGATCAGCAACACCTGCCCTATACAACTGCAGTGAGCAGACATGATGCAAATCGAGACTGGTCACACTTTAGCAGTTCACACAGTAATCAGAGCCTGCTCTTTGAGCGCTCACTGCAAGCTTTATATCAATTCAAGTCTTGCATTACAAGATGATACCTGCATACCTCCCGCGACACAGGACTACGTGGTTGGCTTTGTCACTGCCGATGTTGCAATTGCCAAGAAGGACCACTCATGGTAAGCAGAGATTGGGGAGGGTGCAAAGTATATGACAGCAGAGAGACAGTGCACCTTCACAGCAAGGCGTCAGTGGCACTGTAGATTTGGACAAGTGCCTTCTTTTGAATGAGGGCAATCTTTTTGGCATGTCTGGCACTCCAACACGGGCACTGAGGNTTCATCAGGCACATTGAACCACAGGGAAAGGGCCGAGACTCAGACAGACCAGTGTATGGACAGACAGCATGGCAAGGAGGAGAAGGTCTGACCTGCCCTCAGCAGGCACAGTGGACTCAATGATGCGGAGGCCTCGGCTCTTGGCTAGCAAGTCTGCATTGACCAGGTTGACTGTGCTGTTGGTGATGGTCTCCAGGATGCCCTTGATGACCATAGCCCTCAGTAGCCGTGTATCCAAGTCATCGCCCCTGTAACCAGCAAGTCAAGTCAGTAGCAGCAGCAGCAGCAGCAGCAGCNCCTTTGCCGATGTGTTGTGCTTCGTCTACGCAACCTATGACCTCAAAGGTTTTGTTGATTTAAATCTGAATTGGCAAGTGCGCTCTTCCTGGAGGCAGCATCAGTCTCCAGATAGTCAAACAGAAACAGAGTCGCACTACCACTTGTGCCATGTCGCCCTGAACATGCAGTTCCATCTGTGCTTCACCCGCTTGCCATGCCGGTCTGTCCAGGCCGTCAGGGGGCAGCTCATACATTCAGTCATTCATGACTGGACACCTGATGCTGAAGGTGCTTATACTAACAGCTTGTCCCCCAACTATGCACTTCAACCTGTGTTCAAGCCAGTTGTCATGCTGGCCTGTGCAGGCCATCAAGAAGGAGGCAGGCGGCAGCTTGATGGATGCAGTCATTCACGATGGGGCGCCTAATGTGGGAGGAGCTTGGGCTAGCGAAGCCTACAGTCAGTCCTGGCTGGTGCTGGAGTCCCTCAAGCTGGCCTGTGACTTCCTGGCCCCCAGGGGCACCTTTGTCACCAAGATATTCAGGTAACACTTAGCTGGGCGTAGTCAGCCTTTGTGAGCATAACTAGAGAGCCCGTTTGCATGCATGCATTTGGGGTAGGCGCCTAATTTAGGCTGCTCTAGCAGCAGAGCAGCAGCAGCAGCATGCAGCAGCAGCAGCAGCAGCTGCTAACGGCTTGATGAGCAGCAGCATCAGCAGATGCAGCAGCAGCAGTCATGCGTCAGTGGTGTTGTGTAGGTTGGTGGTGCAGGGTGGTTGCATAATTTGGGCGGACAGCGCTGATATATTTGCATGCAGCTGCACAATGTCATTATGCTGTACCTTTGCTTCAGTACCAGCTCACATGTGAAATAAATTTGCAGATGTTCAAAAGACCCCATGTGGTCCATGTCATGGGGTTCAGATAGAAGGCCCAGATCCACCAGCCACGGATGTCCTACAGTGTCGACAATTCTTATCAGATACCAATATCAATATCATCAACATTGTATCAATGGACCTCAATATATGCNGATGCACAGCCTGACATCTATGGTACGCTATGGGCAACACACTCCCAGCATACGCCAAATTTGGGGTACTGACCCACGCGGTGTGAGCAGGATCACTTCAGCAGCCACAGTTCAAGGGCAAGATGGCCAAGACCTATCCGTTTACCCTGGACCCATTCCAGAGCACATCCATTGCATGCTTGGTGAGTGCATGAAGCTAGATCAAAGCAGAAAAGTGAAAACTTGATACATGCTACACAAGGACACATGTAACAATGATAAACAGTTTTCATCATCTGCAGCTTATGCATATTTGAACACACCAATGCCTACTTGTTGGCGATAAACCTCTTTCAAAACCTGAGGACAGCATAAGCTACTGTTAGTGGAAGTGGTAAATCTGGATTGTAGCTGCCCATATTGTATTGCAGGAAAGGCGAGAGTCAGTCCTAGTTGCTGCTCACACATCAGCTGGCAAGACTGCTGTTGCAGAGTACGTCCTCACATGCACTTGCAGCACTTGGTCATGCTGAGTCAGACCTGACTTCCATGTGTCACCACTGAACACATGATGCTTGGCAGGTATGCAATTGCCATGGCTTTTCGAGACAATCAGAAGGTCATCTACACATCTCCTCTCAAGGTAAGCCAACCTAATGTAGCACAGACCCTGCTGTGCTTCCCTGCTCACCTGCATGTGACTAGCAAAGCTCCACAGACCTGTACTGTATCTATCGTGCGGCAAAGGCTGTGGATTACAGATTGGATGGGTGCTGCATGACATTGAGTTAGCTGTAGAGCCTTGTACAACTCACATTGTTCATCCTGCTGGCATGCAAAATCAGAAGCTGCCTCCCATACATATTTAGTAATTCTTCTTCTTCTTGTTTGCCCTCCTCACAGCAGCGCTCCCCATGCTTGTGCCATGTCGACCAGGCCTGTCTGCAACCCAGTGAATCACTGCAATTTCTTGCAAGGCCAGTGCAAATGCGCACAGGCAGAGAGGGTGACACAGGTTGAAGGGGCTTCTGAGAGCGGCTTAGCACAGCAGCTTGATACTGTGGCACAGCAAGTTGAGCAAGTCAAAGGCAAAAACGATGAGTTGCGTGCCTTCTTTCAGGAGGCATTGCAGGTACAATTGAGCAGCATTGCATGTTGCAATCTGGTGCTTGAGTGTTGTTTGCATCATTGCCTGCTTTCAAGCCCAGCCCAGCTGTGTGCAGCTCTGCAAGAAGGACCGATGTTGCCTATGCTCCTGCTGCTGACCTCGCGGCTGCCGTGCAACCTGAATTCATGTACATTGCTTTGACAGTCTTGCCAACTGGACTCAAATGCCTCTACTGATGTGCATGTGTTACACTTNTGACCCCGTGGACAGGCTAGCAGCACACTCCAGCCTAATCTTAGACTTGAGCATGGACCCAGCCACTTGCCCAGCAGCAGATGCAGGCATGGGCTGGGTGCAGTGCGAAGACGAAACAGCCTGCCTGCGTAACTGGCTGGTGAAAGAGCAGAGCGCACCAGAAGCTGCAGCAAGGCTCCAGCAGCGTATTGCTGAGCAGCAGGAAAAGGAGCAGTTCCAAAGAGAGGCTATTGCTGAGATGGAGGGGCAGTGCAACCAGCAGAGCAGTCAGGAAGATGTTGACATGGAGGATGGCAGCAGCTATGTGACTGATGAAGAAAGTGCCAATGACAGCTGTGGTGCTTTTGACGAGGATGACAGGCAGCATGCCAGTGATCAACACNCTGCAGATGCCTTGACCGCAGAGCTGAATGAAAAAGCAGGTGCACAGATTGCAGCAACCAAGGTCAGCTTCAGACTGTTGGATCGTTGAAACTTTATGAACATTTGCAATTCACATATCGTGATGATGGCAGTTTGTTGTCTAACCAGGCGTGTGCTAAACAAAGTTACAAAACAGGCAAGTGGCGTCAGGCCACAGACGGTGTATGCTAGGTGACAGGCTTGCAGTCACTATGCACAAGTCTGAGNGCCTCAGTGCTCAAGGACAGCGGCAGCTTTGTCTAGCGACTCTAGCGAAAGCTGGGCCACAATGATTTGGTTGGCGTAGTGACAGGGCTTCAGTCGCCCGTGGCAGATTGCAGCGGCATCTCGGAGTGAAGCACGTCTATAGCCTGGGCCTTGCAATCTTAGATTCCGCTACGATGACAAGAGTATGCCCCGGAGTCGTTTGGATTTTCCACTAGCTGTTTCAGTTTCGAAATTGAGGGGCAGTTTGCGGATCAATTAATACCCAGAAATAGTTTTGGGAATGACCACTGCAACACTGAAGAACGGCAACACTTACGCGCAATCAGCACATACTTGCGTCACGACACACTGGTTATGCTCTGCTAGTACTAGGGCTCTTGTGTGACACCAACCAGACTGCGTGCTTCAAACTCGCGAGAGTCTGGTTGCCGGCGTTTATATGATGCATGTTGAGTGTGCATGTTGAGTAATCGTCAACGGTGTGGTCCCTGTGAAACAAATCAGGGGTACAAGCAGCGGCAAAGAGTTTCAAAGATAAAGGGACGTTCCAACGCTGGGGCCTGGTCACGTGCTCGTCTGCCATTCGCTGCCACTAAACTGCCTGCGAGCGACACGAAGAAAGGTGCAGAAACAGGCCGCTGCTAGNGATGTCAGGACTGGCAAATGGGAAAAGATGGTGCCACATGGTGAACCACCATCACCGCGAGCAGCCCATGCTGCGGCGGCAGTTGGCAGCATGGTAGTCGTGCAGGTCAGGCACCACAGCTGCTGAATGACTTTGNGTTCAGGAGAAAGGCAGCTGATACGGGGACAGCAGTCGGGAGCAGCAGTATGCAGGTTGCTGAGGATGCAGATGCGCAGCATGCTGAAGCGCTAGTTAGTGTGGGCAGCAAGCGTAGCAGCAGCACAGCCTTAGCTCAGGTACTTCCAACACTGTGTCAGCATNAAAACCATGCCACATTACATGAACAGCAGCTCCAACAGCAGGCAAATGTACAGCTATGGCAACACATGCACTGCCATAACAACANATGCAGTGCCTGTAGTGAACAGCAAAAGTGTGCAGAGTGTCAATGTTTGGAGTTGATCTGACATCCAACCCTTGCAACAGACATCTAATCTGATGCAGCACAACCACCAATTATAGAGTGTCACAGTGATCAGGATGTCTGTGCACTATGCAGCAGCAATCAGTCAATGTAGCTAGNTCTACTGCAGATGTTACAGTCAAGTGGCTCTGCATGCTTGCAATGATTCCAGGACAGCAAACCATAGCTGGTGCTCCTGTGNAGCGATTGTTGCATGGATTCAGCTGCAGCACGTGCACAGTGGTGGCACATGCTTTTTTGTGTGGAAGGGACGTGACATTGTCAGCGTCAACCCGTGTATATGTGTACAACATTGTGGCAGCCGGGTGGCTACACTTGTGTGACCCTGACAATGGAGCACCTGTGTGACTCTGTGGGGCGTTGGTGGCATCACGCTTTCAACGTTGCAATCAATCTGTCAAGACCTGCTCAGCAGCTCATGTAAGGCCTGAGCTGCGCGAAGCTCTGTTACTGAATCAGTGAGCTGAGGAGCTTTTGAAAGCTTACTGACATGTTGTATGTCACACACTTACCTACATGTAAACGTATACGTAGAGTAACACAACCAGAGGCACAGATGGCCACAGACCAGAGCTTCATGTAGCCACACAGCTGATGATGACATTAATTGCAATCAACAAATGGCCTGACAACATCAGCTAAGCCTCTATTCGGCTGCATGGCTTGCTGCTGCTTGACATTTGTGACCTGCTTTGAGCTCAACTGGTCCAGATTCTTCCTGACACGCAAAGGAAATCTTGCACCCAACCCCATGCCCTTGGAGACACCCTTGCTGACTGGAGACATCTGCTTCTTCACCCCTTTGGGGCTGTGCACAATGCCTTTGCTACTCTTGCTGGCCATTCCACACACAGACCTGCTTGATCTTGCACTACGTTGCTGCTGCTGAGGCAAGGNAAACTGCTCTTTGCTTATTTATATCCCACTGCTGTTGCGGCAGTCAACAAAACACACAACGCCATCGATTTCCCCCTGGGACTTCTTGTGACTGTTGCAGCTGAATGCGTTTGNTGACATGCAGTGGCGTCGCAGAACTTGCTTGCCTGAAGATCAGGCAACAACATAGACCAGTTCCAGCTTTGTGATACACTGCTGACAATGAAGCAAGGTTCTTANCTGCACTCTGTTCAGCTTGCCATAGGGAGCAAAATGTTTCTCTAGATCTGCCTCCCTAGTGTTATCAATGTCAAAATTGACAATGAACAGGGTGCTAGTGGGAGTCTGGATCTTCCTGCGCCTTTCTTCTCGACGCTTGGTTTCACCATCGCCCTGCAGGCATGCGCCCTATGTTGCAAACATGTGCACAGGTGAACGTCAGTCCCAGCATAGTGTAATTTCATTGTCGCTCGATTGATAAGCTTGGTTGCTCACAGCAAACATGTGCCCAGTTGAGTGCCAGTCTTGACATAGAATAATTGCATTTTCGCTTGTTCAGAAGCTTGGTTGCTCACATGCATTGGGACCAGTATTGTGGCAAGTAGTACAGGAAGAGTGTGTCAGTACCTTTGCCCATTCTACTCTGAGGGGCCGCCTGCGATGACCAAATTGCATCCTGCACCAGCATTCAAGATGTGCTGAATGCGTTGCATGTAAAGCATGCTGTGATGACATGCAGTNACTCGAGCTTTGCACATTAAATGACACATAAGTTAAGCCTCAGGACGCATTGTGCAGGTCGCCTCTGGCAAATTTCTACAGTGCATGGCATCAACAGACTGAGGCAAACGTGTTGATGCATCACTGTATAAATTTGCCAAAGTCACTGTGATGATGCTACGCATTGGCAAAGAGGCAGCATCCCAACCCAAACGCTGTAAGTAGGGTGCACTTGTCAATGTGGGGTGCCATCGGGCTTTGTATGACAGCAACACAGCTGCACATCAGCCATCCAGATATAGACTGTTCAATGGATAATGCCATGCAATTAATCCAATCTTGCATTGCTAATCAATATTCCATACAGCTGTCTGTAGTTTGCCTTGCAAGTCTGCCAAGTTGCAGGTCTGGTGCAAGTCTGCAACTTGGCAAAACAAATACANACCCTGTCTTGGAATGGCAGTGGTGCACGTTCAGCTGCAACTGTCAAGCTTCAGCCTCTCCAAGTAGCTACAACAAGCAGTGTGGACTCATGCCAAACCCAGATCCAGGCAAGCAGCATTAGTCTGGACTGTTCATCAGCGTAAACTCACAATCAGCATTTGCACTTTAAGCAAGAAGCCACTTCACCAATCTAATGTGACTGCATGTTGTTTGCAGAGTATCACCCAAGACAGCAATTGGCTCCACATACTAGCATCTCCCTGAGATACCAGAAAACCTGTATCATTTCACTATGGTTATAATATATTCTGGCAGGTAAATCTCTATAGAGCAGAGATCCTATAGGCTTTACACAGACATGCACATACGACAGACAGCTATAAACAGCAGGAGGCTCAGTGACCCAGGCAATCCTAACGTAGACGACAGGCTCCACATTGACATGGGTGAATGACAGGCAACTACAGAGAACAGGGTTGACCTACCATGGCAACCCTGGCATAGACGCTGGGCTCCACATAGACATGCATCGCCCTGACAGGATCAAGCAGCCAGGCTGCCACCCGAACCAGGGACCGCAGCACATCTGGAGAGGGTTTGGCAACCACCAGGATCTTGCGAGGAGGATTCAGCCAGTGCAGCTCCAGGTGCGAGCCTGATAACAAGGACAGCAACAGTCGCCTATTGTGTATGCTTATGGTGCAGAGAGGGGTGCTTTGCTACATATTGCATACACACAGATGGNGTGTCATATGCAGATGGGCTCATGGCAACAACTTGGTGCTTGACTGATCAGCAAACACCAAAGTATGAAGCTATGTGACAACAGGCTGGTCCCACTTGCACATGCATGTAGCTGAGTGAGCAACATGCTAGGCTAAGCAGGTGCAATCTTGACAAATTCAAGTATTTGAGGCAGCCAGGAGCAGGTGACACCCACAGCCCGTCCAGCCAAAGTAATGTCAGGCATGTATTTCCAAGTTTGGGCTGGTGAAATGTACCATGTTGCCAACCGTTTGATCATCAGGTGCAGGTCACAAGACTAAGCAGATGTGTGAGCTTACTCAGCCAATTGGCGAGCCACAAACAGAGGTGCTTCACATTGCATGGCCAGCGCTAAGGAATCGCTGGGCCGTGAGTCCACGCTACGCTTGGACCCGCCAGGAAGCTTGAGCACAATGCGACTGTAGTACGTGTGATCTACCAGCCGTGTGATGACTACTCTCTCCACCCTGCTGCCTGTGGCCTACACAGCATGCAGGGTGGTTGCGGTTTGCGACACTGATTTGGCGCTCTACACAGTGTCATGCACATATGACAAGTGCTGGCTGCAAGTGTGACCACCTACTTGATGACACTATGCTCCAAGACAGTGACTGATACAAGGTGTGAAGCTGCAAGCTGTCAACCTTTGCTTGAGGCACAATCATGCAAACTTGTAATTCAAGATGATATGAGCAACACTCAAAGCAAACATATTGCTGTTGGATCTGCGTGCAAGTATGCAAAATTGAAGGTACAATATCCAGCAGGGCACATGCTGGTGTGAAAAACAGCAACATCCTCACCTCTAGACTGCTCTTCCACGTGCCAAGAGTCGAAGGCCTTCTCCCCTCTGCATGCGTAGTAGCATAGACCAAAGCAGCAGCCTCAGCCACTCCAATGAAGATTGGCATGAGCTGATCAAATCCATCAACACGTACGCTGGCAACACCGCCATTGTTGCCAACAGCAATTTCTGTCAGCTGCATAGCATGCAGGCTGCTTACACAGACATGTCTTGGTCGCCATGAATCAGAGCAACGAGCATGTCAAGCACACCTCAGCAACTGCATAGTCAGAGTCGCTTCCTCCCACTCCATCAAATCCACGAAAGCTGGTTGCTGGACTGTCTACAACCCTGTGCACTGCTGGGTGTGATAGTGCCTGCTGAGCTGTCAAAGGCGCAAATGCAAGGCTAGCTCCTGCCAGGAGGAGGTGTCTGCGGCTGTTGAGGACAGTTGCTCTCGATGTAATGCTTTGAGCTGCAGCTGAGGGTTCGGGGGCAGAATGTTGCAGGGGTACATGCCGATTCTGTTTGATGCAGACAGGCTGGACGTCAGCACATTTTTGAACCAACATTCGCATGTTGCGTGATGTGTTGCTGAAGCAAGGGCAGGTACAGTTCCTATGTGGGCCGACTATCGGCTGCGGAGTGAGCCGGTACAATATATCAGACAAGATCAGATCACTGACTCAGGCGAAGGTGTTGAGACCCGTGGAGAATCACAGGCATCATGCGCGCTGCATCATGGGGCGATTCCCTTTGTCGTAAGGCTCAATGTCTTCAGCATGGATACACTAATTTCTGCAGCGCAATGCAACTTTCCGTGCACGCGCATGCGAATCCGCATGCATGTGGAATAGCGAGTAGGGAATAGCGTTTGAAATGCACTCATTCCCTTGCACAGGACTATGCTAGATGCACAAGCCGTGCGACTGCGTTTACACAGGCGTTCCTGCTGAGTGGCAAGCACAGTGAGGCAGTAGATGAAGCCACAATGGCGCTGCCAGACACGGCAAAGGTCATACTTAGCCGGGGAGAGACTCACTCAGATATGAGGCTTGCGCGCTAGTCATGCGACGCTTGAATCGCTTGTTGTCAGAACAAGGTGGCGTCCGCTACGGCTACACTGTCACACAAGCTACTCTCCGCAGGTATCCTAGTGCTGCTGCTAGCACTATCAGCTCATCTGCCTGCCTGTGTGGGTTGCAAGTCCAGAGTAAAATGGTCTGCCATGAGCTGCACGCATGCCTGCTGCAGTGCACAGGGCAATGCCAACCACTTGTCTCGGCATGTGTGCTCAGAAGCAGTTGTTGCAAGTGGCAGAGGCGGTGTTGCAAGTACAAGTAGAAGCACAAGCGAAGCTGTGTGGCAAAGCTGGCGATATGCTAGAAGCTGTTACCCCAGCTTCCGTGCGACTCAGCAGCACATGGGGACAACGCTGGCTAAGTCATTGTGCTGCAGCCCCTCAGGCCGGGTGAGCTAAGACAGTACTCATGTCATGCAAAGGAAATCATAGCATACATACTCTGCATCTGGTGCTGAAGCTTTCTCTCTGCTCCTGCATCAGCCGAACCACAAGCCACAGCTGCATACTGAACTTGATTAGTGCTCGGCTGCATTGTGTTCAGATCTGGNCTAGGCTACATTGCCTGGAGTAGTTGCGTGAGCTCTGCGGCAGCATAACACTCTTTTGCTGGTTGCCTACACAGTAAGAAATGGTTTGGAGTGATGCAATGGTTGTATAACAGGTTACAACTGTATTGGCTGCATGGGTGTTGCAGAGGCTTTGACTGTATACACAGGTGTCGGCACGCTGTGGCGGCGGTGGGGCAGTACATCTTCATCTATGGTGGTCTGAAAGGCAGCACCTTGCTTGATGACTTCCTCTTGGCCGATGATGGCAGTGGCTCCATGCTCTCAGTCTGTGACCCCAGATCACCCACATGGTGTGCACCTTTTCTCTTGCATTTCATCTGAGTCTTGTCGTGTGCAATATGACGTCACAACTACCTCATCAGCCCTGCATTGGTGTAGCACGCTGTTATTGTCTAAGTGTGTAGCAGCAGAGAGAAATCTGCTTAAAGTCAGCTGTGCGTGGTGTCTGCACCGGCAGCATCGACTCACTCATGCAGCAGTGCTGTGCTGTGTTGNAAGGCTCCAGCTTGAGGGCGTCAAAAGCTGTGATATCAACATAGGTATGTGTTCTGACGCGTGGTACCTTGACAATGTGTGATTGGCATGTGCAGGGCGCTGTTGAGGTGGTGGATGGTGTTTACATGGGAGGCTTTGAAAGCGCNCAGGGTGCCCCCAGGGTATTTGTCAAACAAGTCAGCAATCAAATTTAGCCTTGGAGACCATCAGACGGTGAAAGTCTNAGGCTTTATTGCACTGCTCCGGATCCACGGTTTCAAACGTTTGGAGCTCAGTGCGGAACGTTCGAGCGCATGCCGTGGCATAGTACAACATGAGCACAACGCGGACAGCGTGTGTGTCAGGATCTAGACACGCTCCTGTACGTATGTTCAGGTATGCTTGGGCAGATGCTTGGGCAAGCAGTATGCAAGCTTGACGCTGTGACCTGTAGCACCAAAGGCACCTGTGAGCATATCTCAGCTGCATGAACGACTTGGAAAGCTTGCTACTGTATCCCGAGACTGCCTGACTCTTCTTTGGATGACGTGGATATTGTTGACCGTAGGACTGTACCACCAGCACCCACAACAGCTTCAGCAAAGGCATGCAAGAAAGTTTGGTNATGGCAGGCAAAGTCTACTGCAGTCAATGCGCGCCTACGTTTTGCCACCAATGTGCTGCCGTCAGCGCATGTCTACGCTTGCGCAGCCTTTGCCATCATGCACCCATCCTCAGCCAAGGGACGCAGAGAGNAAGATCAGCCCTAAGGTCAACTCAGCTCGTAGCAGCTTTCTGTACTGGATGTTGTCATTAACACAAATGTCGTTGGGAGCAGCATGGCTCTGACCTGCTGAGTCTGCAAGCGCACAGCCGTGGAAGGTGATGGAAGGTGGCAGTGAAATGTGCTGTCAGATACGAAAGCTGGTGTCCGGAAGCCGGAGGTCAGGATTGCTGTAGGTCCTCGAGTGCACCAAACACAGGTCGACATACAAAATATCGCTGTGTCCGAAGCATAGTATTCGACAATTTGAAGCAAATTCGTGTTACCAACCCAGGGCGAGCCGTCAAGTACCCGGATCCGCGAATAGGCACTGACACAGATTGAGGCAGTAACTCATAGTTTGTTGCTGTCGGTGAGGCCCCTGTGGCGTACTTTACGTCGGCAAATTGGTGTGACTGCTCAGCGCGTGAACACTGCAAGCGTGAATGGTCACACCAGATTTGGGGCTAGCTAGTGTACCAGTGTTTGATCAAGCTCAGGTGAGAGAGGCATCCCACAAGCAACACGTCAGACACGTCAGACATATCAGGGGTCCACACTCACCTGTTACGAATGCTTGCAGTTACCCCGAAGTTGTCAGACGTTCAAATGTCGCACTAATGGCAGGGAACAAACAATATACATTGTTGGCACCGCACACACCAGCACTGCCTCCTGTGATGATGTACGAGCTGTCATCAGGGAAGTGAAGCCAGAGGTGCGCTTGCTGTCATTTGTGAGCTATTGCAATGCCTAGAGACTGCCAATGGTGTTACAGGCAACCTGTATATGCTTGTAGGTCGTCATGCTTGAGCTTTGTGCTGAGCGGCGTGAGATCCTCACAATGCAAAAGCAAGACGTAAGGCAGAGTAAGGGACATGCATGCTGTGACCTGCATACAGTCCACACTGTACTGTGCTGTTTGCAGGCCATGACAGCTCAGCAGGCGATCGCATGTTGGCGGAGTGGTCAGAACACAGCGTTTCATGTGAGTGCAAACCCAGTCAAGTTGTCGATGCCCTGTGCTTGCAAACTGCAACATCAGCAGTGTGCTTGGTACTTGCAAATGTGCCAACTGCAAGTTGGGACACTGCTGTGTACATAAATCGGCTCAGGCGCCAGCCTAGTCCATGCTGCAAGGGAACTTTACAGCAGGATTGCTGCTGTGCTTCCTTTACAGTGTATCTTTTACCAAGTACGTTTGCAGAGAATCTACAGTCAGTCATCGCCTTGGCATGTTGCATGACAGGCAGCCTGGAGTTACGTGTTGGGGCAAATTGGGGATTCAGTGGACGCAATGCCTGGTGAGGAGTTCAGGGTCGCTGTTCAAGAAGCTGCCAAGGTGTTCAGGACTTTCTCTTTGCTAGTGACAACGTCTGTACCTGCAGTGACAACGCATCCAATGCATCGTCTGGCATGCACCTGCCTGCATAGCATGCAGCAAGTTACGTGTGTGATGTTTCTTCCTTGGGCTCAGTTTGGTTGTGGCTGAAGCCTTAAAACGCAAGTCGGACATTAGGATGCAACTCTTTGGCAGACATGCCTGTTACAAAATTGTGGAATGCCTTTCACGCGTGTCAACAATGCAGGTTGGAGCTCAGGTGACACTGGGGGATCGCAGGCTGCACATCACACTTGCCAGAGTCTGGGCAAGCTTGTCGTCATGGGAGAAGGTGAAGTTGATGTACAGCTTTGCACACTCATCTCTGCGACCTCCGACAAAAGAGGAGGTGGAGAAGATGAAGGTGAAACAGCCTCATGCAAAATATCTGCTGCACATGCCCTACCAAACACATCATGACACTGCATGCACTGCTGATGGTGCTGTTTGTTGACTGGCAACGTTTGAGCGTCTGTTGCATAGCTGCCTGTCACTATAGCAGCATGCAACATGAGCCATGCAGTCAGACTTTGCCTGATGCACATGATAGTGTAATACAGGCAAAGCCATTCTAGCGTTATTGCTGTCTTACTTATGCACACGGCAATAGGAGGTTGCTCTGCTTGCTGCTGTGACCAATTTCTGCATGTATGTGGCATTTCCTCCTCACCTTGTTGTTGTGAAGGTTGACAAGGCTGGGGTGTGATACAGGTGGAGTCAGGTGCAGCCAAGGATGAGCTCAAACGATTGAGAAAAGAGATGCTTCGCCTCAGGAATGAGTGGACAACCCTGAAGGCTCTGTATGAATCTGCCAAGGTATGCAAGCTGTACCTGGACGCTCGCACTCTGCTTTCGTCCATGACAGACACGTATTAGGTGCAAGCAGAAAGAACGTATGTGGTTCTCATTGAAGGAGGTGTGTCCTTTTCACAGGTTTTGTGCCCCTCCAGCTGTGACTGTATTCTTGCTGGCCTGACAGATTGGCTGATGCAGCTACCAGTTTAGCAACGAGTGCCTTCGACCACAATTTGTGGTACTAGCGCTGCTGGCGCATTTGCTGCTCCTGTGCATCTGCTGTCAACATCAAAGCCTGCAGGTCAGGCTTCACATTGACGTCTTCCATATTGATGTCAGCATTCATGCAGCCCAAATGCTATGGCAGATCANCCACCAGCAGCCAGTCTTCCTGCTCAGCATGCCATCTGACATACACCTCTGATGTGTGTGTAGTACTAGACTGGCTCACTGGGCTGCAACTTCATCCCTATACGGACAGGCTTCNCGGGCCAACCGCAGCTCCCAAAACTTTCAGGTGGATGAGCAGCAGGTAGGTGCAAGGCAATCCGCCAGATACTACACACCGCTTTCAGCCGTATTTTATCCTTGTTGAATTTTAGGTGGCCGAGAACACACGCAATCAGCTCGCTGTGCAGTCCTTCAACTGGCGCACTCATACCCGGCGTCGTAGCTGTTGTTTGTGTGAGCTGTCCGTTGCAGTNTGTCATTGCCACAGCTGCAGCAAAAGCAACTGTGGCAAATGGGTCGGCTGACTGGGGCTGCAGCGGTGACAGTGGCATGTACAGCTTGTGAGGCTGTGTGCTGTGTGCAGTATGCTGGTCCCTGACTAGTCTTCAGGAGATGAGGAGTCACCTTGATGGGCAGCAGGATACTTAGGAAAGATTGCGATGCTAACTTACACATCTGCATGCTGCTGCAGAAACCATCATTCAGCTCAGAGCGCAGCTGAAAGTGAGCATCGAGGGGCAGCAGCTGATGCAGCGGTCCCTGATCAGTCTCCAGGAGATGAGGTCTCACCTTGGTGGGCATCAGGAGAGCCAGAAGGAGCTGCGTAGACAGGCNAAGGAGTTCTTACATTCTGTCACAAGAGGCATGTCTGCAGACTCAGCTCCCAAAGATGCTGGCTGCGATCTGTAAGCTGTCAACTACTCACAGATACATAGCTGTGCATGGCTGCAATTGTTGGAATATGCATCACAGAATATAAATCAGNTGCTAGGCATTTACAATGATGCGCTTTGCCTTATGCTGCTTCTGCATGTGGCATCAAGCTTCATAAAGAGTCACAATAATTTTTTCTTACCCAAATCATACATAATATGGTGTAAATAAAAAACATCTGTAACATCCTGACATCCCATACAAANAGCAGCTGTGTTGCAATTTCTGCCGATGGGAGTGCACTGAAAGCTTTGTCATCCTGTCATGCATCATGGGCAACAGATTTATTGTCTGATGCAATTGAGCATGTGCATGGCATGAAGCCTGGCACTTGATGTATCAGACTAAGAAGGCGCTATGCTAAGCAATGCAGGCTGTTGTGGAAGTTTGCGTTGGGCTGTTGCGTGTGGCGCCAATTTGCTGGCAAGCCAAGATCTAGCGTGTGATGCCACATCTTTACTGATGCATATCACTTAGCAGCAAATGGTGTATGTGCTGGCAGTTTTAGCCTGGGCTGCCACATTGACAAGGTGCCGCTGATGTAGGTCTGGTCACCACACAAATAGCCATGTGAGCAGCCACATGTGATGCAACTGGAATGATCATGGCTTCCGCCCAAATTGACAGCAGTTCAGTCCATGTAACACAGCTCACATGCCTTGGAACNTTCAGCAAAATGTTCCCAAAATTGAGCAATGCAACAATGATGGACAAGCAGCCCAAAATGCAGCAGTGCTGAGGTGAACAACTAGGTTGCCTTGTATCTTGAGTCCTTAGGGTCTGAGTTGAGGTGACACAGCCAGCTCAAGCTATGACGTCGTGCGGGGTTNGCGAAGAGCAGCCCCAGCATGCGACGCTGGCAGCCCTCCCTTTGCTGACCTGATTTGCTGTTGGATGCAGGCAATCAGCATATGGGCGGCAACCCACAGCTGCAAATGAACGGCACAACTGCCAGTGCAATCCATGCCCTGCCCACCTCCCTTCCCGGCCAGTCCACCACTTCAGCACTGACTCAGAAGCTGGCTGGTGTTGAAGACCAGGACCAGAGGCGCACCATGCTAGGTGACATTCATTACGGCTGCTAGTGCTACACTCTCTGGCTGTCAAGGGTCTTGTTGCAGTGGCTGCAAGTAGATATGTCATTGTTGCTCCACACATACTGCAGTAGAACAAGATGGTAGTGTGCATGCCAGATGGCTGCAAGCTGTGTGTCTCCTCAAGTCAGGCATGCTGAGCAAGCTATACCTATCACCCCTGATGCCAGAGACATAGATGCATAGCTTAGTTTTGCTGTGCGGGTCAGGAACGGCGACTTGAAAGCGGAACTTGAAGTTGATAGCATGTCAAGCTCAGCCTTCAAATTGGCATTCCTAGCCTGCAACACAAGCCTGTGCTACTTATGCATGTTTGGTCTTGGCGTGAAGGGTGAANTGCCACGGCTTACACTGTGAGTCCTAGCTGGTAGTCTGAGCGGATGTTCAGAGTTGTTGCACTCTCTTGCAATTCCATATACATATACATGCTACAACCAGAATATATGGATGTTACAAGCGTGTCATAACTGGAAATCAACAACAAATAAATAGTACAACACTAGTTGAGCACGTCAGCTGTCAATGCCTTGGACATGTTGCACCGTACAACCCTGAAAACATGTACGCTGTTGCAGATCATACCAGCAGGTGTTCTTGTACCAGGGTCAGTCCCACCCCACCCCCCTTCACCCTGTCTCTTATNTATGGCTGTCTGCACCCCTGAACACCTCTTGGTGTTATCTGTTTTGCCTGTTTCCCAAGGTGGCATGCACTACACTCATGCTTACACAGGATGTTGAGAATATTGTAGCCTTGCCTCATGAAGCTGCAGAGGCTGAAGACATGCTCAAAGATGACTCACAGTTACTGCAGGTACTGCTCTACACGTGACAGTGGAATGTGTCCTCAAGGCCGCTGCAGCAGTTGATCAGCGCGGGCTGCATGCCTTTTAGAATCCTTATACCGACTTTGCTTGCCAGGCATGCTATGTTGTGAAATTGTCAACTCACACATGGCAAACATGGCAAAGCTGTAGTTTGCCCAAATGCATGAACAAGGGCAGCGTGGTAAACACTCTTGACAGGTTCCCTGCAGGCTTATGAATCCTTGGCCATCCTGGAAGGTACCAGCAGTCTGGCTCAACAAGCATTGCAGAGCAGTGCCAAGCTGAAGCTGGAGGACACACACAACCTCAATGCTTATTTCAACAAGGCAAGTGATCAAATTCGACCGCTACTTTGAGGACACTCAGGTGTGAGACTGTGTTTGCAACCTCTCCAGTCTACAACATTGTACTGAGCCCATCACCAGCAGCAGCTGGCACTGTATTTGAGGTCNCAATAAGCATTGCAGAACATAGAGTCAAACTTTGACACAGTGTGCAAACACCTGCCTTCACACAGCAAATTTTAGCAGCTGCTTTAGTACAGGAAGGTGTTGTGGCTGTGCAAGACGGACCTTGGCTACTCAATTTGTCTGCTCTAGCACTGTACAGCTCTCTTGAGCAAACAGTGCTTGCAAACCTGTCAAAGCGTCTCTGCTGTGAAGACATATCACCAATTGCATTCGATGAGCCTGTGCCTGCAGGGGATGGGGATTGTGTCTACTATGCCTTGGCACTGAANACAGCAGCAGTGCTGCCCCACTGGTTGAGTGCAAAAGCCTCCCAGTAGAGCCTACAACAGTGCAACGTACAGTGATAGTGGAGTACACAATCTGCTGCACACACAAGCCGGTTCCTCTTGAAGATGCCACTACCCTCCAATCCACATTCCTGTGTTTCTCATTGTGATACGCTGGTACAATTTCCAGATCCTAGCTGCTGAAACCGAGTCCAAAGTTGCCAGCTATAATGTTTACCTTACCAACATGCGGATACACTCTCCGTTTGTAAGTGAGATGTGTCATAGGTGTTTTTGACCGTCGGAGATCGTGATCTCTATAGTCTGCCATCATCTAGTTTGCCAGAACTCATGCTAACATTGTTGTCTCCCCTTACGTATGCTTGGATACTTACTGACAGTGTGTCCTGTGCATAATATGTAGTATGCAATGCCTATGTACAGCGACCAATTCTTTCAGGGCGGTCTGGAATAAAGAGGGGTTACTGTCCCAGGCCGTAAAGTTGGCACTCAACCATTGAATAAGACACACTTAGTAGGTATCTAGCATCGCCTGGCATATTTGTGCATCATCGACACACATGCCTGTATTGACTTGAAACAACGCAGAACATGATGCCTGCACCCGAAGTTCCACAGCTCAATGCACTCAGCACAGAAGGCGGTCGGAAGTCAAGCATTTGACAAAAAGTATTAATCTGGACACCCTACTTCACTGTGCTATCATGCACTCACTACTGTCCATTATCACAGGCTAAAGGGGCACTACCGCCTAAGGTGACCATTGTTCATGGGACATGCATAACAGGCACCCTGCAACTGACCCTACAACACATCGAGAAGTGCACCAAGACGCAAAGACAACAATGACTCACATCTAGCCTCCATTTTCTGTGGATGCTGGACCTACCACACAAGCAAAGATCATACTATGCATGTTGAAACTTGCGTCCCCCATCATGTATACACTAGCTTGCTCCAGCAACAGCTGCTGGTGGTCAAGCTTGCTGGTGTGCTGCAATTGCAGCTTGCAGCTCATCCAGTCCTGCNTCTTGTTGGTAATGTGGCACATGTTGACTGGCTACCACCTTTGCATGTGATGCAATTCACCTTTGCACTGATGTCGTGTGGAAAAGCTGGCAATGCTGTAGACACATGCACACATGCACGCATGTATGCTTTGCACCATGTAAGCAGAGGATTAACTTCAAACTCCCAGGTAAAGTAGTCCCTCCAAGACTTCGGTCAGAGTGCTAAGCTTGGCTCTATAATCTACTCACAGGCGCGGTATTTTTGTTTTCTTTTGAAGTTGAGATGCTGGGGCTGAGCCATCTCTGCTATAGAGATGTTGAGTGTGTATCAGTAGCAACTTGCCATTCTTCTCCTGTATGCCTACAATTCTGTTGGTATCTGTGCAACACACTTGCATCATAAGTTTGCTGCAACTTATGTGCAGAGAAGTGACACCAAGGTGCCATGGAAGCTACTGCTGTCCAAGAGGCCAGTCTGGGCGCTCATTCTCAGCCATTTCTGTCACAACTGGGGCACTTTCATCCTGTTGACTTGGATGCCCACCTACTACAACCAAGTCCTGGGGCTGGACCTGCTCAAGTCTGGCTTCTACTCAGTGCTGCCCTGGATCACCATGGCCATTGCAGCCAACATCGGAGGGTGGGTCGCAGATTCCATGGTCAGCCGGGGGGTCAGCATCACACGCGTGCGCAAGATCATGCAATCGGTGAGCACCCAACAGTCATACAATCTGCATGTTGCAGCCATGTTGTCACAGCATCACGGGTGTGCACAGGGTACTACACTCTTGTAACAGATTCAGCGTCACACATGTGCTCAGGATGTCAAGTGTTGNCACAGTGGCAACAGCTCATCGTAACTGGCACGTGACACATCAAGGTCACCAGGCAATTGCAGGCACTATGGCTTGGTCAGACACACAGTGTGTTGACACAACAGTGTTCACATAACTTTGCAGTACCCGTGTCTGCATGCTCATTCAGCATGACCAAGGCATACATTCAGTGCGCAGTACCAGTACAGCAAGTCACGCATATCAAGGCTCACCCCTTCCATACACCGCCTCACAGCAGCATGCGTGTGCAGGCAGTGATGGAATGCTATGAATGCACATCCACAGGCAGATAGCTTCAGACACAACTGCATGCAGCTGTTGCCATGCACATGATGGTGTGTTTGCCAGATGGTGGTCAAGCAAACAGCAGCCTTCAGTGCCTTACGTTTGCAGCAGCACTTTGTTGCTTAAGGGTGGGCAGGGCTGCCAACTGCTGCATGCCAGTCCAAGTGCTCAGGAGAGCTGTTGCAGCAGCCATGACCACTCCTGTGCCTGTGCAACAGCACACTGCTGTTTCAGCGGGAAGCAAATGGGTCTGCATGTCATTGGTCTTCTGGCCGCGATGAGTCATGCAATCCATGCAACAAAAGGCTGCATGCACTAGAGCTGGCTGCGCTGGCCATGCCTGACAGGCACAGCAGTGATTAATGGCAAGGCAACAGCTGAACAAGCTTGCTCGTGCTGACTTGACATCTGTTNTGAATGTTTGCTGCATGAAAACCAGAGCATAGCAAGGCCAATGTAACAATGCAAGACAGGTGTGGCTGTAAAAGCTGTCACTGGACTATCAATCTGAAGACTGTTGACAAGCAATGCACTGACTCAGCGCAACGCGGAGTCTTGCTTGTCTGTAGACACGCCAGTGGTCTTTGGCGGGATGCTACCAGATGGTCCTTATGTAGTGCTGCAGACCAGCAGATGTGGCCATAGCTATGCAACAACATCAATATATATGGCACATCCTCGGCGCTTTACAAGCTGCAGTGCTCTGATAATGCACCTGGACTGACCATCAGGACGTTCACGGTGCGCATCATCAAGAACATTGGCTCTGGAGATTAGCATTGTTACATATGCAGCCTGTAGTATAGATGCTGCCAACACTGATGCCATCGATGGTAGGCATGCCCACTTGAGATGTTCAGCAAGTTCAAGACAGTCAGTGTACCTTTTCATCCAGCTTGTGCAGCTTGTGTAATGACTGAACCTCACATCAACCTACAGCTCAAATTGTTGTCCGAAACCTGTGGCTGCCACATTCATCTCGATGCTGTAAGCCAATAAAGTGTTTGTGTGTTGGTCAGTCTTCAGACCAAATGTACTGCGGTGCATTCACATCTATTGCCATGTAATGCCGCAATGGAGTTGACAGACAATTGAAGATGTGGATTGNCCTAGATCTGCATGAGGTACACCCTCGTTATCAGTTCATCAGCCCACCATCATGTTGATCATGAGGCCTATAGAATTTCTCTTCACCTAGGTCAGTCAGGATGTTTGCTTACTTAGCATCAAATCGTCACTGCTCTTGTCTGAATGCACGGTGCCTTACTACATCATGCTGCCTCAGTGTGGTCAACTGTGCTTGTAGGTTGCCCTGCTGGTTCTGGACAACGTATAATTTGTCATTAATGTGAGTGTTCTGTAGGGGCTCTGTCCCATAGCCCGGCTCTATATGAAGCAAGAGCACAGCTGCAGGAAGCTATGCCTGCTCAGCAGCCTGGTGCCCAGTCAAGCCTTGCCTCCCTTGTGGTAATGCATCCTTCTCTCCTTTCACAGATCAGAACTGACCACTGTACTGCTTAGCCTCATCTCCCCTGAAATGTTGATTGGCAATTCATCACTAAACGCCAGTTCAGTCTTGCCTCCTGCATCGTGAGCCCTCTGCTTCTTCACATAGCTCAGGACTCACTTACTTTGCTGCTTGCTCAAAGGCCCAGTCACAGGCTACTTCAATGGTTTATATCAGGGTACCATCACTGAGTGCCAGCAGCTTGAATGCTGACCCGTCAGTCTTGTGTACAAAGCACAAATCGCACCACCGCAGTCTTGCAAACATTGTCTTGTGGCATTGCGTGGATGATGGCATCGAAGCACTTTGATGTGCAGTCTGGTGTTGGTAAAGTTTTCTCGGCCTTGCTGGGACCCACCCTTTCTCCGCCACCANAACTCTGCCTGCCATGGGCTTCCAGCCAGAGCTGCCACCTCTCCTCGACACCACGCCTCAAGGTACAGTAAGGCAACACAAGATTCATGGTGAAGCACAATCACAGCTCTCACATCAGCAACTGTTGTGCAGGGATGCCTATCCAAAACATAGTGTTCTTGCGAGCTGGTGCACCAACAACTTCTGGCTCTCACCATGCTTGCAAGGTGTTCCAAGCACAGTATGGTGTACACCAAGAGCTTGTGGCACTGAAAGTGGGTGTGGCTGCCGAACCTGAGGTGAGCCCTCATTTGTTCTGGTCTTCAGCTTAGCTCAGCAGTGAAGACAGCCAACCCACTGGCCACCTGTCTGCACCTGGTCGCCCACGCCCACTGTCTATGTTGCTGCTGTCGTTGTGTGCCTTGACCCCAAAGACATGACTGTGTATGCTGAGTCTGCCTCAGCCCCCGGAAACCTGTGTGGCCTGCTGGATGTGTGTTGGACAATGTCCCTTGCCACTTGCATCAGCACTGTACTGAAGTGCAGGCNCATTCTGATGCAACAGCAAGTCTGACGCACAACACACAAGAAGTCTTACTTGTATGTAGGCCTCTCTTCAAAGCTCCTTTACAGCACTAGCTACTGCGTACAAAGAAGATGAGGCTTGTCAATTCCCGTGCGCCTCCATGACAGGACAGTCCTGCAATGAGGTTGCCATACAAAGCAGCTTGCTGCATGTAGGTGCTGCACCTGCGATAGCAGCGTTGCTGCACCGCAACTTCGCAGTCACGCTGTGCATAGAGCAGTGTCTTGACGGCATGTATCGCAAGATGAAAGCAAGCAAACTTGCCTGCTGTGCACAGTCATACACTGCAAGAGTGAGCCTCTTCGGCTTCACGCTACGCCAGGACCTCGGTCGTTCCTGCAAACCTCGCTCTGTAGCGGTATCCTGATCTGTCAGTTTGGGCAGCAGTGCCAGGCGTTCTTGCACACCGTGTCAGCTATTCAGGACGAATCGCAACGTTGGCTTGGGTATGTACACATGTGTACCATTGCAGCGTGTTGGCTGACCCAAACCTGTAAACATCTCCTTCTTCTTCCTGCTCAGCACCTGCATTAGCAGGCTGCACACTTGCAAGTCTGGTCACTAAGGCGGGTCTTCAATCCCTTGAGAGCGAGGACGCAAGTAGGGTATAACATAGCCTTCGTGTGGGTGNTAGATCTTGTTGCCATCTGTTTGTCATGTGATTGCCACTTGTTGCTGCAGTGCGGGGCTGTAAGTTACAGTGTAACTGCACCACTCCCCTGCAACTCACACTGAAGGTTTGCACACGACATGAATTGTTGCCTTTTTTTGGCAGATGAAGAGCCTTAACGTGAGATGCCTCAGCTGGTGTCAATGTTGACATGACATCACATGAAAGGAATATAGCCCCACGAGGCCTTCCACATGCAATTATACATGTGCATACCACAAGTATATGCACGGCAAGCTCTTCTCAGGAAGTTGTGGTGTGTGAACCGCTAACTGATGCGCACGCACCGCTTCCAGCTGCAGTCCCGCGCGCATGCTCGCCTTGTCTAGCAGGAGCAGCTTGCAACTAAGGGCAGCAGCACGTTCAGGACGAACACTGATCGCAAAACCAAGGCGTGTGGTTACGATCATACATGCTAGTAAAGCTGCAGAAAAGCCTTTTGCAAGAGCGATCAAACCTGTCAAGATCAAACTTGTGACAGTAAGCAAGGGCAATGTCAGTCCAGGCACAGCACTGGTTGCAAGTACGCTGCATTCATGGTTTTGCACGTGAGACAATGATGTTATATTCATGCTAGTAATGTTGGCTGTGCTCAGCACAGTGGAGTGGCAGGAGAAGATCGAGCGATATACCAAATTTGTGCATGTCCCTATCAAGTCCAATCCAACCAAAGCAAGTTCCACCGAAGTAGCTGTGCAAGCTGAAGGCGAAAGAGTTGCAAAATGTCTTGGCCGTCAGGTATTGGGCATCATCAGCGGTATTGTCACTCAAGGTCAACAACAAGTGTCAGCCCCTTGCTTCTTGCAGTAGGACTATGTCGTACTCCTTGATGAGAGAGGAAAGTCTATGACATCAGAGAGCCTGGCACAGCTGATAGCAGAGGTGTGTATACCAAGTCTGGTCACGTCAGCAAACAAGGTAGACTCTGCCGGCAATGACAGGTTCTGGGTGCAGGCAGGAGACAGGAATGCTGAGCATTTGGTGTTCTGCATTGGTGGGCCATTTGGCCATGGCGATGATCTGCGCGCACAGGCTGACAAGATTGTAAAGCTCTCTGACATGGTTTTGAATCATCAGGTACGCTGTTTGCTAGCGGTTGAATGTAGCAGGGGCAACATATACTCTCGCTTGAGCAGGATGTGCCAGCAGAGCAAGTGTCTGACAAGGTGTGCTTGTGCAGAAACCTGTACACAAACGATTCAGTCTGTCCGTGCTGTACAGCTAGCTCACGATCAGCTTGTGTGACCAGGTACACTCGTAAAGCTGCGGAGGCTTTGTTGCTACTACTGGATGCCTCATATGCAGGTCTGCTTCTGTTCGATGCCTGCCTTTCTGTTGCACTGTCCAACTCTGGAGATATGCTTTGCACCGTTTGACCAAGCAGGAAACACATCATTGCAAATTTGCATTAACAACCCTCCGACAATCACCCGAACCTGAACTGTACATGCAGTCACGCCTGTTCTCCCTGCACTTCATACTGTAAAATCGAGGCATTCTTGCATGGCTCTGCAAACTGCGCTCTGTGCCAAAACNCTGTGAGCCTGGTCAGATGTATCTCGCAAGGTGTTGCTCCCCTCCATCCCAGCAGTGTGCAGTGCACTGTACAACAGATGCAGTATGGCAGTGGGACAGCTGCGCGTGCACCGTCTCTGACGTATCTGCTAATGTGTGGTTTATGCCAGCTGACATTTGGCAAGATCAGTGTGTACAAGATGGTCTGCAGGCATATGTATGCCTGCATGACAGCTCTTGTCATGCCGCATGATGTTCAAAGACCGTGGATGCTGCCTGTTGACTGATGGTGGGCACATCAGTGGTCCTGTCGGATGAGCTGGAAGTCAGCAACAGGCAACACTTGGCTGCAGCGGACCAGCAGGCATAGCAGAGCTTAGCACCAGCGAACATGGGCAGCACACTCTACCTTAGTGATAGACGGACAAACACTGGCAAGATCAGCGGCAACCTATCAGCAAACACAGCAGTCATACAGTCTGGCTGCGCGCCAGTTAACACTGCCTCACATAAGTTCAGCTTGCTTGCCATGTATCCTGCTGACAGCATGTAGCATGAAGCTGTTGCTNATGACATGCAGTGCTCTACAGGTACGGTCAAGTGAGAGGACGCCGCTGCTCACTTGTCTCCTGGAAGGCCCCACAGGCACGGGCAAAACTGCCTTAGCAGCAACAGTCGGCATTGAAAGTGAGTTTCCGTATGTCAAGCTTGTCTCAGCAGAGACCATGGTTGGCTTTTCAGAGCAGTCAAAGGCCAGCCAGATTGCCAAGGTCTTTGAAGATGCTTACAAGGCAAGCTCCATCTATTCGTGCTGCTAGTGAATGCATGTAAAACTCACCATCTGCCATGACTTGTTGCGGAATCCACAGCAAGAGTGTGTCACCTGCTTCAGCAGAGTCCACTGCTTGAACCACCCTGCTGTTTGTGAAACACTGCTACAGCCTTGACTTTCTTTTGGCTGCATATCATTCTGTTACAGAGCTTGTTGTTCCATGTGCACACTTGGTCCCTTGTTCCTTCACTTCCTGCTTCCTCAAACCCCCGCCTCCCTGTTGCCTTCTCCTCCAGATGGTGCACTGCATGGTCGATACATAGGCTGCTGCTGCCCACATTGATGTCTTGAAGCAGTTCAATCCAGCAGCAGTTAGCCTGACAGTCAGGAGCTGTAACAATGTAGGCACAGCTGCATTGTCCTTCTCTGCCATCTCACTGTGTAAATTCTGAATGAGCAGACAGACTCAGCAACTGCATCTCAGGGGTGTTTGCTGATATTGCTTTTCTGCGCTGTTGCTACAATCACTTGATTGCACAATCTAAGGTGCTTCTCTAAAAATCACTTGCTTATGGTGCAGTCAGCCTTCTCAGTGGTGATACTGGATGACATAGAGCGGCTGCTGGAGTATGTCTCCATTGGACCCCGCTTCAGCAATGTCATCCTGCAAGCACTGTTGGTGCTGCTGAAGAAGCAGCCTCCTCAAGGGCGCAAGCTGCTGGTCATTGGCACCACAAGCAATGCACTGGTGATGGAGGAAATGGAGGTGGCCGCCACCTTCAATGTGGTGCTGCATGTGCCCAAACTAAAGGAGGCAGAAGTGGCCACCGTTTTGCGGGCTATACAGGCCTTCTCTCCTGGGGAGGTAACTCATCTTCTATCATACAGCAAGTTGTTCAAAGTTCGAAGAGCATGAGACTGGTTGCAGTGGGTGACAAGCNGCAGCCCACTACATGTGGAGCCTAGCTGATACAGCTGATTAGACAACGTTGGACTTGTGTCAAATGGTCACTGCTTGCTCTGCATTGGAGACTGACTCAGGCTTTGCTTTGCATTTGGCCAAATTGGATTGATTGTGACTGACCTGTGGCATTTACAGCAGCAGCTGTTGCGTTGGGCCTTTCTCCCAGCTCGCACACCCCATTGCCGCACACCGCTACAGCTGCTATCGCCAAGATCTCGTCTTGCAGCGCCGTTGCTTCGCTCAACAGCAATTGAGCTTGGCCAAATGTGAGTGTGGCAACGGTGACCGCCGACAAAGTGGTCGAGTCTGCAGGAACGTTGTACACTACCATACTGGAGGCATCGGCTGTTGTTGTTGCTGCAGCAATGGTGGCAATGGTATCTGCGTCGTCCACAAGCGACTGCCCCAATAGCCTTGGTCGCAGTCTGCCTGTTGCAGCTTTGCCTCTTAAGCTTTGCAGCTTTCTCAGTGTGAACTTTTCTGGAAACAAAGGTGAGGCAAGCACCGAGATCTGACCAGCTGTGATCGTCTGTGAGTCCCTGCACACAGCCAGAGCAGCGGTCAACTCCTGTACAATAATGTTTGCGCTACAGCACCTTTGCCGGAAAAACAGCAACTGCAGCAAGTGGAACCCACACTGGCTCTCCAGCACAGTGCAAAGGCAACAGAGTGACAACAATCAGTGGGACACTCTCAATCTTGCATGCGTGCAAATCCAGCAAGCACAAAACAGGCAGTACATGCAACAATCAACTGGTGCACTAACTTTTTGCTGCGACGCCAGCTGCACAACACACCACATCATATACAGTATCTTGTAATTGACTCACTCTGAGCTTGTGGAGACTTGCTTAGAGCTAATGCCCAAGGCTGTGGCCAGTTGCGCTGCAGTGCCACCGCTGCCCAGTGCAATCTGGAACATGCCTGAGGCATCATAGCCATTGCAGACTCCAAAGTTGTCAACAATGCCAGCACNATGTAAATGGAGCTGCCGTAACACCATGAGCACTTCACGTCACCTCTTGCTTGGGTACAGGATATCAACACTCTTCACAGGAAGGACCGGTACTACCATCGAGATCTCAAGCTGCACAATGTGGTGGTGTCTGGCTGGGACACCGCAACTGACCTTCATGTTCATTTGGTTGACTGGGCCAACAGCCGCCTACACACTGAGGGTACGCATCAGTCTAGTATCAAGGGGTGTAAATTGCACAGAGCGCTACTGCCTAGCATCTGTCACTGTAATTGCATCTGGCAACTGCGTAGGGTCTTGCCGTCAATGGTTCTGGTGTGAGCACTACACACAGCACTGTATTTGCAAATGTTTGTTTCTGCAAGTATGTGCATACCAATGTACAGCTGCACTAGCGTATCATTGGGATAAATGCAGGTGTGAGACAGCTTGCTTTAGCTCAGAAATTTTTGTTGGCTTTGCCACGTGGCACTGCAGCCTTTTAAGCCTATTGCAGCTTTACTAAATCAGTACCCATACATGCATCACATTTAAGCTAATTTCCGTCCAGCAATTGCTGGCTGGTGCTAAATTTGTCTGCACAGTAGCAGCTGTGTGCAGCTAGGGATCAAGAGCCAGACCAAATTCTAAAGTGTTGTCTGTGTTGCTGCAGAGCACCGACTCAATGAGTATTGTACGCCTGAGTACAGCTCACCTCAGCTGATTGCAGCAATCACCAACCTGCCGGCCCCTGTCATGGATGATGCAGCAAATGACATGTGGAGCCTGGGTGTGATCTTCTTTCAGATGCTCATGAACACCATCCCAGGGAGGCAGATGCCCTTTGATGCCACCAGTGAGCAGTCCCGGGGATGCGGCAGGGAAGAGCTGCTGAAGGAAGTCCAGAAGACCATTCAGCAGCAGCATGATGAGTGGGTAAGCCGGTGCTATTACACCTGCTGCATCACATTGTTGTCTGTCAAAAGCTGAACAGCAAACAGTGGCAGGTGCCGAAAATGCAGAATGTGTGTGAGTTTATGTGAGGCTGCAGACACACTTGCTTTGGACCAGAGATCAAATGAATGCAGTGCTGCTGCTCCTATGGCTTCNTGTGACAGCGCGGAATGATCTTTACACAGGACTGCAAACCTGAGACTCATGACTTATGCATGACATATGCTTATACCGGCGACAGGTATGACTCCCACTTGGACAAAATCTGAGACATCGTCCCATGTTTATGAGCTAGAGAGGTGTCATCATAAAATGTCACGTTGTGACATGGCCGCGTGAGGTTGAAATTTATGTGTGCTTGCCCAGGACAGGAAGACTGTGGTGTTGCCACGCAAGCCTACTGCATCCTCGGCTGCCAGAATGGCTACTCTTAAGATATTGCATGTGTTGGAGTTTGACTCACAGACACTCAAGTCTGGAGTAGTGGTCACATCAGATGACGCCCCTCCCAAAGGAGCCCTGCTTTTTGTCAGAGGTGCCCCAGGGGCCATTAGGGCCCTTGTAAGACCAGCATCTGTTCCTGAAGACTTTGACCAGGTAGCATTTCCAGGTCATACTGTCCATTGTTATGTTCTGCACCTTGAAAGGCTGCATCGTGGCCTGCTGCTGAAATTTTACCCGTTTGTGATGCTGCCACATGGTGATGTGTCATCGCTACACAGGTTGCTGAGTTGTTCGTTTTCTTTAATGCTGTTTATATGTACCCCTAGTCATGTCTGCTATGATTTTGTCATGTGTCATGTCAGCTGCTCTTCAGATGCGACTTGCTGTTGAGTGTCACCAAGCATGCATGCAACACGCTTTCACACTTGACAAGCTGACTGATCTCCTCGCAGCAAAACTGGGTCAAATGCAGTGCCTTTTAAGTGCGGCTGCTGATCGCTCTACACAATACTGGATGTCCCAACACNAAATGTCGCCAGGAATTGCAGTGGTGACCATCGCTTGTGTAGCGGGCCTCGCTGGGAGCACATGGCCAAGACTTTCAAATTGCACAGCCAGAGCTGACACTGACACACTAGGCAGCATATTACAATGTCTGAACGGTTCCTGAACAGAGTTGGCAGCCAAACATTGCACGCAAGTAGTGGTAGAGCGATGAATAACCTAGCCAGCCCAGGCCTACACCTATAGATCAACTGAGCATACGTCGCGCTAGCACAAAGCAAGGCACTTGCGCACGTTAGCTTCTGCAGCCGACTACTCTGCATGAGGCCGTTCATGCTGGCTAGGGCTGAAGTTCCTCGTCAACAAGTCAAACCGGTCGACAAATCTGTGGGCGTGAATCTAGCCTCACCGATTACAGCTTGGAGCAAAAGTCTTTGTATGAAATCTGTAAATTCCAACACAGCGTCTCCGCTCAATTGGCAATGAACGTGCCTGCACTTCCTAGCACACCAAGATCATTGGCATATACTTTGCTGCAACCGGATTGTCTGCCACGTCAAGCCATTGTGTCGCTTCCGCAGTGCCGCTGAACATAGCACTGTTTTTGCATTGAAACAGTGTGCAAATCATAGGTCAACTTGCTGGCTGTTTGACACAACATCAACCTGGTGAGCGAAGGTGACGGCTGCCCTGGACCTGTGGGAAAATAGATCAGCTTTAGATAACATTATCCACTTTCTCCACACTCCGGCCACAGGGCCACAGCAGCGAGAACATGAAAAGAGGCTAAAACTGGCTGCCTGAACAAACTTTCTGTGCAGTCAGCTTGAGGCTGTGACCCACTGCATGGTGCCTAAAAACTGGCCANACAACTACATGCCAACCTTGCAAACACCAGGCATAAACTTCAGTGTGTAGGATTCTTACCTGCCGATGCTGCTGCTCAATGAGTCTCTCAAGCTCGCTCAGTGAGTCCTGCACCTCACGGCCCAGGCCTGAGTTGGTACACCGAGTATGCTGCTGGTGAGCCTCAGACTTGCCCTGCGCATGCCTCAAGCCTGCAGCACACACAGTATGGTCTGTCTCTGTCTCTGACTTGAACTTCGCCTCTGTCCTCTAACCTGCTTCTAACTTCTGACCCGCCTCTAACCTCTAACTATGTCACTAACTCTGACTCTGCGAGATTGTCTCTCTGCATGTCATCAAGCTGGATAACCGCGGCATTTGACAGGCCTTGCTTGCACAGGGTTCAACAGTGCAGCGACACTCTTAATGACACTTGTGGGGTAGAGCCTTTCTGCCAGTGCAAGTGCTGTGCGTGATGAATTCAAAACGCCACATGTGATGGACCATGAAGCGGCAATGCGCATCATGGTACGCTACCCTTGGCTGCTGTGCGTGTGAAGTAGAGCACAGCTGTGTGCTTAGCTGGATATGATGACGGCGCTGTGCTGCAACAGTGCCGTGCCCAATAGCTTTTGGCCACCCGTCATGCTCTAGGTGCCAAGCTGTCGATACATTCAGCACTACTGCCATAGACCTACTGAGAGGAAATGTTACCAGTCTGAGCTGGAGGCGTGCTATGTACTCTGATGGGCTCTTGCTCTTCGCCTTCACTGCTGCTGTGCTCAAATTGTGCTGAGTGTTGAGGTTGCTGAGAAGAGCTTGGTTGATGCGAGGAATGCTGTGCAGGTCCTGCAAGTCAACACATTTACTCAGGTGTCCAACAACTAGAAATGCATGCCTGTGCAACCGTCAGCATCAAGGTGGACCGAGCAGGGTGGAACCTCTCATGGGTCATGTATGAGCAGTCTGTAAAGCACAACAGCTTCTGAGCTTGCTGTGTCGTGAGCTGCTTACAAGGCACTGACATTCAAATTTCAAGTCTTTGCTTGATTGTAGTCAGTGAACGTAGCACACAGTTGACGGGTCACATTGAAAGCTGCAATTTACGGGTCACATTGCAAGCTGCAAGGCCATGGCATGNAGCTGTCACATTACAGCTGACATGTATTGAGTTGCTGCACAGAGGCTGGTACTGTACAGAGGCTTGTACTGCACAGATGAGTCAGATAGTGTGCAATAGCAACATGTGTGCATTGATGCATGCTTGTCGATCACATTTGCAAGTCAAGACAAGAAAGCAGAATGTAAGGCATCATACCCATGCTATGTTGCTGGGAAACGAAACGTTGAAGGGCAATGCTAGCAAGATAGCTGCAGTTGCAGTGGCTGCACCAGATAGAAGCGTCGATGGGGCACTGGCTTGCTCTGAGAAGCTCTTCCAGCCTGCCTTAATTTTGTCTGACCACTCACCACCTAGCAGTGCCTGTCAAGCATATCAGCTCAGGATGGTCCTGTGAAGTGGCAACCAATAAAAATGCAGAAAACTCAAGCCAGACCGGGTTGCTCACCTTGCCAGGGTCTCTGCTGGACTTGAACTCTTCGTGTTGTTTTGTGTCCTTGGCCTGGGCTCGCCAAAGTCGTGAGTGACTGACAACCAGTAAGCTCGGTACCCCGACCCTATAACAGCGGAATATTCAGTGACGCAGAGAGAAGGAGAAGCAGTAAAGCGTGTTGACACGACTTTGAGTTTGGGTTTCACTGTAGATGCCATTTGTAGCGTGCTGTCGACCTGCTTACCGCTTCTTAGGTTCCCTCTGCAAGCAAGACCACGGTCGGCAATGTCTGACTTGCTTTGTGCCACAGTCGTGGAGCAGAGCGCGTGGACCGAAGCCAAAAGTGTTCAAGCTGTCGGCAGAGGGGTGCAGCAACATTGGCTGTTTGAGTTGATGCCGGACTTTGCTCGCAGAGCTAACAGGCGCTCTGTGTCGCGTAGCTTGTGTGCTTGTCCCTCGTCGACGTCACGTGCATGATCACATGTGCCGGTGAACTTGAACATCAAACCTTGCGCACTCGGGACGATGCGCAAGTCCTCAGCGTTCAGCCTAGTTGTCTGCAGTAAGCTTATCAACCGAGGNGCTGCATCTCCGGTGAGCTGAATTGTGACTGATCCATTGGCATTATCTGTGACAACAGTTCCATTTGTTGACCTGCAGCAACACAAGCGTTAGTCATCAGTGCTCGATATGCTGCCCGGGATTGTCTGGCCATGCAGGTGAGTGGTTGCAAAGGTACTGCACAAAGCGTGTCTCAGTCAAGTCGCCTGGTCATGCGTGCATGTACATGCTCGCACTTGAGTGCATAGCAACCTGTGAGCAACTGCAACTTTTATGGGTTAGAGACACGGTACGGCCAACACAATACCTTGGCAGTCGCACTCACAGAACAGCTTGGAGTTTGAGTATGGCGTGAATGCATGATGCAGGGCACAAGACACGACGGCATAAACAGGTCAGCATGTAACATGACATGGTTACGCAGTACAGAAGAGGTTGTAAGACTGACATAATGATGGGGGCGATGCCCTTGCCCTTCCAGATCATGCCACTGCCTTCAGACTGCAAGGCTGGCGTGTCTGGAGACCTCAAACCCCCAATGACATCTGATGTACCACTGTACTGGCTATAGCTATTGTCAGACTGGTACAGATGTGGGGTGTTTGCAGATAAATCTTCTACAAGGCTGTTCTCGCCAAAAAACCATTCGTTCTGACTGACTGTGCTGAGTAGATATCTGGCTGTGTCCAACAGCGTGCGTGGAGCACTGGTAGTGATGCTGTCATTTTCAGCTGTGTGGCCAAATAAACATTTCTGACTATAGCATGATGCTGCAGCATGGTCATGAGTTGCTGCGTAGGTGTTGCCTTGTGAATCAGAGTCAATGTCACCCACCACCTCCGCACTGCAGTATCAAAGAGGGCGTGCCAGCTTGCCATAGCAAATACAAATATNCGCTTGCTCGCTTGGCGCAGACTGTTGACCACTGTCTTACGCTGTGTCTCATGGGGTCGCCAACTGGCAAGCAAGCAATGGGCAATCGTCGGACCCGCGCACAAGGTGAGCACGCCTTGTAGAACCTTGTCTGCTGATGCAACACACTGTACACTGCCCAGTATACAGCAGCTTCATGGTGTCTCTGCAGTCATGCAAAGCGTGCACCATAGGCTCAATGAACTGGCCGTCAGGTGTGACAAACTACAAGCCAGACATGCCTCTTTGTCAATTGCTGACATGATATTGTCCCCAGCAACACAGGTCAATGTCAGGTGAGGTGACAACAACAGGAACGCCATTGCAGTGCACCATCTTGTTATGACAGATGTTGCATGTGACATGAGCCATGTGTGATGTGGTCAGGCATGTGGTAAGCCAGCCAGCAACTGGTGTACATGGCCATCTGGCAGGCCTTGCAACAAAAGTAGTCCCTGACGCCACCTCTTGCAACAACCAAGCAGCAATGCAGCCTTGCAGCTCACTCTCCANACTTAGCCCCCTGGGAACCAGCTCCGTTCCCAACAGCAGTGCTGCACAGGGCGCAGACCCCTCCTGGGGCCCCCCCTCAGCCCTGCCTGGCCCAGCCCAGCTGCAACAGAGACCCCGCAGCCTCCTGCAGGCCCCCACACACACCCCAACTGTCACCTCACCTCACCCTGTTTTCACTACCAGGGTCGCTGCAGCATCCCTGGGACAGCCAGTCACTGGTCAAAAGCTGCAAGCAAGCTTCAACAACTTCGCTNTCCTGGACAGGTTATGTGTGCACATCCATGACCCTTGGGCTTGAAAAGCATGATCGGCAGAAGTGCAGTTTGCTGTCAATCTGCAGTGCTGTTGTTGCATATATGTTGAGGGAACACTTGCAAGTAATGCCTATGTTCATTGACTGTCACCTCATCACGCGGCAAAGGTCACACCTTGAAGCCTGCTGTGTTCACATCAGTATGCAGCAGCTCAATTTTGCTATGTTTAAAAGTTGGTGCAATTGTAGAATGTGTTATGCCAGAAACTCAATTGACCCTCATGAGATGGCAATCACACCAAAGCGCTGTTGCTCATGCAGCAGCAGATGCTGAACTTACAGCTGTGTGAAGCTGGGCAATATGCAAATGCAGGGCATGCAGCAATTGTACAAACAGCACTGCAAGCATGACAGGGGAAGGTTGCATTGTGATACATTGCAACCCATGTGATTATCAGGTCAGCTAAGATGAGAATGCTAATGGACTTACTGTGATATCCAGGAGGAACATCAGCATGCAGCTGAAGAGGGTGTTAAGATACTGTGGGAGCTTGCGCATCATGCCTGGCGCCTTCTCCCTGGCCTCACACAGACACACAAGAAACTCTGCAGCCAGCTGCCTGATGCCCTCAGAAAACTGGGCAGACTGCGCCACCTGCACCAGCTCACAAACTTAGTGACTGCACTCAATACCATGGTGCTGGAAACCAAGGGACCAAAGGCACTCCCCATTGTTTCTTTGACTTTGTCATGCTTTGTCTGTTGCGCACAACCTGCAACACCGTCTGCTGTGTTTATGCAATCTACAGCTTTTGAGTACAGCGTAAGGCTGTGTATGGGCTGGTACAGTGCACACGGGCTTCCTTGCAGTAAGTAAGTCAGCTTGCTGAGCTTGAACATGACCACATGACTTACANCGATTTTGCCACATCGACTGTGCACCGATGACTATAGGGCCTTCATGGAACTGCAGGTGAAGCCGAACAGACACCTGCTTGTTGCTGACATGATCCTACAGCACCCCCCGACATGCAGCTTGCAACATTAGGCACAAGTGATACGCAGTGCTGACCTCTAGTGGTTGCAACACCAAACCACATCTGCCCCAATGACTTGTTTTGTAGGCTGGCGCTGCCAGCTGCAGTGGTCCCAGGCAAAACCTGAGAGTAAGCATGGCTAGCCACAGGCTGCCTCACCTCTATTCTGCGCTCCTTCCTGAATCTGCAAATCAGCCTGAGTCACACACTAGAATGCAAAGCAGCATAAGTAGATTGCATTCAAAATGACAAGGCCAGACTTCACTGTGAAATGTGGGATTGGGCAGCAGCTGACTGGACATGCAATTGAAGATGAGAACAATGCATGTTATGTCTAGCTATCAATCCTACCACCACACTGCTGACACTTGCCACAATAGTGTATCTTGCGAAAAACTGCCGCTTTAACACAGACAGCAGACAAGGAATTTGCTAGAGGTGATCCACACATCTGACCGATAGGACTGTGCGCAGTGAACAGCATGGCCTGACTTGCGATGTGTGCTGTTGGCAAGACTGAAATCATGGCCCACGGCATCTTCCACCTCCATCTCATCTCCAAAGCTCAACAGCGTCTTCTGTGCAGCCTTGCCCACAGGAGCTGGGTTGACAAGCTGGCCTGCTGTCCTTGCTGCTTGCGTCTGTGCCNCAACTTTTGTGAGTCATGCTGTGGATGTATCAAGGTGTGGTGTTGTCAGATTTGTACATCCACAGCCGGAAAAACTGCTGCTTCAGTGCATAATGATAGTACAGCAGAAGGCTCCAAGCTAGAGACAGTTGGACAAGGTCCACTTGAGGATAGCTAATTGGGGATCTTGCAATGGCAGGGGCCGTTTTAGGTTGGCATAAGCTGCAGCAGGCAGAAGATTATTCATTGGCTCTTCTGTAAGCACCTTCACAGGGGGCGTCGTGATACCTGCATACAGCATAATCAGGTCGGGTTTGCTGTGATCTGTGTCCCACAGATGCAGGACTGTGTCAAAGCCTGGCTTACCACTGCCAGGCGTGACCACTTCTATGTCTTCACAGTGTCATTCAGGTTTGTCAGAGTAGCAGTGATCCTGGCCATCATGGCTCCGCACTGCATACATGCAGGCTCAGGCAAATCTGGTAACAAGCTCACCTTTCATCAAGGTGCCATCTTGTTCCTGATATGCCTCTGTAGCAACCAGAAACTCTACAGCAGCTGCTTCAGGTAGACCCCCAGAAGCTGTGGCAGCAGCCTTGCCTGCCTTTTTGCCTGCTTTGTGCTTCTTCTTGGGGACCCCTGGGTGCGCAGCCTGCCCATCACTGCTGGGTCTGGCAGTGCCAGCATCAGACCCTGCATGCCATGTCTGCAACACCTTGTAAGCATGTTGCAATAACGCTGCAGCTGTTGCTTCACGCAGTATGTCATACCAAGTGGAACACTTCACATGGTTGTTGACTTTGATGCCACTGAACAATGCATTGAAGTGCGTGGTTGACAATACGCTGCATGCAGAAGACAGTGCAGATAGGTGCTGGTGAAACTGAGCCCGTGAAGCACATTCACAATATTTGCCAGGATAGATGCTTGCATGCTCCTGTTACGTCTGTAGACGTTTAATGAGACCCACATACATTTCTCAATGCCTAGCTTTTATGACAACCTCAAGCAGGTATGTGACCCACAAGCACAGCAAAGCACAACTGGCANCCACTGCTTCCCAGATTGCCTCATCCAGTTTGAGGACTTCCAAACCACCCAGGCCTTTGACATTCTGGAGAAGTTCCGCAACAAGTACCTCTGTTTCAATGATGACATCCAGGGCACTGGAGGAGTCGTCACTGCAGGGTAAGTCACCACAGCTCTGCCACTGCAATGTTGTGGCACAATGTCATATCACACACTGCCCATGGCAAGTATTTGTGTGCAATGCACTCAGGATTGTGTGATCACGACTGCTACACCATGTATCCGACATCTTGTCTGCCGCCCGCCAGCAAGAATGCCTTTGTCTGCATCAGAAACCCACTGTGTGCAAAGCTGCTTTACAGCCGCAGTTTGGAGACTGATTGTGTATCCTGTGACATCTGCTATGCAGGTTCATCAATGGCTTGAAGGCACAAGGCACAGCAGCCAAGGATGCCCGGGTGCTGTTCTACGGGGCGGGCAGCAGTGCAGTGGGGGTTGCCCAGATGATTGCCACCCTCATCTCCACTGAAGGCAAGATGTCCCAGGAAGAAGCCAGACAGGTTTGTACCACTCTACTTGCACCACACTTTGCCCAGCTGGCCAAGTCACCGCGCAGCTTGTATGCAGCTCCACATGCAAGCAGGGGCCCAACAACAGTCATACTCTTACGCACAATGGGTTCTGACTTTGCTTTCGTGCTTTGTAGCCCAAAGACTGGGGCATCAAGATGAATAAGAAGGAGCGACGGCTTGCCCTGGCCACAGCACTGCAGTCTGCTTCACCAAACACAACTATGGTAGAAGACTTGAAGGTAGGACACTCAGCATCAACAGCATTCACACCTGTCACTGTTGCTGTTATAAATGGTCGTCATGTTTCTTCATGTCAACTGCATGTGTGCAGTCCAGTCTTTGCATGTGCANTTGCAGCCGGTGACCCTCTGTCTCCCTGCACAGCAACAGCAAAACGCTGTGAGCTGTCTGCAATATGTCTATGGGTGTACAGCTGCCAAGTGCAGATTCACATGCTTACGTAGCTTAGCAACCTGTCTAACAGTCTGTTGAGTGTCGTGGGCTTCACCATTTGCATGGCAGGCAGATGCAATGGCATTGTATGCCGCCATATTGCGTCGCCCATTAGGGCCCAAGACATTGCTACACATGTTACTGTGCTCCCAACCCCATACAGCCATTTTGCTACATGGCTTAGTAGGCAGACCCATCAGAGCAAGACTGGACTTATCATAATGGATTGACCACAGTTTTTCTCTGTGTAGCATACACATGCCGCCACCACTTGGTCAGCATAGCGTGCAGCTGCAGTCAAGTGAGACTCAACGTACTGTAAACACATGTACTGGTTGCTTATGAGGAGGTTGCAGCACCCAGGTTGCTCTGGCAACATGCAAATGATGGATGAACGAATGCATGCTGTGCTGTCAAACCATATGTTCAGCACTTGCTACTCCTGTCTGCTAACGCTCAACAGTATGTACCTGACACTGCTGGTCTTGTCAATTTTCACAGCATAGGAGGGCGGCACAACACTCTCGTCTACAGATACCAGTGTGCTTGCAGCCTTGGCGCCATCCCGCTCAAGGTACCACAGCCTGCAGCACGACTCGTCTGATGAAAGCACATGCTCACTGTATGCCTCGGACCGCACAGCACAGCACAGCACAGCGCANGACCACACACAAAAGAGGCTAGCATTTGAAAGCTCATACCAGGATCAACACGTAGATACGGCAACTGTAGCCGGTGTTGCTCATCAAATTGCAGAAACAAGGTTACTTTAGGATCTACAGCATGTACAGTGTTGTCTGAAGTATCCTGGGGTGTAGCTGCTGGGCTTGCAGACCGTCTTTGCTGGGCAAGGGAGGCAGTAGCAGGATCACTGGCAGCAGCAGGCTTTGGCCTGGCAGACTGGGCAGGTTTCACAGCAGCAACTTTCTGCTTTTTTGCTGGTAGACTTGCTCGCCACTGAGCTTCAGCATCTTGCCTTTCCTNCTGATGCTTGCTTTGTAACAGTGACTCAGTCGAGCTTGTTGTGTTGCTAGAACATGTCATGTGACTGAATGTCTGCACAGCTGTATCATCGCCATGTGCTAAGTACCTTCAACCTGTGAGGCAGTCATTGTCAGCATCTTCACACACGGAGTTCAGCTGTTTCCGTGCAACTGCATGCTACTGGTTGATGATGGTGTTCACAGTGACTGCATGTCACTTGAATGATCTTAACGTAGCATTGCATGCATGTTGCGCTGCAGTGCTTATGCCAGAAGCTTCTGATGACGTGTCGCGGTTGCGACTTGCCACAGTAGCATTGGTCAATCAGTCAGCAAGACACAGCATTAGGTAATCTATGCAATCAACCTGCCTCTGTGACTATGCCTGCAGGACAATGAAAGGCTGAGCAATGCAATCGCTGATGCTCAGCAGCAGCTGCGGGAAGCTGCCTCGGCAGCTGCTGAGCAGGCTTGAGCTACCAGAGAGTGTATCAGTCATTTCAACCCAGCCAAGGGTGCTTCCAGTATGCTTGAGGTCAGTGCCTAACATACATAATTGTTCTTGGCTAGTGCTAGCTTCCTCTACATCATCCACATCTTCAAGTGCTCCAGAGGCAGTCTGACTTGCAGCAGTCTTGGTAAAGTTGCTGTAACCATCAAGCTGATGCAGCAAGCCTTGTCCTCAANAAACGCGTCGCCGCTCTTGCTCAACAGCGGTGGAGGTTGCTGCAAATCCAGCAGTGCCAACAGGTGCTCTCCTGGCAGCTGGTATAAAGTTATAATGCCATGGGTAGTCAGGAATGGCTCTGTCACCCTCCATGCAGTCTGGATCAAGCTGTGCTGTGGTCAAAATGGGTGTCACCACGCTGGGCATGCTGGGAGGTGTCGGCTGCACTTCAAGCACTGTGGTCTGATCCTTCCTGTCTGAACCGAAGCTCACAAAGCTCTGTAGGCGCCGTGACTGTGAGCTGGTTGTCCGCCTCCATGGCGGCCGATCAATGGCAAACTCCACAGGCTCTAGCACATTCAGCTGCCTAGGTGTCTGCAATGCCATTGCAGGCCCACTACTTTGCNACCACATAATGTTGCAAGCAGAAGGAGTCTTTGCCCCAACAGTGCACAGGCCTGCACAAAAAACACAGTGAGGCCAGGTTCTGCCATTGCGGCCCTGCACTCTTCATCATACAATGTTGCTGACATGCAGGCTCTGACTTGGACAAGCTGTGTCAGGAGTTCCCGGGCTATGAGCGGGAGCTGCTGGAAGGCATGCTGGCAGATGAAGGGGGCGATGTGCCTGAAGTGCAAGCCTGCCTCCGGGTATGCACCTCCCCGCCAAGCTCGATCACCGAGCAACCAGCTAGCAGCGTTGCATATGTACACTTTCTTTGGGATAACAGAATCAGAGTTTACTGCCCTCACTATGGCTAGAGTGTGAGCGGTGTCATGCATGACACTGCTGCCTGGTCACAGCTGTCGTTTTGATACCTGCAAGCCTGCAATGTCTTGTTGTCATTCACAACAAGACTGGGGTTTTGCACAGCTGCACATCCCTGAAGTGCTGCTTGTAAGGCTTGTGCCATATGCACTCTGTCAGTGCAGCCTGGCTATCGCACTTGGCTGCTTTTGGGGCTGATACTACCTGCAGTCCATCAGCACAGCGTGATTGCTACATTTGGTATAGCNATCAAGGCACGTCTTCTGTCGACAAGGGTCTGCACGTAAAGGTATGTTTCTGTACAGTCGTTGGCATGTTCTAGCAGGCAGCACTCTTGCTGGTGTCCTTATGCCAAGACTACCACACAGTAGCTTGTGCATGCACAGCCGTATAATTATTACCAGCAATTACCAGCAATTCGTAAACAACGCAGCATTCAATAGGTTGTACGCCAGCACCATGTGTTTGCTTAAAGTGCTTCTTTACCACTTGTAATGGAAATGCGTTGTGTATTGTAGGGCTTGTTGCTAGCTCGCCTTGAGGCTAATGCAACAGGAGATACGGAGCTGGCTCAGGCTCTCATAATCCCCAAGCACGTTGAAGAAACCGCCCTAGGGTTCGTGATTCTATCTCATGCAACTTGGTAGCCATGATACTCTGTGCAACAAGTGCACGTCCTGGTTTGGCACTATTGCTGCTTGAGACCAACATGTCAAGCAGAAAAGATGTTGGCATTGTCTGGCTCTGATGGCACAGNCTAAGTGCATGGCTCACTTCGAAAAGCAGTCTGCGCTCGCAGAGTATGATGACCAAACCTGATGTTGACCTTGGACTGTCCCAAGGGTTTGCCCAACACTACAGCATCTAGTAAGTGTGTTGTAGCTGAGTTGACATTGAGCGTTCCACATGCAAACATAGTACTGCAAGCCTAAATTGGCTCCCTCCCATGGCACGTTTCATGCTGAGACACGCACTTTACTGTCAATATCCTCGATGCAAAGCAGGTTGCGTAAGCAGGTGCAGTGATTGCCTTGTCCAAGGGTCCGCTTTTCTCTACGAGACGATGCAGTTGGCTTCGTGTTTCTTTGAGACTTGCACTGCGAGATCGCATCTGCCTTACGACTGATTCAAGCTATTGTAACATGTATGCAGCAGGGGAGGCAGCCTCACGGATATATATATATACAATGGTGTTACACNACTGTGAAAGCTGAATGAGGCTTGACACCAGCTGCTCATCACTTGTGAGTCACTGTGCATTCTGAATTGTTTATGCAGGCATGTTTGCTTCTTGAGTGTTGATGGCTTGACATGCGCAANGATGGCACGCCAAGAATAGGACAGATTCAGTTTTGCCACCCATATGTGCTGGTCACAAACTCAAACATTTGTCCTGTAGGGCTGCTCTTGANCCGCAGCTTATCAAAAGCTGTGTGATAGTTTGGGCATCGATGAACGGCATCGCACCACACTATTCTGGGCTGGGTTGCTTGGGCTTCCTGCAGCATGGTGGGCTTTGTCAGGCAGACCACACCCAGCTCCAGCACAGGATACCAACATTAATGCATTCTTCAAGCAGAAGCCTTCGGCACATCTCCCAGCCCCCAACCAGTCTCGACAACCAACAAGCTTTCTCAAAGAGGCTCCGCAAGCTCAAAGAGACCCCACCAGTTTCAGTTCATTCCTGAAAGGCTCTCTGCAGACTCCTTCGGATCAGCACAGCTCACCTGCAAGCCAAGCAGCNGACTAGAGCTGCAAAGCAACAGCTGATCTTGTACACACAGGCTCACAGTGCTATTAAAATGGATGCCCATGCTTTTCAGGGAATTCCCAGGAGAGGTTGACAAGATCAGAACATGGTTCCGAGATTACAAGACGCCAGATGGCAAGCCACAAAACAAGTTTGGGTACAATGACAAAGCCATGAACAAGGAATTCACGCTTGGCGTCATAAAGGAGACAAGCCAGTTTTACCAAGACCTTTTGAGTGGCAAGACAGAGAACAAGAAGTCCCTCGCCCTGAAGTGAATGGTTACCATGGGACATCATGAACGCACACAAAGTTCATGTCTGACAGTTGCGCAGTGACTGCGTGAGNTCAATGTCATTGTTGAACTGAGTTGTTTGTGTTGTTTGTGATAAGTCGTCTAGGCACTAGGGCTGTGAGGAGTGAGTATAGGAAGTGCAAAGCACACATGACTGCAGTAGAAGGGTGTGTCAACACATACTCTGGTCTTTGCAGTCCTCACATACAACACCACACCATGACTGGTGGTACATACATGCAACCTCTGCAGCATCCTGGTGAAACAAATTCGCATGGCTACCTGCAGCAAGAGTGGAGCAAGAAGCGCGGAAGGACATTCGGCCTAGTCCAGCAGAGTACGAAGTAGCAAACCATGTGGGGGCTCTTTCGAGTCATCCCAAAGCCCCTGTTGCCTCCTTTGGCAACCAGCAGCGCCAGTGCAGTGCCTCAGCAGCCGCTGGGTAAGCCTCACCTCCGCACAGAAGTTTATGAGCCTGACTTAGGACCAGGGCCACTGCTGCTACATTTGACATGAAAAATCCGTGTGGCACCATCCTGATGGCATGCAGCTGAGCCCTGTCATCTGCACTCAACACCTGCTGTTGCTGCAGGCTTGGTGTGCTAGGCACAGTCACACAGACAATGCTATTGCAGCAATGCAGATATGTAGGGNGCCATGCTCATTGGTAACCAAGGTGGGCTAGAAATTGCGCAAGGCGCAAGCCGTGCTTGTGGTGTGACCTGTAGATGAAGGAGAAGTTGGTTTGGCAATATAATTTTTCAGTGGGCAGCTGACCACTGCCAATGTCGGTACACTTTGCAGTATGGCTTGAGGCACCCTATCAGACAACTCTCAATGCAGTGTTGCAGTGTCTTGCATGCATACACCAATAAAGTTTGCAAGATGGTTGGTGTAACGACTTTTAACAGTGCACACCGTATGATGCAGGTATCATTAGTAATGACGCTAAGCGACGCCAAGAGGAGATCAGGGCAAAACTGACCACTATTGATCCTAAGNAGAACAGTATGCGGTGTCCTTCAGGATGTTTCCGAAGTTACTTAGGCTCAGGATTTGTGCATGAACATACAGCTGCTTCATCAGGCNACAACACTTGAAGAACATGCTGAGCTGAGACAGACATGCCCCAAAAGGCCACATGGACAGCAAAGGACAACATCCAGGCAGGCATCAATGCATACAGCATATGCTGGGAAGACCAGACAAACCTGCCAGTCATGGCCGCCTGTGACGATGACACTGCCAATGGAGCCTACTGACGGCACATGCACTGCTGCCAGTATCTCCCCATTGTGTGCTGCAAAACCCTGCAGCGNGGCACACCCAACCTTGTCCTACTGGTGCTTTTCACCGGGCATCAGCATGCGCCAGCTGGCAGCCATGCATGTGCGCAGCGTGCTGCTNGCTGAACACTGTCTTGCAAAAATGCACAGCTGTATTGACACTGTGTGCGTCCTGCCACGGGATACTTGTATAACCCACATGCAACTAGCAATGCACAGATTTGTTTGCGGCGCNATCTTGAGCACCATCTGGTTAGCCTGATGCTGCAGGAGGTCCTGTTGAAACTAGAGTCACTGATTGCAGCATTGCCAACTGGGCAAGATGGCTTCACAGCACCAGGCGCCTTCATCTTTGAGCTGCTGGCCAAGGTCAACCTGACAGAAGCAACATTTGGCTTCATGCTGCAGCTGCTGGATCAGGCNCATGTCAACGTCTTGGCCGTTACACCACTGTGCTTGTTGCATTGCCAGCTGACATCATGAGCTACTTACCCCCAAGCTGGCAGAAAAAAGTGATGTCCTTCATTGAGTGCTTACAAATGGCGTGGCATGACAGGTCTGCACATGTTAGAGTCTCTTTGGTTTCTATCATCTGTCCCACGCTACAACTCCTGCAGCTGTCTTGCTGCTACCCTACTACATGAAGTGTTCGCAACATAACTATGGTGTCAAGATGCTGCTGCCTTCATTCCATCNCAACCAGCTCTCTTGCGGCCACATCGGCCATCTGTCGAGCTGATTCTGATATCCCCAGCTCTACAGAACCATAAATGTCAATGCTTGAGTTCTTCAATGTATGCTTTGAACGCGTGTTGGCCCCAAGGGCACAAGAAAACTTGCTGAACATGTAGCTGCTCTAAGCCTGTTGTGGCTGTGCATAGGCTTGGTGCCTCTGCTGCGAGAAACCAGAGCTGCTGTTGGAATCACTGTGGCAGCTGTGCAGGTCAGCCTGCCTGCTCACTTNATGTCGCGAGCTGCCACCCAGCATGCGCAGGTCCTTCACCGCAATGTTGCCTTGCTCATCTGCACTAGCCAGCAGCTGACTCCCTGGCAGCACCTGCCCCCGCAAGTCAGCAGTCAGGACAATGTGTCTGCAGAGGCCTCAACATGAGCACAAAGCATTCTGTACAAAGCCTGCCGCAGCTCTGATTGTTGCTGCAGCACAATGTACAGACATGGCAGCAGTGTATGCTTAGTACCACAATCATGGTGCGCNGGCAGGACAGCTGCAGAACCTCCGCCAATGTCTGCAGCACCAATCTCTCCACAGGCACTTCCTGCTACTGTCATACCAAACACAGCAGTTGCAATCACAGTTCCTACAACTGCAGTGCCTGTTGCGGCAGATGCATCAAGTGCAGGTGCAGCTGGATCAGTGCTTGTGCCAGCAAACCCTGTTGCTTCAGCCCCCGTCAGCCTGCCCAACGGCAGCAGCAATCACAACCATAGCANAATGAGGTCTGCAGGCAGCAAAAGTGGAAGCTGACAAAGTGCAGCTTGCCAAAGTGCTACGTGAAAACGAAGCGTATCTGCAACAGAAGGCTCAAGCTGCACAGCAAGCCAAAGAAGAGGAACAGAGGTGATTTGCAGATCCTGCATGTTGCTTGCCTTTGTAGCCGTCTCTTAGCGCATACAAGCAACGTAGACATTGTCATTATTAGCAANAGGCTGCAGCAAAACATCCCTGCCCAAATCGTGGAGCTGGGAACTCATTTGCATAGATGATGTCAGGATTGCTGTAGTATAGGGGAACTTCTTTGCCTCCCTGTGGAGGGTGCCTAAGCCCCATCACACCACCTGCAAAGGGGACTCGTCTATTGTTGCAAATGGGGAGATGCAATTTCTTCCTTTAAAGCAGAAAAAAATGCACAAAAGCTGTGTCATGTTGACCACAATCTACGACAGAAGGCTTTCGCTGGACGTAGTCCCTTATGCAAACGCATTCCAGCAGGGACTGATACAAAAGTAACAAGAGGCTCTGCATCCGCTTTCCAGCAGTCAGCTAATGTATGCATGCACAGCAACTCAGCACAAGTGTTGTCAGGTAGAGGCAATCAAAGCAGTCAAGGCAGGTATGCAGCAATGATATGCACTACTTGCACTTGCACATCCAGCAATGCTCTGTGCACAGAATCACACAGTCCCCCTCATCGCCCATTTTGGCTTTCAATTGCAACAGCTATCACAGTTGACCCATGTGCAAGCCTCCCCAACACGCTGTGTCAGGCTTGACAACACATCGCCTGTCATCATCCGGCTTGCTGACATGGTACACGTGCTACTGCTGCTCGTGACGGGTGTGAAATGCAGCTGTTAGCAAATGAGGAAGCTGCCAAGCTGCAGCTTAACACACACTGCTGATACCTGACATAATGACATCAGTCAGCAGCTGCAGGTCTCGNTGTCACTATCACCGGCATTGTGCAATTCGAGGCATAACAGCATCCCTGTAATTATACCTTTTGGTCTTTGCAGGTGGCTGTGTATGATGGCTCTTGGTCAGAGTGGGGTAGCAGGCAGGACACGCCCATCGAGACAGGTCCTTAAACAAGCACAAAATTGTACTGTCTTGACAGGTCCCTAAGTCTCCGGTAAACAGCATGTCAGAAACCTAGTGTGGGGCAACACTGACGAGTATGCTCTCTGCCAACACAATGCAACAATTATTGATACAAAGGCAGGGAAGGCTAGCAGCTGCGTAGCATACAGCTGCAAAGCGTAGACAGGCTGTGTGTTGCTGTTCGCACAGNCTGCGTTATAGATATAACGTGATTCTGCCCAATGCACTCAGGCTTGCCAGGCTGCAAAACTGCTTTCAGCAAGCTCAATTTGAGCAATCCTCAGTGATTACTAATGTGCTCCTGAATCAGTCGCATGCAGGCTGTTACTATACAGGCTTTTGGCATTAGCACAGCAGCTGTACAAGCATACGCTTGCACTGTCGTTCATCAGCTTGCACAGGGAAATTTTGCATCAGAGGCTCTGCCTGCTAATGCTTGCAGTCTGAAGTCCGCATGTTTACACAGCCAGTGATAGCTTTGCAACAAGCTCCAACTGTAGTAACTGGCAGCCACAGAATTGCAATGCAGCCAGACTGTCCGAAGAAATGCTGAGCAGTCATGCTGCGTAGCAGTGTTCAGATCAGCATTACATCATTGGGTCGACGGCACTCATCTGAGACAGCTTACTGCTAGTTGAGGCACCTTTTGCAGCTGCATATGAAGCCAGCACTTGCACAACGACAGGCATCTTTGGCAGTACACAAACACTTTGCAGCCATCATTTTCACACGATGCACAGGCAGGGGCTCATGGCACATTCATTGTAGCATATTCATGGCTCTCAATCNGCAATGGCTGTAGATGGCTTGGCGTCTGCTGAGAAGGTGCCCAAGAGCCTCCCTGACACGACTGATGACTCACCAGGTTACCCACTGCTACGTGTTGATACCACACTGTCATTACTATGTGTCAGAATGCCTGCGCTTTGGCCTATTAGTCGGCTGTGTTCAGATGCACCTTGTGTACTCTGTCCTATGACAAGAACCACATTGTGTCACAGGTGTTGACTATGTACACGGCCCTTTGATCTTCTGCAATAATGGGTCACATACCAGGTTAGCCTTATAGCACACAGCAGGTGCCACGAGCCTCCTGTCAGCAGCCTCGTATGCTCTAAGCCATTCCAGTCTGGACTACAGCAGACTAGAAGTAATCAACAGTGGTGCATACTACTACAAACACATGTCAATCTTGCCCAAAAGCACACCTGACGACGTAAAGTGCTATTGCAGCAGTTGTCAGTGCATGCCTTACAATTGAAGGCGCATGTTGCAGGAGTTGTGCCTGCAGCAGAGAGCCAGGCAGACGCCACAGCTGCTGCACCAGCTACAGCTCCAAACGCTGCTCAGCTTGTAGCACAGCCAGCAACAGATGCTCAGGCTGCAGCCTCACAGCGTGAGTCATGCATCCTGCTGCGCTTCTCAGCATGGCATTGATTCTTTGCACGAGATCACCTTCATCACAGTATTATCAAAACCAGATCAGCCAGATTGGGTCGCAGCAAGTGCACAACTTTTAGACAGTTGCTGTCATGCATCGATTGTTGCATGGAGCTTGCTGTGCATGCTGGCTCAACNCTAGGCTAGTTGTTTAGCTGCAGCTCCGGAGCCAATTCGACGTCGTTCGTAGGAATACTGACGAGTCCTTGTTCTCTGCTCGGAAACCCTACAGTCGGAGCGTGAATCGACATGAGCCGCATGCTTCACGCTGCTCACTTGCATTTGTCACTTGCAAATGTTTGTCTGACGCACACCGCGTAGGCCAACGAGGCGCAGGTCGGCCATCAGGCTGTACATGCGTGACCTAGCTCTGCCGAGCCACAGGCTATGCCAGCCAGTCATACGTTGTCATTCACGTTACACGCCTTCTCATCCGTCACGAACGTTTGGTGCACGCACAAGATGATTGACTGCGCACAGTGCTGGAAGACAGACACTGTGCAAGATCAGCTGATCAGCCCTAAAGTTAGTCTGGCATACTGAGCCACCAGTAGCTTCCTCATATGCTTCAATGCCATCTCTTCCAGCGTCAGAGTTCGAGGCAGCCACCGCAGAATTCCTGCACCTGAGGACAATCAGCTTACAGCTTGGCAGCAGCAGGCCCCGCTTAGGTGAAACAGAGCCAGGCTTTGCTCGCGGGGTCAAGAAGATCCACATCCCCAAGCTTTCGTCCATCNACTGTGAGTCCAATGCTGGTGAAGGGAAGCTGGGGAACCCATCCTCAAGGAGGTCATGTGCCAAAAAGGTACCGTCAAAGTTGAGGGCGGAGTTGATCTGGTCATTGACATTGCCACCATGTGTATGCTGCTGCATCATGACATCACCATGCAATGCCTGAGGTTGGAGACCTTGGGATGGAATGCTTTGTTGGGTCTGCATGCCATGCTGCATCATTCCAGCAGNAGTTCTGCAGCTGCTGTACCATCTTCAGTGTCATGAGCGTCTCGCCGTCCATACGCTGTTGTTGCAGCCTGTTCAGGCAACAACTCAGGCCTGTTGGGATTGNAGTGGCGAGAAGTGTTGTGGTGCACTTGCATGGAACAGCGACTAGGTGCTTGTACAAGACATGGGGGTGCCAACGCAAGCTAGTCACACCTGCTGCTTTCACCTGCAACACCACACCTCAGCTCCGTACCCCAGACATTGATGTAATTGTACATCAGCCTGCTGCCAAGATGTTGCACAGTTGTCTGCAACGTATCAGCTTCTAGAAAGCCGTGTGAGGTGTATGATAATGGTGCCTCATGGTGACCAAACCAGGTTGCAACATCTGCCAGCCTGTTGCGTGTCCACAGTTTATATGTGGAGTGCTGTTGACAGGGTTTGGAGGGTGCTGGCATNTGAAATGAGCTCACCTGGCCAGTGTGCACATGCGCTTACAGCAGCCTTTGGTATGACGCAATGTGGTGTGCCTGCAGCTGTGCAGCAGCTTCCGCCCCAAATTTCTATGGCCACTGCAAGAGAGGAGGCGGAGATGGTTCTGTTTGACAGCGTGAAGAGTGTGCTCGAAGCCACAGGTCTCAAGCCTGGCCAGGTGCGTATCTGCGTCACCTTAACTATGCAGCTGTAGCATGCCAAACAGTGCTGGTGCGGCATGCAAGCATGCTGACTAGTGCCTCANGGTTAGCTGCAACAGATTTTTAGGTGTCAGATCAAATATGTATGCTCAGAGTACTTCTGTCTTTGAACCAGATGAGGCTAAGATCAGCACCAGCTGGCTTGTTTTATTGGACACCAAGCTTGCTTAAGCACCTGTAACAAAAAATCTCTAGAGCAATTTGTATGGGAAACGATGCACAAGGTCACAGGATCGTGATGAGACAACTTGCCAAAGTGCATATTGCCACAGTGTAGTATGAACTACCAGCGCTCCCTCACCCACTCCGATCGAGGCCACGTCCAAGCTCTACTGTTTTGGGCATAAACCTGCTGATCTTGCTAAGCAAATACCCTTGCTTTCTACAAAAAGAGCAAAACTTGGCCAGACTTGAGACATAACAATAATGCTCAAGTTAGCATGCTCGGACCTGATCTTGGTCGAGCATGTGAGGAAGAGTTGACTGCATTGAGCACATGCGGTGTCTTTGCATGCAAGCTCCAATGCCACACCTGCAACCTTTTATCTCTGCTTCAATGGCAGCATTGTCGGTGCGCATAGGGTTTTGGACCCACAGGGAGGCAATTGACAGTGGGCGCAACCCTATTGCTGGTGCGTGTGCAGCATTGTGTATATCAGGCAAAATAAGCAATTGAATTGGTGTGCAGTTGGTCTGTGCTGCTGGTAAGCTACTTGCAATACACCGGCGCAATTATTCACAAAAGCAAGCACTGGCACTCCACGTGGTAAGNACGCCATCATGCACTCATGCAGCTTGTCAGCGATAACAGGAGAACAGCAATGTCCAGTTGATACAATGAGCTGCCTGCATCAGGCATGACCTTCTGTTGCATGCTGATCAGATGAGCTATCACCGTACAGACCTGGCAACATTACACATGGTGACTTCAAAGCAGGTGTCTCACGGTCTTGTGCAACTGCAAAGCATCTGCTTTAACTAACACCATGTCAATCGTAGAACAGCTAGCTCTATATGCCTACCTGTGCTTTGGATGGCATGAATCTGACTACCTTTGCCAGGCGCAGCCTTCCATCGATCAACTGCACATGTCATTGTCATAAAACTCGCAAGGTGAAAACGCAACATGAACTTACACCATGCACATGCAAAGAAATAGCGCAGACGCACAACTTAGGGCGTGAAATGTGTATGCCTAGGCTACTTACACAGCGCAAGCCGCCTTTCAAATACAAGTCAAATAATTGGCTGTACATATCACAAAAGCCTTCAGTTCTAAACTCAGCACTCTGTCTGCATTGCAGGTTGTACTTAGGCCTTTACATCACTGTTGTGGATGTTGCATACACTAGACGCACTANTGGTCTGCTACTGAACTGTAAGCTGGCACTCTGTCAACCTGATCATGACGTCTGCTTGCAGTCTCAAAATGTCTCATGAGAGATTCAAGCGCCTGTCCAGAGAATCCAAGGTGTGCATGGTGCACAGTGCCAAGCTGTTAGCTATGCAGCCTGTTTAGACCTGCATTCTCCCCACAACCAGTTTGTGCATGCTTGCAAAGCCAACATACAGTTGCTGTCTGTGTGCAGTTTTTTCACTGTGCCATGGTGAAAGTATCCTCTTTGCATATGTACATGTCCAGTCATATGGGCCATGTTAATGATGTTTTTTTTTGGTTGTCACCACATGCCTTCCAGTGCAATTGAGCCATGCACAGGCCATCTCTCATGTTGCGCATGTACTTTTGCTATGCTTATAAAAAAATTTCTTGTGTTTTCTCATGTTGCACATACCTACCAACTACAATTGCAGGTTCTGAAGATTGTGTGGCATGCAGATGTTCAATGAACAGAGCCTGAACTTTCAGGAGAAAATCATGGAGCGATCAGGCCTTGGTGATGATACATACCTGCCTCATGGTATGCCAAATCCAGTGGCACCTTCATGCATNGGAGGGACACTCAGGTTCTGATTGGCACAGCATTTTTACAACCAGGCCATTCATCATGATATACTCTCATTCGAAAGCAAGGAAATCCAAACTCGCGACTACAACTGTGTCACATATCACTCTGATGCCTGCCGATGTACTGAGATCGCTGCACTATCAATCGTTGAACAGCTCATCGATGACAATGCACAGCGCAATCATGAAAGCAAAGTCTGTGCCTGGAGACACCCGCAGCGCATAGCTATTTTTACCAGAGTACTTCTCAGAACTAGTGACGCTCCGCATGACCTGCAAACAGAAGCCACACAATGAGACATGTCGGATACACGGCGCATGGCACCACAGAACACCATACAGCGGTGCCCTGTTGACGGGCTACATGCAATGCAAGGCCTGTGCAGCAACCATATATGCATGCCTACNTGAAAGTAGCTTATAGTGCTGTGACTTGTAGTGCTGTGACTTGTGCTTGTTACATGCACTTCTCCTGGCAAGCATGCAGCATGTTTCTCAAAACTTTTGCTGTGTGACCTTGTCCATGCACAGCTTGAACTGTTGTGTGTTGCATCGACACATCTTGCCTGCCAAGTCAGGCAAGGTTACCAAGTTGGTTCCCGCCACACTGCTGTGTTTGATCCACATCTGACAAGACATGCACCAGGGGCTGCATCCAGATAGCAAGCAGCTTGCCAAGTAGCTCATAGTCATCTTCGATTTGGCACATACAATGCATGCTGGACATGCATCTGAGAGCAAGAACAGTCTGAATGCTGCATAGCCTGGGGTTCTGCCTGCAGCAATTCTTCCTTGTTCAGCCACACGCAACATGTGTGTCAAGTCTCACGGGTCATCACAAGCTGCTTGCTGCCCATAGCATGATATCTGCAAGAGTGACTTTTGCAACAGGCAGGGGTCAACAAGTTGGCATGATTGACGACATCNTCATTGACAGGGTCTGAAATTGCAAGGATCTGCTGGCCCACTTTGACACCTGCCTGCAAGTGGAAGCTCTGTGAGTGACAAGGTGGCATGTTGATCCAGCAAACAATCAGGCAAGCAATCAAGCGAACAGGATCAAACGCAAGACATCATGTCAAATTATACAAATGGCATGCGTGAGTTTGTCCTTGTGGTCTGGTATGTATAGTCAGCTACATGTGCTAGTTGTTGCACATGCTTGTTGGCGTCGCAAATGCAGCATCAGTTAGAGATGCTTGCCCAACTAGTCTGCACCATGCTGTGACTNCACAATTGCTTGCTTTCGCTTTCTGGCTTGTGCCGCTGAGGACAGCTTATTGAATGTGTTCTGGCACTGCGTTCGGATTGCGTGCAGGTCACTGATGTTTGCCAGCTGCAAGTGAGCAGGGTTCAGCCATTTCAAATATAATCTAGACCTGTACTCATGCTGAACTTCTGACACGGGCGGCTTCTGATCCTTAGCTGTCAGCGTGTATGTTTGCATCAGGCTTTTTCCACACTAAATTGCTGCTCACCCGTGAGATGGCTCTGTTGAATGCTCATGAAGATGAACTATCAACATACCGTAGCGAATTTAAGTATGGTCGCCTTCTAAATATGGTCGGCACCATTTGGGAATTGTTCAGAAATGGAAATGGTCGTTTCCCGCTCTGTATTTACTTTATATATGGTCGGCACTGGTTTCGTACCGTTTTCGCACGTTTTCGTACCTTTTCGCACCCTTTTCGCACCGAGATTTAGTATCTTTTGTAGGAAATTCTACAGTTCTCCCCTACTGAGTACAGTGGAATCCAAAACTAATATCTTTGACCTTGCTTTTGCCCTTACGAGAGTCGTCAAGAGCACATCACCAGGCGGTCTAGCACAACCGCTACCTGCCGGGCAAGGTGTGCGGGGTAGCCAAAAAGTCACCGCGAACAGTCATCAGTTCGGAGGACATCCTGTGATGAAACAACGGTGATCAGTCAGTCAGTGTCGCCTACAGACACTACAGCCGACGACTCAGGTCTTACGTCGCAACCTGCCTGCGGTATGAGCGCTTGTGTGTTTGTTCAGGCGAGCACTGCACAAGAGTTCAGTAGAGCGCTTGGCGATACTTGCTATGACACCTGCTGAGGGCCGGGTGCTGTAGCAGGCAAGCAGAGTCTCCTGTGGGCACGCTTGCTCCAAGCCTGGCGTTGGACAGCAACGTGGACAGTCCCTCTCATTCGCGTGTATTGTAAGTGCCTGACTTTCGGTGGTATGAGACTGACGGGTCTCATGCATAGCAAGCACCTGCAAGCCTAATTCACAGCTGTCCTGTGCAACATTAACTGTGTACAAGGCTTATGCAGGATGATGTCCAATGTAGAAATGGCATGGGCTCAGCAAGACAGGAGGCGACTTCTGTACTTTGACATTCGTGCTCAAAATCTAGAGCACTGTCATCAGTATTATGAACAGCATCTTGGCATGCGACTGTGCCGGAGGGTTGGGTCACTGCAAGAGGGCCAGTTTACCATGGTGTGCGGTTTTGGTGAGTGTATCCACGCGATTGAACGGCAATGCACATGCGGTGATCAGACAAAGCTGCCAGTGAATTGGTGCACAGCCTACTTCCAAATTTCAGGATTCTGCTTGCTACTTTACAATTGCTGCCTTGTCAAGCTTTGCAGCATACTGCTGCATGAGGCTTCAGGAGCAGCTCATCTTCGTTTGCAATGTCCTGCATTGCATTTGAGAGTGAGTCAACATAATTGGCTTGCAGTGAAGTTGCCCTCATTTGCTTTGCAGGCAGCCAGAGACACAACGTCACTCTCCATATGCACAACGATGAAGCCAGGTCAAACGTCAATCATGGCAGAGCATTTGGCCACTTTTCCTTCTCGTTTCGTGGCTTGCGGGTAGCCAAGCTCATTGAAGACATGGAGCTGACAGGTGTGAATAATCTACAAACACTTCAGGGACAAGCTGCAAGGGTTTTGCTTGCAGCAGCTCTGCTTTTTGCCTGCCTCAGGGTGCTGGTGACGGGCCATCTCAGCATGTGTGCCTCAGCAGTACTCAATTTTTCTGATATGGCAATGAGTCGCCGTAGTTGTTTGACCTGTGTGATCAGCTGGGTGTCCTAACTGTTGATTTTAGCGGGGACAGCCCTCAGTGGTGCCGTCACAAATCTCAACACAAGTTGCTACAGAGTCCTCCTCTGACCCATGACTTTGTGAGTTGCTGCCTTTATGCAGCAATTTGCAACTTCTGTATAGCCCTGCGTGCATGATCTGGCCTAGCGCACATAGCTAAGACATTGTAGACAAAATTGGGTATTGACAGGGGCCTGCGGCATAGCATGCGATACAAAACAAGTCAGCTTTTGTGATTCTGTGCACACATGGAGATTGACAACCCTGGCTTGACAAAACCACACGCATCCAACCCCCAACGCAAATGCATGAAATGGAGAGATGCACTTGTCATGCATCAAGTAGCTCTTTGTATACAAACACTGCAACTTGCTCTATCACAGGGTCAAACCTTGCCACAGTGTTGCATGTTGGAATGCATCCTGTCAGACTCTAATTCCAAGATTGTGAACTTGAACTAGTCCAGACTTCTCAATTCACCGTCCCCCAAAAAACCGCTTGCAGGCATGGGGACTGTGCTCACAGTAGAGGAGTACTTGGCCAGGGATGTGGAGTCACTGCACCTGGGCCGGGATGCAAACAAGCTGGCTGTACTTCAGGATCCTGCAGGCTACTGCTGGGAAGCCCTGGAACGAAATGACAGACAAGTCGCTGAGCCTCTGTGCAAGGTTTGTGACTTCCTGCATGCACTGTTGTACCTTACACCAATGTGAGATGCTGTGAAGCCCTGGAGCGGTATGAGAGACAAGTGGCTGAGCCTCTGTGCAAGGGTTGTGACCTCCTGCATGCACTGTTGTAATTTGGATGCAGGTGAGATGTTGTGACAGCAGACAAGTCAGTCAGCTCCTCTGTGAGCCTTGTGCCCTCCTGCACTCAAGGCGTTTATCATCTGTGTGTGTGATCATGCAGAGAGTTGTCACAGTGTGCAGAGTTCCGGTGGTAGCAGAAAGTTGCCAAACTTGATATGCTGACCACATGTTGATTGTGTGGTACAGCTGTGTTGTGGTGGCAGTGCATCACACTGTGCAGCAGTGCTGCCAACATTGTTGAGTAGCAAGCCTATATGCACCATGCAGGCTAACCCGTTGCATGCCATGCTATGACAGGTCATGCTGCGGGTTGCTGGCGATCTGGATACGCACATCAGGTTCTACACTGAGGTACTGCCAACTGCTGTCACGTCAGCAAGCAACATGCACAATCTGCGCAGGAAGTACATGTTGTCGCATTGTGCATGGCATGCCATGCATGCAGCAGAGCACTGCTCGACGTATCTGTTTGGTTGCAAATGGTGAGATTCTTTCCTTCATTGAGTTGGTACCCTTGAGTAAGTAAGGGCTGCCTGCTGTGCTGCTCAGCATGTCACAACCCAAACACAGTATCAGCAATAGCTTTGCATAGCTGTCCTGCTGGCTGTGCGTGTCATCATTTGTCATTGTCATCTCATGGAGATTATGATAGAGTGTCAGGACATACCCGAGCATCTGCAGATAAGCGTGCATCTATACACCCGGGCAATGCAACTTGCCTGTCACATCCATGACTGCTGCAGATCCATCTTTTCCCAAGTTGCCTGCCCCTCACCCTCTTTTAGAAGAAAAACTGGCTGTGCAAGGTGCCAATACTCCTGCAGCTGCAGTGTCCAGTAGCAGTGAAGACTGATTCTGAACCTGCAGATTCTGGGGATGCATCTTGTGAGAAAGGCATCTCTGGGACCACAACAGCACGAATGTGCTTACATGAGCTACAAGCACTGCGAGCAGGATAGTACCTGGTTCGAGCTACTTCTGGCCGATCCGTCCAAGGTGACTTCTGCAATTCTTCTGCTGTCACCCCTGCATACTGTCACTGCTTGTACGAAGTCTGTGCAGCAACCAGCTCAAGAGGGCCCAGGGTACCCATTGAGCAGTGTTGGCCTGTGGTGGACCCCACAATTTCCATGCAAGCACTGTAAATTAGGCACAGGCTGATCATGCAAATGCACAACATGCCTGGCTCTGGGGCCACAAACTGCCCAACTAACCACTAACCAATCAAGTGTTTCCTGTGGTTGTTGGCATCATAGTCATACACAAAAAGGTTGATCAACCACAAAAGCGCTTTTTGACCAGACCGTAGTTACATCGCTACGGTGTGCCAATACACAGTACAAAACGCTGTTACCAGCCGTAGTTACGACCATCTATGGTAGTTGAATGAAATCAATCACAACAGGGCCCGACCTTATATAAAGTTTGACCTTCATTGATATGACCATGGTATAGACATTTCATTTACATGATGAAGAGTGACCTTGCTTCCGCACCGTTCATGAGCATGTGCAGGTGGTTGACAGGGGCGATGCCTTCCAGTACACAGCGCTGGCAACCCGTGATGTTGTGAAAACAGCAGAGGCCATAAAAAAGGCAGGAGCTCCTATTGTTCGGGACGTCGGCTATTTGCCAGGAACAGAAATCACCGCCGTTGTAACACAGGACCCCTCTGGGTGGCAGTTTGCCTTGATCAGCGAGACAGACTATTTGAAAGACATCAAGCAGCGCCAACAAGTGCAGTAACGATGCTTCTCAGGAAGGCCAATGTCGCTCAGCTCACGTATTGTGTTGCTGTCAGTCAGGACAGCAGTCATTCCACCTCAGTGTTGGGTGTAGTACATTTGCAGCCCCAAAGTTTGCCTCACGCATGTCACAGAACACCGCCTACAAGAAAATTGGGAACTGTAGAGGACGAGGCAAGTTTACTGCCACCCTATCAACATTGCATGTATATATGAGGGTATTGGCTGCCCTTATGCATTCAGTGTCCATCAATCTCAGCTTCTGTTTAATGTTTGGTATGCACACTCAATGCTGATATGAGCATGTTGCTCATTTCATTTGGTCAGCTTATTTAATGGGATCCCAGATATTGTCAATTGGCATATTTTTCCTTGCAGACTTTGATGTGAATTTACTTGCTGCTGTGTGGCTACATTGCCAGTTTTCCTCATACAACTGCCAGGGCGTCAGGTTGCCAGTGTGGCAAACGATATAGGGGTTGTGCTTATACTTGGCCAGCTAAACAGCACCATACTAGATGTACATCTGCTGAAATCCTGGCCATCCCAGCGACAGGCCAAATTTGCACATCTCTCCCAGTCTGGTGCTGTGCAATCCGCATGCCATTGGGCAGGATGCAGTACCATACCTCAAGGCCATCGGCTGCAGCTGGTGACACTTAAAACGCTGTGATGCATAGGGACCTTTGCAGGAGGAACAGATTATTGTGTATCCTGTCATGTGACACGGCTGAAAAGCCATCATAAGACGAAAAACACTAGGGTACATAACAACTCTCAGGCAAATCCTTCATCAACACCATGAAGCATATGGTTGCTGGCACCCTTTGTTGTGTATCACACAGATACTTGCTTTCCCAGCTCAGACCCTACACTTCTGTCAGGCTTTACAGTTGCTGCATCAGGCTTGATCTTACTTGCGTATTTACTCTCCTGCAATACATCAATGCCGTAGGCTGCTCGCAGCACAAACAACGCTGTGTCGTAGCTGCTCCAGTAGCCAAAGTGCGCTTTCAATGCAGCCAGATAGGCGCTCTCGGTTGGAGAGTCCTGCAGGACAGGAGGGTTGTAATGGCTACCGCACCCTTTCAGCAGCATGCCACCAACAAATCACTCACAAGGTACCAAGAGAAGATTGAAAAGAAGCTCCACAACCCTGCCGTGATTGCATCTCGGCATCCCAGACTTGACAGTGCAGATGCACAAGGCACTCATGGGCTGCAGGGGCTGCAAGTGCAACACAACGCATAAAACAAATTGGACATACAGATCAAGCAAACTGGACAGAGGAAAGGATGCTCTCTTTCCTTGAGGCTTAGAGGATGCTTGAACTCCCGTTAAGCACCCCACATGATCTGCAAACAAATGCACGCAGGGAGTAGCCTTTCGGAATCATGGACCTGTGGGCTGGTTCACATTGCTGAACCTGTGCTGCTTGCCAAATGAGGCATCACATCCAATCAAAATGCATCAGTACAATTGTGCTGTTGGGTATACCTGAAGCACAAAGTCAATCCTGCCTGCTGCAGTCCTCCTTTCAGACAGGGGGTCTGCCGTGGTGTCATCTGCCCTGCTGTGGGCAGCGGCAGGGGCCACACCATTGCCATCTGTCAAACGCCAAATGGCTGATTTGGTGCCGTCTTGTTTGGAGTCCACATGTGCCTCATCAGCAGGTGTGCCTTCTTCATCAGAATCCTCTGTAGCACAGTACAGGATATTGCATTGTGCCTGATAGCCACAATCTGAATGCAGGAGGTCCTCACAGTGCCATTGACAGGTGCAACACAACTGCAGGCGAGATGGCTTGGTGTGAAGCAGTCACAGGTTGCATCTACAAGTTGTGTATGAATGCTGTGGTGCCATCATGCAGCAGTCATAGGTTGCATCTACAAGTTGGCTATGAATGCTGTGGTGTCATCAGGAACCTTCTGACGCCTCAGGCCTGCCCTTGTTGACAATAGCGGCAAGGAGACAGCCTTTTGTTTGTCACAGTCACAGGTCGTGACAGTCACATGTATGACTCACTGTGTTGTTCCACACGCACTGACTGGAACAGCGCTGTGTCTATCAGCACCGTTCACAAGACTGCAACAGCAAGTGTCAAGTGATGAGTTGAGTGTCACCTGGCAGGTCTTGCTCATCGCTGTCTGCAGTGGTTCCGGATCCAGGCATGCCAGCAGGGGGCGCTTTGCCCGGCTTGGGCTGTGCTGCAGCTGCACGCCCCATGTAGCCCGCAGCAACCTGCAAAGCAGCACTTTTCTCCCATGCTATATATGTGTGTGTGTGTTACTGTTATAGCATTATATATATAACAATGATATAACACATATATCATAACCATACCGTGCATGATGTTTCTACTTGTGACACCTAGTGTGGCTTAGTGTGCATGCTGTGTGTGGGTCTGACTGCTGTGGTCACCTTGTAGCACGCAACAGCTGACAGTGCTGGTTGAGCAGTGGTGTCTTTGCTGCTGCATATGCACAGGAATTCCATGTTGGGAGGACGTGTTACTGCCTGCTCTTCACAGTCACGTCGTTATTGCTTGTGTATGCAGGCCTGCATGCACCAACCAAACAAGCGGGTGTGCATGCTGGACATACTGCTCTTCAGGGTGGTGTACCTTTTGGGCATGTCCCACTAGCTAATGTTATGTGCCAAAGGTGGCTGCATGAGCACCAGCTCAAGGTGTGTGCACAAAGCAAAGGCATAAGCACGTGCTGAAGCCACATGCATGTCCACTAGCTAACGGCATGTGCAAAAAGTCAAGGCATGTGCACCACCTCAAGACACGTACACAAAGTGATGGCACATGTCCATATGCAATCAACCAGCATGCACATTATTTATGGTGTACATTTGACATGGTATACATTATACATGGTGTACATGAGACATGGTGTACATTTGACATGGTGTACATTATACATGGTGTACACTTTACATGGTGTACATTATACATGGTGTACATTATACACGGTGTACGTTGTGAGGGCATGTGCATGCAACAGGCATGTGCAGGGGTGGCTGCACCTTCATGAAGGAGGCTTTGCTGATGGCAGAGGCAGCCTTGGAGACAGACCCACCCCAATCCTCCGCAAACTCTGCTACCCCTATGTGGATTCTGCGGCCGCCTCTGTAGTAGGGCGCAAACAGGGGTTTCCGCCTCTCAGCCCCTTCCACTATCAAAGGTTCCATCCTGCATGTATGCTAGAACAACTTGTATGGTGTTGACAAGTATGCACAGCACTTTGAGGTGAGTGCAACTGGCAGCTCAACAGACTGTTTTGCCATGGCAGACATTGTTGAACAGCAAGCTGTCTGAGGCTAGTGCTGTTTGTATGTGGAGCATTTGCTGGCGGGCAACACTTCTGGCAGGTCAAGGTTCAAAGCCTCAGACAGTAGCTTGGCAGAAAAGAAAAGTCTACGCCATGAGGCAGTTCAACCATGCCATGAGGCATGGCTGAACAAAAACGTCTCATCCCCCTAATAGATTGGCACCATATGCCCTGCTGACCCTCGTCAAGCATTGCAGTACGCAGGGTGTTGTTGCTGGAACAATGACTCATCGCAAGCTGAGCATGCCAACCTACGGCCTTGACGCTACATGTTACAATCTGCAACCTGAGTCGACATGGCAGGGGCCCTGCTACTAGCTGCGGCAGGAATGGAGTCAGACAGCTGCACTTGCAGACGCTCAGCTAGGTGCACGTTACTGCATGACATGTATGCCAACAGGGCAACACTCTGAATCAATCTGTACATTGTGTCACATCATTGCTTGCACATTCTGATGAGCTTGCTGCGTTTGTACCATGGCTTGCACGCACGACCCATTTATGCCCAATTGTCATGCCGCACAGTGTAGCAGCTCAGGGGCAAAACGCTTCTTTGCTGCATAGCCAGCGGGCAAATGTGCATTTACGGTGTGTCGCTTTAGGTCAATTGCGATAAGTAGGTCCCCCACCTGTAACTAGCAGACTGCCAACAGGCAACTCAAACATGAGTCCTGCAGTGTTGGAGTATTGCTGGGCTGCAGTACTCAGTACCAGACTGGTAGGAGGTATGTGGTGCAGCAATCAGCACATGAGCTTCCTACAGTTGCAGCGCCACTGAGGGCACTTCAGTACCTTACTCATATGACAACCTGGTTGGTCACTTGGTGTAATAATGAACGCAGTGGCATGTGCCATTGATCTCCAGGCTGGCATGTGTGAGACACAAGCTGCTCGTCAGTTCTAGTGGCATACATGCAGCAGAGGCATCAATGCAAGGAGGGGTGGGCAATGTACCGGTAGGCGACAGGGTCATAGGGCTGATACAAGTTGTACATGCGTCTGGCAGCAGGCAGCCCATCAGGGGTTGTGCTGCGTGAAGCTGCAGCCTGTGCTGCGGGGGCACTTCCCAGCGCCCTGCCCTTGCCAGGGTCCATGCCCCTCAATGCCAGAAACAGACCCAATGGTGAACCTGCAGAAGGCACTGTATGTGGAGGAAGCATTTTCCTCCTGCTTTGTTAGTCTCTGCCTGATTTCATGACCAGACTTGGCAGGAATCCCATCTTCAGCTTGCAGTGCCTGAGCATATGTGTAGCACGTACCAAGGGTACTCATCAAACGTACACACAGGGGGCGCACTCAAATTGCTGAGGCACACTTCGTATTTTGTACAACCTAAAACACACCGTCAGGTGGAGCCGCATCACCGAATACTTCTGCCATGTAATGTGTGCCATGGCACAAGCTTGCAAGAAAAACCAAAGCAGCTGCTGAATTGTCACACATCATGCATCAGTCCATCACACATGCTGGTAAGGGTTGTATTCATCAAGATGCAATCTGATGCAATTTGATGGTTGTGTGNAGGCTGCACTTTATGATTCCTGCAGTTGAATTTGATTTGAATCCTAAGCAGCACCAGTCACATGTAACTCTGGCTACAGGTCTAGGGCACTCTGTAGCTGTTCATGTTGGTGTGAGGACAGCAGCAACACCTTCTATTTATGGATGACATTTATGCTTGTTTTCATGACTACATGTGATTGCGTGGATGAGTAGGCTACATATGGCTAGGCAATGGTTTGCACTCATATTGTGGTTTGATTTCTGCATGTGTCATGCATGATGACATGCCATGATTACAGAGCCAAACCACTGACTCATGCTGGCAGCTGATTCATATCTGGGCTGAAAGTCTTTGTGTGCTCTTCAGTCGCCATTTGCAACATGCAACAGCATTAGCATTGTTTTTGAAATTTTGCATTGCTGACAGCGCTGAACATGACTGCGCAGCTCTCGCTATGACAATCCTGATTGCAGTGACGTTTCGTGACTTACATTCCCCCAGACGTCCCAGATGGGGTAGAAAATTATACAATCAATGCTATTTGGCTGCTTACCAGCTTGTTCTTCAGCCTAGCCAGGTCAATGTCCTCAAAGAATGGTCTCAGAATCTCGTCACTCATGACTCGCATGTAAAACACTCTCACTGCGGCCATCACCATTCCCTGCAGAACAAGACAAAGAAGATGACCACAGGTTTTAGCTGCATGCACACTAAAAGGTGACTACATGTGGTGGCAGGGGTTTTCAACTATCTTTGGTCATACACATAATTACTCATACACATAATTACAACAACAGTAAAAGCAAGATTGAAGTCACAGAGAGGAACAGGCAAAGACTTTGTTTATAATTTCAGCTGAGGCTGACTACCTACTAGGCATGTCTTGTCTAGACTTNTATGCGTTGTGTCATGAATGGATGGATGCAAGCACACGGGCGGTCACATGCAGTTGCTGCTGGATGAGTTGATGCAGGTCATTATGGATGCATGCTGTCTGCTATAAGTGGGGGCACAGGCCGTGCCGTGTGCGTATGAAATGTTGCATAAGTATTGCACATGCAGTCCCTGGACTGGCGTCGCTGCTGTTGACTGAGCAGGAGCTGATTGACGGAAAGTGTCCTGGAGGATTTCAATGTTTCTCAAGACCAGTGCTTGTCCAACTTCGCGCAATGACTACCTCTTGGCGTCAATGACACAACCTCTGGCGTGGCATCAGCAGGCTGCAGAGCTTGCTGCTCAGCTGTAGCTCCGTTCTTCTGCCTCTGTCGTGCCATGCTGCAGCCAAAACTGAGCGCCTGCCCCAGAAGCTCATCGGCTATTTCTGTCAGCGCAGTCTCCACCTCAGGTTTCAGGTGCAGCTTAGGACCTCCCACTCTGTTCAGCATATGCTGGAACCCCTACAAAACAAACATGCTGGGTTGTTGTCACTGAGGTTGTTGACTGCACAATCGTACGTGTTGCAATGCCTGCAATGCCTGCAGGCAACAGCTAATCAGCAATCCTCTGTTAGTGTAGGATTCACCTGAGGCTCCAAGTGCAGCTGAGGTACTCTCACTCTATATGACACGTGCTGCAGGCTTTCAAGGTCTGGGCTGTTTAATGCATCAAAGTGCAGAGACTTGATGTGTTGTATCCCAGAGCAGCCAGAAAGAATTGATGTCAGTCCAAGATATGCCTCAGGCNGGCTGATTACTCCTTCAGGTTTTTGGGGCTTGCCTGCCTGCTGTGGACGTTGTCAATGCCCGCCAAACAACACTGCCATGGCATTCTAAACCCATCACAAAGCAACTTTGAAAACCCTACGGGACCTGGGCGATTAGTCATGCAGCCTCTGTGGGGGCTTGTGTGCCTGCTGTGGATGCAGTCAAGGCCCGCCTCACAGCAGCAGCTCGAGCTTTGTGCAGCTCAGAGACAGCAGGCCTCTTGTATGGCCGCACCACTTCACTGCCATAGCCTGGCACATACAACTGCCTGCAGAGCAACATAAGCCAGTTTAGTGTATCAGCGTGAAACAGATTGTAGTCATGCTTTGACACATAGATTCTTGGTGGTTTGCTACTTAAAAAGCAAGCAACAAACCGACGATTTGTCAAAGCATTGTGCAAGCTGGGCGGGCAACCGCAATATGCATGCACGCCTCTGTTCAGACAATCAAACGCTCTGTGAAGGCTGACAAGGTTTGGGTGAGGCTGTGAAGGCTGCTTGTCAGCCTTCACACAGCCCAGCAAATGAGCATCCTGGCACACACCAGCTTGTCTGGGAATCCTAGTGCCCTGCTGGTTGGGGTTGAGGTTCTAAACCCTGAATCTGAGCGCTAGAGACCTTGCAGGCATTTGCATTGGCATGACACAGTGCCAATGCTGGGATGGACTTAGTCATAGTACAGAGCACCAACCAGCTGTGTTCCAGAAAGGCAGCCACATCAGCAGGCTGCAGAGCTTGCTGCTCANGTCCTTGTCTTCTGTTCTTGTCTGAATGGTATGCAGGATGGCGGCTAAGCTCCAATATGATGGCTTCAACCTCATCAGCTGCACCAACACCTCCAGACCACCTGCAATGCAGCAATCAAGTGACGGGCACTGCACAGTGAAATACAACAGCATAGGGCTCATTAGCTTTGTACGCGAGCTTGGGAAAGTTGTTGAGGACTGCCATATGTAAAGTTCCAGAAGGTCCAGACACATTGCCTGCAGATGCGTGCATGGCCTGCGCTTGAATCACTCACAGGTAGCCTGAAGTCACATGCGTCTTGACAGAAGTCACTCCTCAACATGGGATAAATATTTACAAGGTGTGTAAATTGCAGTAGCGTAGCTAGGCTGCTCTCCCTAAGCCAGCGGCGGCATTAGATATGCATGCAGCCCACATCAAATGCATGCAACAAATGTGATGCTGTACATTCTGTATACAGATGCCCAGGATTTACATGTAAAATCATTTTCAGAACTGCCTTGATTTCACTCACCTCGACTGCAGAAGTTAGACAACACTGAGCTGCCTTTGATGTTACGCAGTACATGAAAAAGAACACGCACTGTTGAGTCTTGCATACAGATAAAGGTGTATGAGCCATGATCCAGGCTGGCGCACTGTAGCTGTGCTTGCAGCAGCTGCACTGATGTTTGCATCACCGCTTCGTAAAGCTGGTCAGTGTCCGCTATGCTGCTGCTGCCTGGTAAGCTAGGTGAGTCTGACTGTGTGTCCGTTGCTAAGGGTCTGTCTACCTGCGAGCTGTGGATGCTGGACTCCAGAAAGTCAATGATCTGCATCAGAATAGCGTCCCGCCCATGCAGGGGTGCAAGAGGCTGTATCAGCNATTTCCCAAGCTGTGTAGAGCGCTGTGGTGATCATGTGAGTGTATATAAGACATCCACATGTATGGTGTTGTGCTATGCAGAGGGAGCTTTCCACATTAAGGACAGAGCATGCCAACAATATTGAAAACCTCACTGAGCTGCAACAAGACACAAATATGGAAGCTATAACGCAACACAACTTGCTTCAGTCTGCTTTGGACTCCTCACAGGAGGCCAAACAGGTTGCGCAAACACGATTGCAGCAGGCACAGGAGGCAGAACAGCAGCTTAGCAAGCAGCTTGAGTCTGTCACTCAACAAATGGCAAAGCTTCAGTACTCCCTGACCATAACAGATTCCAGTCATGCTAAGGAGCTGCAGGTAATTTGTGGTTATGCAGCAACAACTTTCTGTAGCTAGGCAACAGCCTGCTTCAAATGCCAAATGCTTGCACAGTAAAACCTCATGACAAAACCATAGCATGTTTTGCATAAATCATATATGAGAAGCTGCAGAGTGAAGCATGCAATACTGCCTTTCCTACAGGCTGAAAAGGTCGAGGTCGACAACACCAGGAAGTTTTTGAATGCCAGAATTGATACCTTGACAAGTCAGGCCTCAATGAGGCATGAAGAACTCAAGACGCTGCAAAGCAAGCTGACGCAGGAGCGGGCTGAGAGCTGCCGGCTGCAGTGTGCTTTGAGTGCTGTTAGCTGGAGATATGAGGTCAGTCGTGGCTGCTGTCTCTCTGCTGTAGGCAAGTCTGTGCTTTTTCTGAGAGTACAGTTTTGCCTTGTGAGCATGCATGTCACATACATCAGCTTTGTTCAGGTAGTGCACGACCTCAGTCGAGATCTCAAGCTGCTGATGACTGGCCAGGGCCCAGATCACATCCTAACCCAGCAACACTCACACTGACATAATCATATGTCATTGTACATGTATTGTTGCCATGCATGTTTGTGCAACTGACCTTGATGCGCTGTTGCAGGCAAAGTGTGGAAAGATCAAGTCATTGGGCAAGATGCTTGACAGCCAGCACCTCCAGACAGATGCCGTGCTGAGTCAGCTGCACGAGCTGCGCCACTGTGTGATTGCTGGCAGGATCCCCCCACCTGGTTTGTTGACTCCAGCTCTGCCCCCGTCTCAGCCAGCCCCACCCCCTAAGCAATCTGCTCCACCCCGACCTCCTCCTCGTCCTGCACACCTGCCACTTCAGACAAGTCTGCCAGCTGCTAACAATCATCCTCTGCAATCCTTGGCTGCTGATACCAAGCTTCAGCCCAACTTCAACTTGAGTGCTGCTAGCCTCACAGTGCGTGGTGCTGCTGCCACGTCACAGCCCTTCTACCCCCGCAAGCAAGGCAAGATATCTGACAGATGCATTGGTGACAACAGTGTTGCAAAGGNCTACGGCCATACAGGTCCAAAGTATGGGTCATGTTGGGCAGTCCCCGCAGCCGTGCAAATTTGCTGTTCACCTCCTTCACCTCACCTTCCACCTGCAGTATGCAGGCTGATTTACATACAGCTTTGCCGGCAGTAGGAGCCCTCCTGACTGAGTGCTAGCCTGGCCATTCAGTGATGCATACACAGCAGCTACTTGTGCTGACAACAGTGTGTGCGCCCTCATGCTACAGACTGTTGTTGAAGCCCATAGGTACTGGTCAACAGGGCCTGCATCAAGCACTGCATGCGTGCAAGTTACTCACCGCTGGCTGCTTGCTGTTGCCAAATAAATGGTGGCTAGAAGAAGATGCCTTGTCTCCAACCTCCCTGTGACATCACTCAGTCCTTAGAAACATAAACATTGCACAAGCACGGCTAAGCACAGCGCCAAGCAAATTTTGTTCGAGGTAGATACCTGAATTTGTACAGTATGGAAATGAGCTGCTCTGGCTGCACAGCAAACGTCAGCTATGTGCCGGTATGTGACCTTTGCCTCTGTTGTATGTTATCTTTGCCTCTATTGTACTGCAACCTTTGCCTCTGTTGTACAGTCAACGTACAGGTGATAGCAGGGACAAGATGCTGTCAGCTGATGCTGGATCTGGCCATGCCCTGACCTGTGAGTTACAGGCTGTGACTGCCACCATACAGGTGGTAACGGTCTACAGGTGTTATTATCTGTAATTGTGAGCATGATGGCTGTGTTCCCAATCAGTGAACAACGATGTGTACTGACATGTCCAATATCAGTACACGCGAAACGTGTGCATCAGTTGACAGTGTTTAGCTTTGTAGCTGTTGCACCCCTACATGGTGTACATTCCCATGCAGTACAGCTCTACTCAACTGTGGGTAAGTCTGTGAAAGTCAGGCCTAGAACTGCCCCATGCATGAGCATTTGGTTGCATGTCAATGCAAGCATGGTGTCATGCCATTGACACCTTACTGCATCTCTCANGGTTGCCAGCATTGCTCAAGATCAGCGCGTGCTTGCTCTGACGTTTCCAATCTGCTGTCACGCCAGCAGCTTGATCTGCACTCATCCATTGATGATGCTCAGTGCAAATATTCTACATGTGTTTGATCAGCAACAGTCTGCCTTCACATGCATGTGCATGGCATGCCAGAGAGGCTGGGCCCTCTCTGCCTTGTTGAGAATGCAAAGCCTATGTATGTGNGAGGTGGAGGAGTACTGGTGGTCACTGCCTCCCCATTTTCCCCTCTCCACCTTAATCTCCTGTGAAGCTTTTATGTGTTAAGCAGGTGTGGTCAAGATGAGGCGTGGACAGGTGGCCACATTCATGCTGCAAGTGCGCAGCATGGCGGATGTGTATCAGGCCTTCCACCAGTTTGCCACCGTCATCACCGCCAAGTAGGCCCCGCACGCTCACACTTACACGCATTGCTGGTCAAGTCTCATCGCAATGAGGCCATGTCTGATCATCATCAATGCAATAATGGTCATGTCATGCAATCACGGGTCATGTCATGCAATCATGGCCAGGCTTGGGTCGTTTTGGCATACAGCGGACCTCCAGTTTGCTGCAGCAAAGCTAATGGTGGCAGGGCTTGACACAGCTCGCCAAGGTTGTGATGCGAACCTGTGAGCAGTGCAATCTTGTGCACCACAGCGACATAGAGACCCTGTCAAGATGACTCCAATCCCGGTGAAGTAAGCCTTCCACAAAGTGGCATTGACTTGAATCAGTGCGTGGAAGGCGTACTTTTCTGGGATTGGAGTCCTCTCAACAGGGTCTTTGAAGCTGCGGCACATAAGTTTGCACTGCTTGCAGGCCTGCACCACATGACTGAAGTGGGTCCCAACTGCCCTACTATGTCCAGGTCACNGCAGGTAACATCCAAATTGTGACATGCCAACATATACTCAATACGGTCTTCACAAACAACAGCTTGATGTGGATGCTGTTGGTATGTGCAGATCAGACTCCTGCTCGAGGGTTGCTGGCACCACATGCTGCTTGGGAGAGCATGTGAGGCCAATGTCAAGCCAGGCTTTAGTGAATTTGCATATACAGCACACAATCACCTCATCAAGTGATACAGCTTCACCCTGATTGGTTGTTATGGTAGCATGCTGGGCATCTAGGCCATGCTCTGAACCATACATGACCCTGACAGGTGTTCATGAGTGTAGTGTCTGCTGACCAGCAAAGCCCCCTGTATCCCGCTGTTGAAACCGGATTATGGAGGGTGTGCAACAGTTGATTGTGCAAGCTACTAAACAAATGCTCTCACAGGCATGCATATGGCACTGCGCCATGGTGAGCATGGACTTGCATCCATGTCATGCCCAGCTGCCCTTCTTTTTGTTTTCTTTAGCAGGTATCCTTGACAAAGCATACACCAACAACACTCCTGCAAATGCTCCTCCCAGATGAGCGATGTGGCCAACCTGCACACCTGCTATGGNCTCTTTAAGCACAAAGCAACAAAGCCTATGTGGTCGTAACCCATTCACAGTCAGGCATGGTGCTGGCACAGATACACACCTCACAATGCAGCAGGTACTCTGCAACATCGCTCTGCTGCATGTACTGCTGCCCTTCCAACTGGTAGTACTGCTTCGTCTTCTCCAAGAAGGGTTCCTCAAAGGTGCTGGCATAGATCCCCAGGCTGGAGAACATGCGCACCAAGTGCTTCAACAGCTGCTTGTCAACCGACTCTCCATTACGCTCAGACTCTATTAGGCCTAACAGGCCAGCTACGGTTTTGTCTTCTACCTGGATGCATAGTGTGAACAAAGCTTGATTCTGTGTAGACAAAAGAGCCGCAATATGGGTCTTTAAAAGCAAAGTCTTTGTTGCTCAGCATGGCAAGTGGCATTTGCTTACTACACAACAGGGGTACCGGTCAAACAGTGGCGGGAGGTTCAAATCAAAACTCTTGAGCAAACAGCTGTTGCAGCAGANTGGGTACAAGTTTTGTGTCTCAGCTTCCTAGGCTTGCAATACCAGCCAGAGATAACAGAAGACAAAGCAATGCGTGAAACTCTTTCCGGCACTTGCTTCTTGGAAGGGATGCCATTTTTGGGACTCTGTAACGCTGTGAAGTCCAAGCTGCTGTGGTATCAACGGCTAATTCAGCACATGTCAAGTTGATGTAACACAGTTGCACTGCATATTGTACTGTAAGATGTTGCAAAGTGTCAGTGCTGGGAAGCTCAGTCTAGATCCAGCACAGTGACCTAAATTGCACTAAATCTTCACTGTCTGTCCTTGAACTCTGCAGCATCAATGGCTGTACTGCTCATATTACAAGGTATAGACACAGTTCTGACAACTCCTGCACTTGATAGTCGACCATGCCCTTGATGGCAAAGACGTATCAAATTGCCTCTCAAAGCAAAGTGGCATAGGGTGCTCACTCCATTGGTTTGGCGCCAGACATCCTCATGGGCAGTTGCCTCCTGCTGTGCACCAAACTCTGTTGCCCAGCCATTGCCCACAGCGGCCCCTGGCACCTCTTTGGCCTGCACAGCAGCGAGAGTTCATCCTCTCCTGCCTGTTATATGTGTGTGGGCCCATACTAGACACCTGCTCAGTATGTCCCANTGTGTTCTATGTGTACACAATGGCAGCAGCAGGAATTGTGCTGTGACGGAGCACATTTTACTGCATTCAGACTACAACTTACTGCACACACTTTTGAGCCTTTTCGGCTTGGTGCTTCAGCCTTCTGTCCCTCACTGCTGTCTGTCTGCCCGATTGAATCACAATTTCTTGAGGTTGCTGTGCTGCTGTTAAAGGGTGTACACACCTTGTCTACAGCTGGTGTCCACTGAGAGCATTTACTTCACAACACCGTCATTTGCACTTGGCAGCTGCCTCATGACTGGAGTGCGCAAGGTGTGTGTAGTCGGTAGTCCTCCTTGCTCATTTTGTCAAAGCCAATTACTTGCAAGATGCAGTTGTCAACATGCATCTATGCCTCACTTTGCAATGCACATACTGTCTGTTGGGTTCTGAACTCAGCTGGTCCTGTGGTGAAGGTGCTTGAGCTAGTGGGGACCACCACACTGGAAGACTCCCTGCTGTGTGCCAACCAGCATGGCATTGTATGCATGACAGGCATGGTGGGCAACAAGTGGGCACTAGACAACTTCAGCCCCATGGGTAGCATCCCCACCACTGTCTGCCTCACTACCTATGCTGGTAAGCCTCTGACCCATTCCCACCCATGCCCTTTGGTACAAACAAAATGCCAACAGCCTGCTTGTCACCTGACAATGCAGCTGTTGCCTCTGTCACCAATGTCTTGAGCCAAGCCACTAGCAGTACAGCGCCAACATATGTCTGGCAGCAAGCCCCATGTGGGCATCACACCACCTGCCAACCAGCGTGCAGTTGAGTGTGTGCAAGTGTGGCAGCTGCTGGTAGTTGCTGCCCTCGCCGTGACAAGCTAACTTTAGGCAGTCAGCTTGCCACTGCAATGCTTCCTGTCGATGCTCATTGTGAGCAAGCTTGTGGTTTGTTATCCTGCTGTGTTACGTCGCAGAGCATGATACCAGCAGTAGTGTGTTGAGAAGTGGGGGTCATGTATGCTGTTGCTGTTCATGCAGGTGAGGCAGAAGACTTCATGCTGACACCTCTGGAAGAGCTAGCGCAGCAAATTGCTGCAGGCAAGCTACATGTACAAGTTGGGAAAGTCTTCAAGTTACATGATATAGTTGAGGCACACCGCTGCATGGATGACAACACAGCTGGTGGCAAGATTGTTGTCTTGACCTGAGCTGCACCCATGCTGTTTGTGCAATGGTACCACTACAATGGTACAGCGGTTTGTACGGTATGTAATGACGGCTGCCACCTGGAAAGATCCCTTGCAAGCCCTAGGGGCGCAGGCTTCACAAGTTGCAGCTTATTCTTGCATTGCCCAGGATGTGCCCTTTACCTGTATATGCGATCCTCTTGCAATTGCATCACCCCTCAAGCCTTGAAGGATGCAATTGTAAGAACCTGCCCTGCATGTTCTCAGTAGGGGAGAATAGTTCATCAGTATGCATGGAATAGCTCTAAGTTGTGCGTGTTCATTGACATGTCAGGCAAAGCAGTTGCACAGAGACAATGCACCCAGTACATACCAGATGCAAAGAATACAGTGCACCACATCAGTGGTATATTGCCAACAGTCACACAACATGTTGCAGCTGATGATGCTTGCTGATCAATTGCAAACACCAGCTACCCAATGTTTCCGTGCCGGCATGCATACTAATTTACACCCTCACGCTAGATTGTCTCTGCATCCTACAATGTACAGTAGCCCTTTTGCAGGGCCCTGTGGGACACAAGCCATGATATACAGATTTTGCTCGACTCAACACATATTGCTGCAACTTACACAACTCCAGACCAGTGTTGTACAAAGGTGCAATCCTTCACCGTGGAAGCTAAGCATCATCAGCTACTGCAGACGGGCACGGCACCCTCCCAGTGGCATCATGGCCCACTGAATGGTCTGTCAAACTGAAGTGGCCACTGCCAGCNTGTGCAGGTGAAGCCTTTTGTGAATGAAGCGCACCTCTTCAACGATGCAGGCATTTTTTTCGATGTCCGCCCATCAGCCTGGCAGGCCCTGCAGGATCATGACCATGTCACTGCAGCCAACATGGATGATAGCTGTGTTGCTCACGTGGAGTGTGGTATCATGCCTAGCATTGAGAAGTGTGTCCAACACAATCAGAGTGCCTGGCATTCTATTGGTGGTAAGCCTATTGGTGGTAAACCTATTGCAGCAACACCAGACAGCAAAGGGATGCTCTTGATGAGGAAGGTGTGGGATGAGGTCTTGTGGACAGCCAACTCAAAGTCCAAGTGATGTATGCAACACCACAACAACCCTGTACGCCCTGGCTAGTCACCTGCCGTTTACGCTGCAGCTGCTTGCAAGGTATTTCTTGTTGTCAGCAGTACTGAGGTGGCTTCTAACATCATGATGATGGGTGTGCAACGTATACGACTTTAGCCAGTCCAGCTGGGTTCTTTCTTGCTTTTCCTCTTCTGCTGTAAGCAACGGCACCCTCTGAGCTGTGACAGACCTGATCAACTATGAGTTCCACTTACACATGTCTCGTTTAAACCAAGCATATAAATATGATCATCATCGACAGATGCGATGTCTCGATCCGCCACTCCAAGGAATGTGCAGCTCACAAATCGCCGTTCAAAGGCAAGCACGCTTGAGTATAGTTTCTGCAATTCCCCGATGTCTCAGCTGCATTGGAGTCCGGTGCCGGCATCCCTGCAAACGCCATACTTAGCATGCAGCGTGGCCAGCGTGCCAGATCGAAACGCGCTGGCTTGGTAGCTCAACGGCTGCAGCTGTTTATGATTCCGAACACAACGTATGGCCGTCTGCAACATCCGACAGATCTATTGCACTTCCCTGTAGCTCAGCCACACGTGCTTCGAGTATTTGTGTATGATGCCGCTCTCGACTGGACGCCAGTGTACACTGCCAATCCACGTACAGCAGAGGTTGTAAGATGGATGCAACATTTACCTGACAGGCTGTCCCAGACCCGTGCAGACCCTGAAGGCAAGAGCCTGCTGGTACAGCGAGCTTGTTGTGTTGAAGTATGCTGCACTGCATGCCGCCAGCACGGTAGACTGCACATGTCAGCGGCCTTACCAGTCATTGCACCTTGATGACGGTCTGNCCTCGGGGAAACCAGCCTGCCACTCAGATGACACTCAGTGCGCAAAACCCTGTTCCACGCAATCAGCAGGCACAGGCAGCCCAGCAGATATCTTGACATCAGGACTTGCTCCAAAGAGCTGGTGCCGTTACTTGTGCAGTGGCTGTCAGCGAGTCTCAAGATACAGCAGATACTGCCATCACCAGCATTGTCATTGGTGGTGCCGCCAGTGGTGCAACGAGCAACGAGACTGTCACTGGGCCTTGTGTCAATGTGAGTTGTGTAACTGTACATGCCAGTGTTAGGTGCCTGTGTTGGGTGCAGTGCTTAACAAGCAAACCAGGCTCCATCAATACACCATGTATATAGGTGCTTAGCTGCTGCATGCATCTATGTCATGTCATTGGGGCATGGCTGCGTCACCACAAATACACATGCTCATCTCTGCTTATTGCTTGTGACCACATGCTACCGCTTAGTCATCTTTGCACATTTTTCATGGTTTTGGATCTGCAAATTGCATGCAGCCAGCATATCTGCATTTATGTGCTCGCATACGCTCATACGCAGTGCGCCTCAAGATACAGGCAGACACACGCTTAACAGGCTTGACAGCTCAGGTATACCTGCAAATTGTTACGCATCAAGCAAGGGCTATGCCGCAAGAGTTTTGTGCTGGCATTCATATTCACTCCACAAGCCAAAGTTGTCAATTTGCCCTCAAATGCAGCGTGCTGTGCATCGCAGCTGCTCTAGCAAGTCATGTACATGGCACAAACGAGTAACTAACAAGTCTTAGAGAGACTGCTAAGCCTCCGTGAATCGTAACGAGGATGAGCTGTTGCCTGCAGGGCAGCGAAGCGTTGGGAAGGGTGACTGACCGCTTAGAGTTGAATTTGGAGGAAGAACAAACCAGATCTGATGGTAATGCCAACAACTGCAAGAGCGATGACATCACTGAATCGGCTGTCAGCAACAAGAGTGGTATGTTTCTTGTCACCCGGCTGTCCTGGTTTCCATTCAAAGTTGGTCTGCCTGTCAGTATGCACATGATGTTCTGTGTGTCCATTCAAATCGAGTGTGTCCTGTGCACTTGTACCAACTTGTACTGTTATTTTGCAGACACATTTGGCAATGCGGAGCCTGCAAAGCAACAAACTGGCGATGAGAAGCAGAACATTATTGACCTGACCTTGGACACGACTTCGCAAGGAAGACACAAGCGACACAAATCACTAGCTTGAAGCTGTCTGATCTGGTGTCAAGTCACTGACAGGCAGACATGCCATACAAGCTCAGCAAGTGCCAGTCATCTTGCCATAGATGAGTCTTGCTGCATGTACCACAGCATGTACAATGCAAGCAGCTGTATAGCANTCCATGTGCACGATTTGTCATCAACACAACAGCACAAGACAAAGGTAGGTTCTGAGGTGTCAGACTAACCGCGATGTAAGCTTGAGCTTTGACTGAGGCATCTGGTCCAAACGCTGCACAGAGGCTCTGACGCATGTTGCCTCTCATGACTGCCTGCCCAAGTGCATAGGATAGCCCAGCAGCCAGCTGGTTGTATGGCAGGGACCTACAACACAGCAACAGGCATCAAGAGTGTGCTTAAGACATGCAACCTGCCGGGAGTAAGCTTGTGCTTGACGTTGCAAAGCAAGTTAAGGCCACCTGCACGCCATAGCAGAGAGCACAGAGATCTGAGTTGTCAAGCACAGCAGGAGATGTGCATGCTNAGGAATTAAATTGCAGCCTATTGCTGCAAGGTCTAAGCAAGATCTGACTGGGCAATGGTTTGCAGGGGCACATAGGCATGTGTGCATGTCCGTGGGCACACTGCCCTGTGCATGTCTATGCCATTAGTCATTTGGTATGTGGACTCAGCAGGCTACTGTGGCAACCATAGCGGAAACAACAGGCATTAAGCCTTGATACCCGGAGCATCAAAGACACATGGAACACAGTCACCGTTATAGATCGGTAGGTCTGCAAACATCTGACATCGGGAACGGATCTACCTTGAGCCTGGTGATCTGCTCCCCTTCAATGAAGGTCATGACCAAGAGGTCTTTAGTGACTAAGCCTGGAATGCTCTGGGGCACAGCAATGATTGATTTCATCCCCTGCATGAACCAAACATGCAAGCCCTCACCCTTCTGGCCTGTGGTATGTTGGCAGGTTTGCATGCCACATGTTTGCAGCATGCATTCAAGCAACCGACATTGTCAGCTGTCAAATCCGCAACACCAACTCCACAAGGACTTTCGAGATGTAAGAACAGAGCTCATGGCGCAAGCCTCTCCTCCACTCTCATCAACCAAGTACAAGAGCTTGATAGACACATACTATACAGTCATGAATTGTCAAGACTATATATAGACCATATATTGGGTACCGAGCCAAGAGTGGGCTTATGACACAATGAAACAGGCGTCTTGCAGACACAGCTGATATTCTGTACAAGCATGCAGCCTGTCACAGACAGACGAGGCAACAGGGACAGTCAGCACCTGCAGATGTTTTCCCGTTTAACAGTGGCCAAGGCTTGAGCAGTATCATGTACCTGCAGGGAATGCAAACAACACAGATTCTTCACACTCACTCTGAGGATTGCAGCGCTGAGAGTCCCGTTCAAGCGAAAGTCGAGGAACAAAGCGCACTCAGAGTGAGTCCGCAAGCTGTTTTACGCCCGACGCGTTTCATATGACCTGTGCATTACAGCCTGCGTGCTTTACGCAGACACACACCAGCATCGCAAAAGCAACTCCTCTCCGTGAGTCAGACAGCTTGCGCACAGCAGCAGGACAAACAGCTCCGAAAGGACTGGGCTTCAGCAGCTTAGCTTTGGCTAGTGAACCCCCTGCAGCAACAGACACTTTGGCAAGTTCTGTTCCTGTGAATCTGACGTTCAGCGGCAGCAGCAATAGCTCCAACTGCTGCATACCATCTGTCAGTCCTCAGAATGCCATGTCATATGATATCAACGCCTCAGCTCGAATTGCTGAGCAGCTGCCTGGCAGCACTTCACCTTTCCCACATCCTGGCCCTGCACTACACTTGCACCAGGCAGTCATCACTAATGACAGGAACCAAGCGCATCTGTCAGCTGCACATGCAGCACGCTTGCACCAGTTCATGGCAAGTGTTTTTGATGATGTAGACTCAGGGCGCATCCAGCATGCAGGCATGTCCAGTAGCCACTTCCCTACCTCTTCCCTGCCTCACAGCAACCAAAGCATTCTGCAGCGCAACAGCATGTCGCAAGAAATGCAGGGCTTCTTCCCACACATGCCCCAGCCCTCCCAACAGCAGCTTCAGACTCAGTTTCTTGCTCAGCGGCTGCTTGAGCAGCATCAACAGCAAGATGATGCTGAGCAGCAGGAGCAGCAGCAGGCATTGCAGATCCAGCAGCAGCATCACCCGCCATCCCAAGACCCATCAATCAGCAGGCAGACCCCCAGCAAGGGGCAGCAAGTATGGGCTCTGTGGAGGGCTTCACAGAGCAGCAGCTGGCTGACAAAACGCATGAGCATGCCATGGCAGCCATGATGATGGGGGGCGGCCCTCCTGCTTGGGGTGGCCGCTTCGACAACAGGTGACCTCTGCAAAACATCTCTTGACAACACCCTCAAAGACACAGCATGGGACGTCCCACTTGGCTATGCTTGTATGTCGGCTGCAAAGGAAATGCACACAGGCAGTCAGCAACAGGTTAGTCTCAGGCAGGTTTGCAGCCCCAGCATCTGCAACTTGGCATTGGCAGTCAAGCAACAAACGCCTGCTTGCAGTGATTGTGACACAGGTCACGCNATTGTACAATATGCCGATGTGAGGTCAACATAGGGTTGTGAGAAGCAACTGCTTCCTCATCTGCTCTCGCATGCTTGCTGATAATCAACACCATATAGCCCTGAACGTGAGCCTCATACAAATGGTCCCAATTCATTGAGGAGTGAGCTGTCGGAAAGGGAGCCCCGTGAACGAAGGGTGTGTGATGATGCAGTCACTGTACATACTGTGCACGCATGGTGGCCAGCTACAGCTCACTAAGCATGACTGAGCATCTGCGGACCTGGAGGTAATCACCAGTTGTGATGACATCCTTTGTGCTGCGAGCGATGCAGCAAGCGGCTGTGCAGGATGCCGGGTATGGGGCAGGTGGATGGCGCTGCTTAGCACCTTCTGCAGCTGTCAGGCTGATCTGCTTGCAAGTCTTCCAGCTCAGCACTGCATCAGGTTCTCCAACTGATTGCATGAAGTGGCATGTCAGATTGTTGTGGCAAAGGCTGCTGCCGCTTGGGTATGCTGACAGCAGGCGGCAGAACGCATGGGTGGATTTTGACGCATGCAGAGGGTCTTCATTACACAGCTTGTAGTCTTCGGTCCATATTTCAGAGATCTCAGGACATGTGATGGCTTGGAAAGCTTGCTACAGCGTGGCGTGTTCACAGCGGCGCTGTGCCTCTTGCCGGGCACACTGGTGCAAGACATGATATCACTGTGCGGACTGGTGTGTACTACGAGAGCCAAAGGCGCGAATAATCGCGCATGCACATGACTGCATATGTTTTGAGCCTTGAGAACGTTGGCATGTTTCGTACCTGATAGACATGGATTCGTTTGACAGTCTGCATGCTGCCAGCTGGACAGCTCTGGGTCAACAAGCTGAGCTTTTTTGGCAGCTTCAGCTTTGCTCAGCTTCTTGCTGCCGGCATGCTGTTGCCAGTCCAGCCTTGCAAGCTGGGGAGGCTTGCTATGCTGCTTATCTCTGATGCCCTTTGTGTTTGCTGGACTTGGCTTGATGGTAGGCAACAACAAGATGCTGCATGACACAACTTCTCAGACGTCCAAATGGTCAATAACACTGCAGCTGTTGCCCCGTTCTGTTACTTGCTTGAGATACCTGACACCAGTAAAGCCCTGTACAAGCTCACTGACATGCTTTGCAAAAAGCTTCATGACGTCTCCGTCCTTGCCGGCTTGTGACAACTTCAGCACCAATTGCCCTACTTCCTCCAGGCTTTGCGCCTCGCCAGGCATATCTTGGTTTGACAGCACACTTGCAGTCGCAGCCTGTCAGAAACTCATTTCTGAGCAACGTCACAAAACCCCGGGTGCGCTGCGGTGTATGAAAAAACAGGCCAGCAGTGCTGCAGTGTACCGTTGCCTGTTGAATAGCGTCACGTGCTGATACAGCTGCCATCGCTACTACACGACTTTACGGTCTAAATGGACCATGATAAGAAGACTGTAGTACAAAGACTGTGCATTGGCAGTGAGGGTACGCGCAAGCCGTACGTCATGTTCACCAGGCACGTGCGGTTCTCATTCCGGTGTTGTGCAAACCATGACAAGCGCACTGATCTGCTTCGAAGAGGAGTGCGGGTTTCTGTCTAGTGTTAGTCATCATGGCACAGCAATTATCAGCATNGTTCAGCATGGCACAACATATCTAGATAGGATCTGGGCGACTACTTGTATTGCAGACATATGTTCCAGGGCAAACACACAATGTGGCACAGAGATTGCCCAGAGCTTGTCAAGCGCAACCATCATGCTATGCTGTATATATTGAGCATTCTCGACGCGCTGTGCAACACACTGTCGACAAGCAGACCACAACTCATTCTACACAAGCCAGTGCTGAGGTCTGCCAGTGATGACGATGACTACGTCTATGACGACTATGACTACGTCTATGACCATGACTGTGACAGGAGCTACACTGTGAATGGCCAAATCCTCAACATCAGGTCAAAGGATCCCCTGGCGCAGAATGGAACTGACCTTGGACAGAGGGCAGCAGAAGAGCTCATTCAGAAACTGATCATGCTGCCTGTCATCTTTGTCATCTACGTCCAGATGTTGCACCTCCTGCTGAAGCTGGTCAGTATCTGTAGATGCAGATGCCGGGGCACTGGGAATGGCTGCAGGGCTAGGAGGGTCCCCAGCTGCAGTTGGCTGGTCCCTGACTGCATCTGGCTGGCAAGTGCTTGCAGGTGTCAATGAGAGAGCATGGTGTGAGGAGCTGACAGAGTCAAGGACACTGGCAGGCTTTGGTGAACTGCTGGGGATGAGTGTGCTGGCAGGGTCTGCTTCCGTGGCAGGACTTGCGGAGATGGCTGTAGAAGTCTGCTGGCTCTTCTTGGCCTTCTGCCTTTGCTTCTTGGCCTTCTTGGCTGCAGCTTTGGCCTTAGCTTGCTCCTCTTCAGCCAGCAGGGCCTGCTGTGATGCCTCTGCCTGCTGGAGACTTGAGCCCTCCTGCAGACCACACTAACCATGAGAGCCCTGCTTGCAACAGGGACGCTCATGCAGCATTAACCCCAGAGACAGTCTCAAGCCGACCATTGTCGCCACACAGTCATCAACACTTCATGCCGTTGGAATCTGATTTCGCTATATTGTCGGTGAGTGTCGTCAAAGCAGCATACTGCTACTGGCGCCCTTTGCACTGAGCTGACAGGACATGAGCAGATGCTGCTGCACACTGCTGCTGTTCTTGCGAAAATACATTGTGCAAAGCAATCACAGTGCACAAACAAGCAGCGGTACGAATAATTGCATATCCATTAGCTCGCACCAATTCTGCAAAAAAGACGGTGTGTATTGCATCAGCCTGAGTCTGCGATATTNGTCTTTGGTGATGTCAGGCACAACAAGTTTCGGCGTCAGCTATTCTCCATCTGGACGGCATAAATTCCGCCATTGCCTTCAGGGCCACACAATTGGGTTGAGGTGGGAGGCACAGCACTCCCCAGGAAGCACCCCTGGTAGCCACCTGTACAACACCTGGATTCATTTTAAACCAATTGCATCTCTGATAACAGGTGCCTGTGCCATGTTGCTCAAGTGTTGTGTTCAAACAATGCAATCTATACACTTTGTGATTGATTGGTCATCTGATGTTCTGGTAACAGCACCCAGGGTGAACACCTTGGCCTCACTGGCAGCACTGAGTGTGAAGCTACACCATGTCAGCATCGCTAAGAATCATTGCTCAAGCGCTACAGTGTCCAAGGCTCTCTGTAACACAGTACAGGACGGCATCAGACATCCATCACTACATGACACAATCCAAGATTTGCGTAGGGTAGCAAGATAGCACTGCAAGCTGACTACCTACCTGTCATGGTCAAGCCTTTGATTGTGATTGATAGGCTCTGCCATCAGCATGTCCTTGTCCTGCAAAGGTACAACATCTTGCGCATTTCTGTACACAGGCTGCACGAAGCAGACACACGGTAAGGGTCAATAGATGCAAGTCGTGTCCAAGACTTCATGCCCTGTGTCATACATGTTCGGTCCTGCTAAGCACGTGCTCAAGCAATTTGCAACTTTGAGCCACAGGCTCAGCTTTCTCAAGCTGAGCTGTGCGAGGGCACTCCAGGCACCTTTTTGGGCAAAGAGTTATGATAAGTCTGATGACTATTTTACATTCTTTGACTTTCCTTGGTTGCATCGTGTGCGGACAATAGACAAGGTGACGGTAGTTCCACAAGTGCATGCGCACCATGAAGATGATGGTGAAGACCTCTCGGGGCTTGTCAGTGTTGTTGGCGCTGGCCTGATGAAAGGTCCAGCCTGAGTGAAAGCTGACATCACCTGAAAGCACCTGTGCCATGAGCCTGGAGCTGTTATGCTTGGAGTTGCCATGCATGTACAACCAGCATTTGACTTTAAAGTTTGCCACTTATGACCCAAAAACGTGCTCACAGGTGGGTTTGACTTTTGCAGGGCAAAATTTGCAGCCTGGTGGACTTACAGCATGGGCTGCACAAACTTAGTCAATGCAGTGTGCGATATGGTATCCATTGTGTGGAATGGAGTCAACCTTTGCCTTGCAATATAGGCATTGCAACTTCACTGATGACACATTGCATGCCGCCTGCTGGCAGAGAAGCCTGTTGTTGTCCATGATGTCTCGAAATGTCTGCATGCTGATGCAGCACAGTGATACACACCTAGCTTGAAAGCCTTGTCCACAATTTGAAAGCCACCTTTTTTGATGGTGGCATCTATCTGCCTGTGTGCTTCTCCACCAATGGCTTTGTCCCTGCCAACATGTCTAGGGTTTAGGGTTGTAGGGTTCAGTGTTCAGAGCATGCCACTGTTCTGCTCATACATCACGATGCAACACAGGCTTGGCAGGAATGCAGCAGCAGACACTGACGCCATGGCATGACCATTCAGAACACCTCTGCAGTGGCACTCAGTGGATGAAAGTCAGGTGTTGCTAATCGTGAGGTGACTGTGCCACGTATGGTGAGGGATGTGAAGAAGCATGCAGCGGGACTGACCTGCCAAGATCCTGCTTGTGACTTCCAACAGCAAACTGCAGAGGACCCATCTCCAATGGCACATCCTACAGTATGATCACAAACAGCACCAACATGGCAGGTGTGGTTTTTGGCATGCCGTTGGCTTGATGCACGGAGCTGTGCAATAGCGGTTGAGGCTTCAGTCAACAGCTGCTGCAGCTGATTGAACGCTANCGACGATCATGGCACTGAGTTAGGCAACCTGCTGGAAGCGGCAGATGGCCAGCACACCAAGTTGTTGGCATGGTTGGACTTCAATGCCAGCAACAGCTCGCATCATCACCTGCGGTTTGCTGAGTTCCCTAAGCATTTCNGGCGTACAATGCGCACTCACTGACTGCAGAGAAGGTGGGTTGTGCATGTCAGCAAGAGGGCATTTACACAGTCACGACAGGACAACACAGACAGCCTGTGGGCCAGATGGCCCTTCAACATGACACAAATAGTTCTGCACCCAAAGCTGGCAGCCAAGCTAGTGGTGACTCAGGCCTGCGCTGAGCTTTGCTATAAGCAGAGTTGTGTGTGTACACAGCTGATGCAGCTGGCTGTGACCAAATAACAAGAGTAGGGCAGCTTACCAGCTGGAGCATCATTGGCAGTCATGGCATCATGCAACTCCTGCATCATGGCACGCAGCGGCGAAGCTGAGCCCCTCCCTTGCACACTCTGCACTACTGGCTCCCCTGACTCTGGTATGCTGCCTTCAGACGGTGACGTGTCCTGGTCATGAGCAGAGGGGTGAACAGGTGAAGCACTGCTGCTGGAAAAGTCAGCAGCCTGGGTGTTGTGGCTTGCTGCTGCTGCTGCAGAAGAAGACTGGGGCAAGTCTGCGTGATCGGGGTGAGCAGTGTGTGGCAGGCAGGCTTGGATGCGGGACTGGGCTGCTGCCACATCAGCCAGCAGGCTGTCTGTCGTCTCCAGCTGGGCTTGCACTGAGCTATCTGTGCTGCTGACTGCCCCTGCTGACACCGTGGGCACTGGTCAAAGGCATTTCAAGACAGGTCATGCCACAACTCCACANAGATGGAGATGATAGCAGCCCCAGCGAGTATGAGGGGCACCACTGCAAGGACCACTAGGGTGATGTCCCAAGCCTTGGCAAATGCTGCAGTCACACAGCATTGTTTTGATGACAGTTGTTGAGCTATGTAGCAGAGCATGCATGGACAGCAGTGTTGATTATCCCATGCCTTGACAGACGCTGCACACACGCAAGACTTGCAGCACAGCATGTGTTGACAACAGTGAGATGCNAGTGCAACACTACAAGGTGAACATGTTGCATATATAATCGCAGGCCTGTGGCTGCTTGATCTGCACAACATGCAGTGGATTTTCGAATTCATTTGCATACTGAGTATGCAACATGTATTTCTGCATTGTCAGCCTTAGTGCGCGAGTGTCTGTTTCAGACAAACTATTTCAGCAGCAATGGTGTTCCTGCTGCTGCAGACTAGCCATGTCACTCCAGAACAAGCAGGGCATATTTTCAAGGCTGTCCAGCCAAAGCTGGCTGTGCTGCATCACCTGCTAGTAAATGATGCCAGCCGTCCTGCCATTGTGACCGCTGTACGTGAAACCTACGATGGCCCAATCATCATCAACGAGGACCTGATGGCCTTTGACATCTCCCACGATGAGGTAGCCATACGTAAGAGGATTGTGCCAACCCGAAGCTGGGGTTATTGGCATGCAGAGCTGAATACTGATGTGAAGCAGGGTATGGGCTCATATGGTCTTCGCATAGCTTGAGACTGTTTGTTGCACAGTCTGGTTTGGCACCTGAGGTGACATATGCGTTTCTGCTGCAACTTTGCCAATGCTTGACAGCGGTAGCCGGTGTGTAGCCCAAAGTGGCAGAGTCATGGCAGGCAGTGGCTACGGCAGATTGCCGCTAGTCAGAAGCAACTGCCACGCTAGTGGTGACACATGGTGGCCAAGCACAATCTGCTGCCAGCAGCAAGACTTTGGCCTTCAGCCAGAATTATCATACCACAAGGACAGGCCTCAAGAGTGTACCTGACATTCCAACCTGCACTATTTGCTTGCACAAGACACGGCATCTAAGCATGCATATTGTAATAATTGGGGCCTAGGACGGTGTCAGGGCTATCACAAGGGCTTCACTGCCGGCAACGTACATCTGTTGTGTATATATGTCGTGTGCGTGATTGGTGTGTAACAAGACAAGATGCCAGGTAGCATTACCCCTCAACACCAGATTACGCCAGCTATCCGCGTTGAGGCGGTCCCTGACCTGTCTTGAAAATCTCCCTGTGTCAGCACCAGTGTTGGCGCAAAGACAACAAACTTGGGACTGTATCCCGATCATATCGCTGTTCTGTTGTTACATAAGCAAGAGCATAAACCAACAAGCGGCAATGATCAATATGCTGTACATAACAGTATGAACGGTTGCCAAACGCCTTACACACAAGGCAAAATCTATTCTAAACATGCAAAATATCACCAAAAGTTCGNCAAGTCAGTCAATGCCTTCACCACTTGGGCTGCATCTTTCCGATAGATGCCATAGAAGACGTCCAAAAGGCGTTCTCGAGTGGCGGGGACAATTGCAGACATCATGCCAAAGTCATAGAAAATGAGATTGCCCTCTGGGTCCACAGCAATGTTGCCTGGGTGTGGGTCTGAGTGCAGGAACCCATGCTTCAGGATCTGAATGAGGTATGCCTCAGTGGCTTGTTTGGCTACCGCTGCTGTGTCAATCCCTGAGGCTCTCAAGTAGGCAATGTTGGTAATCTTGATGCCGGGCATGTAGTCAAGGGTGACTACCCTTGGGGAGGTGTACTGCCAGTGGACCTTGGGAACCTTCACAGTTGGTTCGGATTGGAAATTTCGGCGGAAGCGGTCAGCGTTCCTGCCCTCAGCAATGTAATCTATCTCCTTGTACAGGATGTTGTCATATTCCTGATAGATGCCTCTGCAAGCGCAGTCATTGAGGTCAGAGTCAAGCATGGTCATTTACACACGTTGTTGCGTTCATGCTATAGGTCACAAAGGTAACGAAGCACTGTCGCCCTACGACTGTAGTGAGAACATGCACACATACACCACTGTTGTGACATACACCATCCATGCTACTGTGCGCACAACATGAATAGTGAACAGCAGCATTGTGTCAAGCAAATTGCAAATTATTGTAAACTTTTGATGCATGGCCATGCTGAGCTTGAGTGACCTGCAATTTAGTTGGTACACAGTGCAGATACTGGCAAACACACACATCAGGCATCTTGACTTCAGGCTGTGCTCTCGTGCCTTGACATACAAGCTGTTATACAGCTCTTGCCCCAGTCAATGACTGTGTGTGGCCAGCATGTCATCATACACGATCTTCATTGATCATTGCAATGATATGATGTNCTGTTCCTGTACATAGGCAGCTCACTGCCATGACCTGCTCAAAAATATGTCACCAATTCGATCTAGTCCCTGATGCAATATTGATTTGGGCACTGCGCTGGCTCTGTCAAACCCCATGCATCAGCACTGCAGAAACATTGCCTGCATGCTCCACAAGTGCAACATTGCATATATGCGTGTCATGTAAGCTGAAAGCAGCACCATACACCTCGCATATGGCATTTGCGCTGACCTGAGTGTTGTAGCCCTCTGGCAGCTTGCTAATAAAGGAATGAGCGTTGGCAGCGCGTGCTGCATCCTCCACCTGCTGCTGGGTAGCATTAGGATTGCCGTAGCTGATGTTGTCCCCCACAGTGCTGGAAAACAAGACAGGCTCCTGGCTGACTAACCCAATTTGAGCGCGCAGCTGCTGCAGATCTAAGTCTCTTACATCACACCCGTTCACCAGCACCTGAATCAACAGTCTGGCGATGCAGGCAAGCTGACGTCATCACGTGGTCTTTTGCTTGAAAGCACAACAAGCAGACTCAACGTGCTCCTACTGCATGCCCTGCTACTACTGCACGTGTGACATGGCCAGCAACTGGACACACAACTGCATCATAGAATATGTGCATCTACTCAGCATATGTAATTGACACAGCATTGAGGCTGACCTGGCCTGCCTCAACATCATAGAAGCGCTGTATGAGGCTGATCACAGNAGCAGTGACAACATTTATTAGTGATGTGTAAGGGTGTATATCCCACACATCCCTACAATTACAAATCTTTGATTTGATGCCAAGCAAAGTCAGGGATGGGGAAAAAGAGTAAGGAAATATTGACCAACATTATTGATACAAATGTGCTGTGACAGTGTGTCTCCTGCACTGCTGGCATGCCACACATGTCCCTCAGACATACTAGCAGAACAGGGCATGTGATCTGGTTCTTATGCTGGCCTACTGATGCTATGGTGTTGCCTGCAAGGAATTCCTGAACAAATGTCAGGAAGCGGTTCACGTGCTTGAATGCCATGAACTTTGGCATTAAGCAGGCTATCAGATCCAACCAACTTGGTGTGATGTGGCAGAGCTGCTACAGTATGCGAAATACTTTGTATGAACAGCAGCATTACAGCTTCAGGCTTGATCCAGTGCTGAGTTATGAATGTCAATCAATCCTTCTGTGACAAGAGTGAGCTCTGTTGCTTACCCCAATCCAGTCCTCATCTTCTCCAGCACCACCACCCACACATTCTCACTTTTGAGCCTTCTCACAAAGTCCGCGCCTTCTTTGATGATGTCAGGAATGGTCAAGACGCCAAACAGGGAAAAGACTGAAACAATGGCGGCAAAGTACAGCAGGACAAAGAGGCGCCGCTGCAGCACCGGCTTGGCATTCAGGAAGGCTGTGCCTTTCTGCGCAGATCTGACAAAGCCATCCCCTATGAATGCCACTACAAAGGTTCCCATCACAATCTGCACAGCATTGCATGTTTNTGGCATGGGATGAAAATAGTGCGGTAGGGTTGACGTAACTGCTCACTGGACGCGGTGCACACTTCACCACCATTGGACCAACAAGACAAATAAGGTGTCTGCCTTACCGTGTGGTCATAGTACACAAAGACTCATTGACAGTCTCAGAAGCGGCGGCCACCAAGGGGGTGATGTCAAAGTCTCTCACACTTGCTTGCAGACATTCATCTGCAAACAGGGAAACTTGATCGCTTCTTTGCAGGAAGAAGAATGAGTGTGCTGCTTGTGCCACTACACTCAATTTGGTACCAGTCATGCGCATGTGCAATGGCGACATTAGGTGCTAAGCTGGCACACTCATCATCAAAATTGGATGCATCATGAAGACACATCAGCTTCACATAGAGCGGCCTGTGCTTACCTACATGNGTTGCTGCTGATGCTGTTCTTACTGCTGCTTACAATGCAATTCTGCTGATCCTCTAAGGGAGCCTTGATTTCCAGTCACACGCAACATGCGTGATTGTCACAAGTACGTGCAACACAGCCAGGTGCACGNGCCGAGATGCAGAATCAATCTCGGCAGCTCGTGTGTTGACTGGCACGTGACTTGTGCATGCAGAGAAGTACAAGTTTCGGCCAGCCAACAAAATTGATCACCTGTGCCACGCCACCCAATAAGGCTGGCCAGCCAAACAAGACTGGTCACCTGTTCATATGGTAGGCATTGGTTGAAACTGGCGAGAAGACTGACCTTTCACGAAAACATGGACAATGCACGATGTGTTCATATGACTGCATGACGCATAACAAATAACAAGACAACACATGTGAGTCAGCACGCAGGTCTCTACACATGTGCACTTGCGCTGCACAGGCTATCAACATAGACCAATGACAATTAGGACAAGNGTGGCACCACCACATCCTCTCCATCCCCATGCCTCTTCTTGCCTGCTGGGTCCTCATGATGTGCCTGGTGGCCGGCTACTCCATTTTCAGCACCACCGTTATGTGGGACGCCCACCGACAGCTGTCACAGGAGCTATCAGTCACTCAGCCACTGCCACCAGGCAGCAATGCCAAAGACACTTTGGTCATGTACATATTCTCTCCCACAGACCCAGAATATGAGCGCAATATGCAGTACTTTGTTCAGCACGGCATCTCAGAGAGCGATCCATGTCAATATGCCATTGTGGTCCAACGCACTGAAGGCTATATCAGCACAAACCTGCCACGCCTCCCCTCCAATGCCTGGTATGAATTCCATGACAATGTCTGCTTTGACTATGGCACAATCGGCTGGCTTATGAGCAGTGGCAAAGTGGATATCACCAAGTACAAGTACTTCATCATGATGAACAGCTCCACCAGAGGCCCCTTCACACCAGCTTACCACAAGCAAGGGGCATGGTCCAGGATCTTCACAGACANGAAGGGGCACAGACCCGTGGTGGCGTAAAGATTCTATGAGACGTGAAGAGTAGCCATTGCAGCAACATCTTCCTCTAACATGATTCATTCGGACTGCCATCACGGCAGCGTATACTCATACAGATTCTGTTATGCCTAAACGCGATGTTGCTGCATGACCTATTTCAGGGACATCATGTTGTCACTTGCAAAAAACAAGTACCATAGATCAGAGACTGCAACGCCATACAATCAACATGTGCACATAGACTCCAAGTCAAATGGTGAAGCATACACAACACAGTGTTGTAACAGCACTTCTGCGCTATGTTCTGGAGATTTGCGCATGCTTGCCCATACTCACTGAGCTACTTCACTTGTAAGCTGTGTTGCTTCAGCTGGTGACAATGAGCCAACGCGAGCCTGCTTGCTCATCTCCACCACAATGTCCTTCACCTCTGACCTTGTCATGGCCGGCCTGCAGCATCCAGCTGTGATCACTGTGCTGTCTCTGGCATGCATATGCTTCCGNGCAATGCTTAGTGCACCCTCCAACTCTTCATACCTGAGCATGACATGAGATACATCAGCAATCTTGCTGTCACAGGTCGTAAACAAGCTGAAGCAAGCGTTAGTGATAGACGGCTGCACAGGCACCTGTTCACAATGTATGTAGCGCTGAACATGTACAGTGCTGGTTAGGCAAGTGCAAGGCAGCTGTATGCCTGCTTTACACCTTGTAAGGCATGTGCTGATAAGGACTTGTCTCTGCGTGCGCACTTATTATTTGTCACCAGCTACCTGGTCAGTGCATGTTTGAGCTCTGTTTTCCGCTGCTCTTCTGCGGTAATGAAGCTTTGTTGCAGCTGTTTTACCACCATCAGGCTGGCAACAAGCCAGTGCTGCAAGCGCCCACTGCGGCCGTCTTGCGGGCTATTGCATCAGCTGCTACACAAGCTCAGGACTATGCTGCAGCAATGACAGCAGCAAAGCCTAGTGCAGTGCAATTCCCGCAAGATGCAGCAGACATTGTAGCAGACATTGTTCAAGGTCTCAGCAGCAACAGCAACACTGTCATGCTGGCAGCTGCAGGCATGCCCATGTTACACAANAAGGTCCGCCTGTGCACTCACAGCCAGAATCGTGCAGTTCATGCAGTGGCTAGCCTGTCGCCTGTGCTGCTCGAGCACAGACTGACTATACTACAGCATATGTGGGGTCTTCAAAAGCAGGATGCAGATTCAGCTGCTGCTCTGCACAGCACAGCAGGGACAATAACAAAACACCAAAGGCAGTGGGACTCACCCTGGCTATCTCCCAGCCGATCCAGATCATCAAGGATCCAAAGAAGTAGCTGGGCAGGNACTCTTGCTGGGAGATCCTGGGAAGCGCGTGTCGGATTGATTGCCGGTCATACTTGCACCGACATCACTTTCAGGTACCATGAAGGGGTCACAGACAGATGGCTCAGCTTGCATGGATATGGTCAGCACCTAACTTGCACAAAAACGGATTGCATTGGCTAGAATATGCAAGTTTGGAGTCCCCGCGGCGTGCGTCACCAATGATCCGTGCTACTAACTCTTGCGACTTGCCGTGCGCGTTGGTGCACAAACAACCAGTGCGCACCTAGTCACGTTCAAGCTACCCGTTCTTAGTCACGTATTACTCATTGAACAGCTCATCGAAGCTTTATGCATTCGGACCAGGTCGCCGAAACAGATGATTGCTTACGGTGCTCTGAAGTATTGGCCTTTGCAACCTCGGAGCAATGTACCTTGCGGCCGCACGTTGTCACATCTACCGTCCGCAAAACGCAGTCTGAGTGTAGGCGGCACAGCACTGTAGGGGGTGCTTCTGAGCCCCACACGAGCAGCGAGAGGCACTGCTGTTGGCAGCGTGTACACAGACACCGACTAGCCTTGCCTTGAAGGCTCAAAATGACAGGTAAGGATGTGAACAAACCCGAGCTCTGACTTCAGCTGAGCTGCTTGGTGGCCTTGACCAGGCTCCACACAGAACATAGCTCACACAAGCTTGTTGCACCTGTTCAGCTCGGCCACCCAAGCCTTGGGAGAAGGCTGGGGCTGGCACGACAACCACGAGCTCCCTTGCATCCGCAACTGCTGGTCCCAAGCCATGGGAGTTGCCACCAGGTAGATCATACTTGGTTGCCCCAACAGTATATCCTGACAGGATAACACAGCAATGACTACAGCGCTTTTGCTCTACCTGCTGCCAACGAGCAGTATCAGACTCAGAGACCAGCTGGCTTACAACATCAACGTTCTGCTCCAATAATCGCCTTTTATACGCCACTGGCAGCAGTCCCACTCACTACCCATATGCGACCTGTTAGGTCCTCATTGTGCATGTGCAAGGCTACAGAAATACTCAGCATTGCACTTTCAGTCCTGTTTGTATCCNATGAGGCAAGCAGCTACCCAGCATTTTGATAGCCAACTTAGCAACTCATGACAGGCACCCTCAGAGTCGTGGCAGCTAATCTTGGATTCTACTGCAGCTTGCTCAAGAGATCATGGTGGCTGACCTAGGAGTTCATGGCAGACATCCGGCTCCGGTGTGTACATTGGTTTACTGTGGTGCCGCACATACTGTGTGCTGTGGAATGTGCGGAACGCCAAGCCGTTCAGGAAGTCCCGGGGATGCAGCAGCCCTGCCACAGGCCGGATTTGCCACCCCGTCGTATCCCTGCAAATGCATATGTCCAATAGCATTACAAACCGCGCCTTTGTCTGAAGGCTACATGCCCATCAAACATAGTGCCCAACTTTGCTTTGCTGCATGTACCTCTGCTATAGCAATTTGTCATCTGCATGATTGGCTTTGCGCATGCAAAACATGTGCATTGCACAAGCAGAGTCGTCAAACCGCAACACCTCTTGCACTTTCAGTTGGGGTGTAGTACATGGTCAGAAGGCTGTGCAATATTGTGCTGAGCGCAGCACACAAGTTTGTGTGGCTGACCTCAATATGTCAGACATGTCCTGCAGCTGTGGGACCTTATCCTCTCTGAAGTTGAAACGGCTTTATGTGTCCCCCACGACTGAGTGGTTGTGCTGAGCCCGACTAATTACACACTACTGGACAGATAGTCTGTTGTCCTGCTTGCATTGCTGACACATTACGAGCAACAGGCGCTCTAACCATCTAGGCGTGGTCTCCCCACATTTGCAGTAGCCTGGCTTGCAGCATTTAGGCAAGGAACAGGCAAGATCTACTCCTAGACCTGCTATCAGACTCAAATGGTTTTGTACCCAAGCTGAACGGCTCTGCCAGCAGAGTGCATCCCTACCAAAAAGCTTTGACGCAGGAGCGCTGCATACTGCCAAGTCACTTGTAAGGGCGCCCTTGATGTGCCTATGTGCATGCAATCTTGACAAACATGCAGTCAATGCAGCGTCACAGTCACAGCCACTCGCTGTTATGGAGTACTGAACAAATGTGCTTTGGTCTTTGTAACACAAAGCTGTAAGTAATTTACGAACCCGCTGCTGCAGCACAACAGAATACAGAGTAACTCCTGCAGATCCTGCCCATCTTGTGGCCAGATACAACTACGTCTTGGCAAGTACAGTCTTGTGAAGTTGCGTCATCCAGTCAAGATAGCTGAGCTGCTGAGCCAGTTTGTCCTCCACTAGCAGTGGATGTACATGCTGCTCTGCCACTGACCCTGCAGTCATGCATGAAGGCGATATCAATGTGCCTGCTGTACACCCCACAGACTCTTGTCATGTAATNCAATGCAAGTTGTGCATGCATAGTTCATGTGATGGTGTTGTAAATTCTCTACTACTTGAACACAGTTAGGAACAGAATGATGCGGCAGCATTGCCAACAAGTGTATATGCAGAGATGCAGTCTGTCACTGCACAAAGCATGGAGGTAACACTTCATGTCTGCTGACAAACCATTTCCAGCAGCAGGTTCTGTTTCAACAAGCCTGTTGCTGACCAGCCTAATGCCCAGCAGGGTGCAGAGTAGTGAGTGTGTCAAGACTGCAGGATCACCTGGAGAGTTGCACAGGTGCTGTGTTGGGTGCAGCCTAGTACTGGCATCAAAGTTGACCTATGAGTCACTTTGTGACTGAGGTGGAGGTAGCCTGTCGAGGAAAGGCTTGAAGCAGAGGTTTCCTAGATGCCTCCTCTAGCTGAGGTTGGACGACCCTCCTGTTCCGGGCCACTTCGGCCCCCGGTGCGAAGGGGGTAAGACTATCGGCGGGAGGGTCGTTCCATCTTAGTTTCGCATAGTCAGGATGGCATTTGGTGGTAGGGATGACAGTCAAGGTGCTATACCAAGGAGTCGTGTCGAAGCCTGTTTGAGCCTCATCAACCTGCACACACCGTGATCAATTGGTGCCAGTACACATGCGTGCAAACAACTTGTTATGGTAGGGGCAACAATCATGTAAGGAAAAGTCATGAGCACACAACAGGCAGCTGCACACAACACACAGACAGGTACATGCAACTTCTGCATGGAACATGTACAGTGCATCATGACCATGAACAGTGGGTATTTTCAGCGCACCAGGTTGTAGCATGCTGCTGTGTGTGATGTAATGGCATACCTGTTGTGACGATTGAGGAGGAACTGGTCGACTTGTGTGACCACAGTCAGCAGGGAGCAGCACAGCTTCTTGACTGCAGAGCTGCACCTGCTCAACACACCCATGAAGGTTCTGCAATGCTCAAACTGGACACATTGAAAGGCAGCATGGAGCTTATGAAATGCAGCACAGCAAGGGCTGGGAATGCCAATACAGAGCTTGACTTTCAAGCTGACTGCAGCCTGTGTGTCACTGGAGAGTCTACTGGTAAGACTTTACAATGATGTTATCCCAGACGCATATGTGATGAATTATCAGAGGGGCAGACTGCCCCTCCTGGTCTTGACCCGGACATCAACAAGCTTGTCAAATGTAGCTAAACCNATTGAATTGCTGTCCCTGCAGAGCCTGATTCTATTAGTTTCTCGACTGGGCTCCTGTCATTGCTGGTCATGTTTGATGTGCTTGCTCAGCCTCTGAAGCACTGCCCACAGGTTTTCAAGCAGTAGTTGCCTTTTGTCATGAATGACTGCCCACACTGGCCATAGCTTTTCTGCATTGCAAGAGCATGCGCGTGAGGAGACTGTAATGTTGTAGCTGATTTGACAGTCAGCAAGTGAAAAGCTCTGCCTTGCAGAGGTTGTGTGTTGCACAATGAAATGCAGACCCTGTGCATTGCAAATCAACTGCTGTGCAGCACACCTTAGGGCTGACAAAGGGTCTTGCCTGGCTATGGCATCAGACAGTGTTTACGTGTCATCAGAACATCAATATGCACATGCTTTGCTTTTGCCAAACTTCCATGCATGGCCTACTGTGAGAGGCAGGTTTGGTTTGTTCTTGATTCGACTGCACATTGTTGCACCGGGGCTGAGCATTCGGATGGAGCCATTCAAGGATACATACTGCTGAGACATGCTTTCACCAACAACATGCAGACATGTAATGGCCNCATGTTACCGGAACATCAGTACACTCGACAGCCATGACGTCACAGCCACATGTGCCACCTGGTTGTTCAGAACTCACTATGCCCAAGTGCAACTGGTAGTCTCAAGCTCAGCCACTTGGAAGTGTAACGCCTGCTTATGGGCTCTACAAGACCAACTGAGTGCTGTCGCTCATGGCATGAAGACCAGGTGTTATGTGTTGTAACACTTCTTGCCCTAAACCCTAAAGATTGATTGCGGGTTGTGAGCCCACCTGCTGCCCTGTTGAGTATGCTAGCATAGAGCTATGGACCTCAGAACAAGGCCAACTACTCACTTTTCTGCTCATGTGCAATGAATGTCGACCTTTCACAATTGGCGAACATATGCTGTGTGCAGGTGTGTATACTGTAGACCTTATACAACTGCGTCTTGGGTGTCAGTCTCAAAAGGACAAACAAAGCTCATTGTGACAGAGACAGGTTGAGCTTGCAGTCTCTATATGCAGAATGTATTCTGCATATAGCCACATGCGCATGCAAGGGCTGCAATGTGCACGCAGGATGTACTGTTGCATATGAACGGAAATCTCAACACAGCATAGATTTGTTGGCATGGCTTTTGACATTTCCCGCCTGAACCTCTGTGCAGGTTTTGCTAATGAGGCCCAGTTTCTGCTGATGAACGCTGCGAGTCTAGAGGATCTGCATCAGCGTATGGCATTGCAAGCTGTGCCAACGAAGCAGTCTTGTAAGCAGGCCCCAAGCCGTGCCGCTGTAGCATTGTCAAGATTCAGGCCTAATTTGCTTGTTGGTGGCCAAGGCNAGTCCTATTTTCCTACAGCAGCCCTGTCATAGATTGAGTAGGCAAGTGTTGCAAGCATCTGTGTGCAGGCTGAAGGCCGCCTGTGCAAGGCAATTGCTACCATGCAGCCGCAGAATGGATGGCACTCAGATAGCATGAATTGTTAGGCTGCCCGGCAACACGGTTTTGCCAGCCTGCTCATGGTGCATCACAAGCTGTAGACACAAGGCTGGCATTACTCATCACAAACCATGCCAATTGTGTGTTCGCGAAGCTGACTGTTGCTGAAGTTTTGTTCCACATAACGGCAAAACCCATCACTGTATTGAATGCATCAGTTGACGTTTCACTAAACAGCAACAAGCTAAATGCATTAGCAGGTTCGGCTAACATTATCGCTGTCTACTGCAGATACTGGACCTGATGGGTTATGAACCCAGCCACTGGAACAAAGTCAACATCCACATTGGTGGAGTGTATGGGGACAAGGAAAGCACCCTGGAGCGCTTTGCTGCCAACTTCCAACTACTGAGTGACAACTGCAAGAAGAGGCTGACCCTGGAGAACGATGACTGGGGTTGTGCCTTTGCTGTAAAGGACTTGCTGCCTCTCAGCCGCAAGTGCAACATCCCCATTGTATTTGACTTCCACCACCACAAGTTCTGCTCTGGTGAGTTCCAGCTGGACAGGCCTGCAGTGTCTTCTGCAGCACTGGGTTAGTCATGCATAGACCTTTTTTGTGTTGCAATGCATGACCAGCATGCTTGCTTGGTAGGCTTATGCTTGTTGTGCAGCTTGCCTGTCTGTGGCNACTTCATGTTGCGGTACCATACCTTTTTGGGGTTGCTGGGGCTCAACAGCATCCTCATCATCTGAAGATGAGGAAGGTTGGAAAGAATCACTGCTTACAGCGCCCTGTGCCTCTGCTTCTGCTGGGGCATTAGCAGCCTGGCCATTGACAGCCTGTCCACCATGCTCTTGCTCTTCTTCCTCACCAGCAAGGTCCTGATCAGCCACTTTTGCCACCTGCTCCTCTTCTTCATCGTAACTGTGGTCTGGTTGGGACCCCGCTGAAGTGCTAGAATCGCCATAGCCGGTTTGCTGCTGCGTAGGGGTGTGATCGGGTGAAACTAGTCCTGAAGTTGAAGCTGGGATTGCAGGCATCATGTCCAGTGCAACACTGGCGTGGCTTCTGCCATGACTGTTGGTTGTGTCTCCCACAGCCTGAGATGGCAAATCCTCCTGCTTTGCGTCTGGGCTGAGGTCTGCATGGCCGTTGACAAGCTTGTCGGCATTGTGTGCCACAGAAGTAGCGTTGCCATTTGACCCAAGGGGTGCATCAGCTGTTGTGGCAGCACCAGCAGCAATGTTGCTTGGCTCGCGGGCTTCCTGAAAGGTACATGCATTCTTGGATAATGTTGTGGGAAGCATGGGTCATCTGTACATGACAGCATGCATTGACACCATCAGCGCTTGATGTGTGCAAAGCAGCAAGGCATACTATACATGCACAAGAACCGCAGGCATGCACACAATGGTATGCTCACAGCAGGTGCATGCACTGCATGGCCCTGTCATGTGCAACTGTGCCACAAGCAGTACCACCAAACATACCTTGTGATGTGACTGCTCAATTGCAGGCTGTAGGCGAGCTACCAGGGACACAGATAACAATGTTGATGCAGCATGCACATCCTGCGTCAACAAGCAGCTGGTGTCTGCCAGTGACTGGCATCTGCAAGCTTAGTGAGTGGGAAGACTCATGCCGAACAGTGTAAATGAAACGACTGCATGGCCTCTGTGACAAGGCTGCAAAGTCAGGACATAGCTAATCTAGTTGCATGCAGCCCAAAACATCAGCAGCCACAACACGCTTCTGCCGCCAATGTCACTCAGCCGTTAAGTGTTGTAAAGCGTCATTGGAGCCACAAGGAGGCACTGAAAAGGCCATACATGCGCCCATCTAGATGTGATTCGCACAGCACTTGTGATAGTAGGATTGCTGTTTGCCTCAAAGCAGGTTTTGTGAAATCAGCAATGGCTGTTCCTGCAGGTGGCATTCAGAACCGCTTTGGCAGCCTCTTCTTCATCCTGATCTACCAGAGTGTGCTCAGTCTGAGTTCCCTGCCTCTGTGGATGGAGGATCGATTGCTGTTCATCAGGTTGGCTGCCACCACACAAACTGAAACCGTGCAGCATTATGTATGCATGAATGTCGTGATGAGGTGTACATGGTCAGTTTACTCATGCTCGACTTCTGGAACAAATCATACAGTGAGCAGAACAGTTCTACACATGCTGTGAAGCTGACAGAATGGCTGTCCCAGTCTGTGCACTGTGTCTCACGCAGAAACCAAGGCAGTCCAGTACACACTGTCAAATATCTGCANTTGGCTGCATAAGCTGATCCGGCCCGCTGCCCAATCATCTGGGCACTGCCTGCTGCTATGGCTGTTNGACTCAAATGAAGTTTGTGTTTGCAGCCTTACAGGTCAATGTCAAAAAAGGCCAATGTCCTGTTACAAATGCTTGTACGGCACCTCTGAGAAGCCTGTGGCTCCTGGGTGAGGCGACTTGAAAGGACGGCGGAGGCATGCCTCATCCTCTGTAACATCATACAGTTTTGGTACGAGTGGCTTGCGAGAAAGGGCCAACCTGCAAGGAACACCTCAGTCTGACATTTTGGTGCACAGGTTTTGGTGCAGAGCATTAGAGCTACATGCAAGCACCTGTTGCCCAGCATTGCTGCAATATTGGCCTCCCTGNAGTACAGCTGGAGGCACTGAGCTTCTGAAAGCCCTTGCACATTGAGGTTTTGGTGACCGCATCACACGGCAGCATGCATTTACTCGAAAGCAAGGACAATGAAAACACATCTCATGTATTTGGCAAGACCAAGATCACCAGCAGCAACACAGGCAGTCATATGGCAGCAGTATGCAGTGCATAGCATTGCATTATTATCTCGTGTGCAAAGACATGGATGGTACTGAAAGCAGCATTTTCTGTCCAGAGGAATGCTGAATGAGAGCGCCGCCATGCACGTGCAATGAACTTGAGGCCAATGGAGACATCAATGTACGTATCGCAAAGCTTGCCTAAGAAGTATCTTGCATCCATGATTGTGCCTGCCAGCAGGGTTTCATTGCCTTGAACCTGATTGCTTGCGGCTGGGTGTGGTAGCTTGTGACTTGACGTGCGCTGACTTGCACCTTGCACCTTAGCATCTCTGAGGGTAGTTTGCAGCCGCACAAATCCGCTGACCTGGCGGAAAAGGCAGTAGATCATGGCCGCAGCTGTGCTTGCATCAGGGCAGCTACANTCAAGCGGGGAGGTCAAGCACAGGTACGTCGCATGTGAGGATGCCTACAGGAGCGTACATATCACGTACAAAAATGCAGTAACCCAGTTGAGCGGCCAAAGTTACTAGCAAGTAAAGGATCACCATTGCACCTCACTGTCGATACTCCCGGCCCAGCTTATGTGCTAACCACGATGTGACATTAGATACTAAGATGATGTGAGAAGGCAGGGGCAGGCGAATGCAAAGAATGTGTGTTAGACGACGTGCTCAGAGTTCAACAATGTGCATCTCACAAGTCCAGAATAGCACGTGCTGACACCAAAAAACATGAGCTCCAAACACAACGCACCAAATCGCGATTAGCACAGCGCAAGTTGCCAGAGTCAAAGCTAATCCATCTGCTTCGAGGACCTCGCCCTGGTGTCCAACCGTGCTCATCTGTACAAATAAGTCTTACGCTGCGACTGCTCGACTTATCAGAAGCCATTTTGAGCTTGTGAGTGTTGAGCATTTAACTCAGTCAAGCAACACTGCCCGAGTGCTCAAATGTCAGCACATTCTAGCTGGGTTTTGCTGGAGTCATCTCAATCACAACATTGGCAGACACCGCGCACAATGCTAGACATATAAGCATCTGGTCAAGCCCTACCAGTGCGCTGTATGAGCTCTGCCCGGNAGAGCTAGTGTGGACTCTAGAGATCCAGCTGTCAGTCCCGTATATTGACACTTTGCAGCAAACATAATGCATTGAATACCAAGAAAGCATAGCACGCACATGTTGCCCTTCTTATGGCGACAGTTTGGTAAACAACCACCAGCATCACATGATCAAGTCAAGACACGCACTGACAGCACAGTGAGTTGATGCACCTGCACCTTCCAATAAGGTTGGCTTGCAGGTCAAATGATGGTGAATGCCATGCAAGGCGTTAGCGTAGGCAAGGGCCTGGCTGAGGCAGCCACGGTGGGGCTTGTCACTGCTCCGCTGTTTTCCATTGGTGGCAAAGGGCTCAAGAGTGCTATCAAAGGTTTGCACCTGGCCAGAGGTGCCATCAAGGCGCTGAGGACTCCAAGCAAGCTCATTGCCATGTGCTACTCAGCAGGTGCGCTTAGGCATGATCCTGTTTGACCGATGCTCATGACTGCTTAGACAGTATGCCAACTGCACAGTGCCTGTCCACTATTGGTGCCACCGTGCACATTGTTGCTGTTGTCAATGGCAGAGAATGCGCAAGATCATCTGTTATGGCATTTGTGCATATCTCACGGCAGCATACGTTAATGAAGCCAGCTTGCACATGGCTGTAGCGTGGAGTCCCATGGCATGACATCATGCAAAGCTCACCCCCATGGATTATGTGGCGTGCCTTCCTTTCATGTGCTGCATTTGTATGGCTTATGAGCTGCAGCAAGCCGTACTGAAAGAGTACAGTAACGAAATGCAAGGCTTGTTATGCCATGATGAAGACCACATGCTGCACAAGGTTTGTGCTGCCTCAACTGCCCTTCTTTCATCTCTCAAAATCGACAGCTAATGCATGCCTTGTAGCATTATTGAGGAGTTGCCAAATAGGCTGTGAACCTGCGTGACATGAATTCAATTACTGCTTGGCTGTTGGACTTGCCATATGTGTTGTTTCAGTGTTTCAATGCTTGTGATCTGGTGCTGCATGCAGCACTGGTCAACGGATTTNGTGGCACGTGTGCAAGACTTTGAGGAGAAAGTGCGATCCAAGGCAATTGGAGCTATCGGTGAAGCTGCCATTGCGCATCCTGAGGTGAGCCAATGCAATGTCACAATTCTCACATACATTGCTCATGCTAGTCTCGCCACAAATAAACCTGCACCAGAAGTCACAAATATTACTCTGGACACCCAGCTGTAGTCTCTCTTTGTCACGTTCCATGCGGACAGTACCGTTCTTGGCACAGTTGCATTGGCGTTAAACAAAGAGATCAGCACATATTGCAAATGTACTGTCTTCAACACTTTTGGTTATGAAAACACACTCTGCGCTTGAGGCGATCTTTCAGCATGATAGTTGCAGCAGATAGGTTCATGCACCAACACAACCAGGTGGCAGTAGCAACAGACCTGATGACAAGGTTGAGGGTGGTGTCGTCGCTCTTGACTTTTTGGTAGGCCGGCCGCCGGTCCATGACAGCATACCAGCGGGCTATGNCCCCTGTGGGCATCATCACACTTGAGAAGATTACAAGCCGGCAACACCTGTAGCCAAGCTGTCTGGTGTGGAGTAGCTAAGTACATAAGTGCCGCAGCTGGCTCCAAATTGGACTGCAAGTCACACAAGGCTCAACTCCCTTGCCTGGCAGGCACAAGTAAGCCATGAATATGTTCCTGGCACAGCACGAATATAACCCTCGGTCTCGCAAACAGGCCTGACGGACTTTCACCAGGCCAAGTAATGCTACTACAATGCACACATGAGGTTGAATGTAGTGTTTCTTGGGCTGAGGCAGTACAATGCATGTGTGTGTGGGTCTGGCAACCAGCACAAGACATGGGTGCCGTCATTTTTTGCACAGTGTTATTGCCAAATTACACTCTACTCCTTGACTGTCTGCACAGTGAACCCACTTTGGTAGCAGCTGCTGCTGGTTGCTTATGTTCTCGACGGGCAAATCAGTTTTCAGCTGCTCGTACATGCTGTGTATGGTGCTCCTGTGCAAAATATTGCACATTGGCGACAGACTAGCCAAGTTGCAAGCCTGACAGATAGTCATTTGCTGCAGAATTACACAGTGGATGGGCACACGTCAGCATCAGGAAACAAAACAGGCTGCTTGCCCAACTTCCTCAGATTCTGTCCTGCAGCGACGGTGGCCAGCACTGGGCAGGCTTGCCCATTTATTGCTTATGACAGACCTGCAAATGTCTACCCCACCATCGAGTCACAGGTGCACCCAATACCGCATATACAGCACAGATCCGGCGCAGAGCCTGTCATGTCATCTGGCTGTATGCTGCATTTGTTCTTGCCCTGCTACGTGTAGCAAAGTCAGGAAGGAGATTGCATGTCATATCCTTGCCACCTGAAGCACATGAGTTTGGGTTTACCACGTCAAGAGTTGCACGCTAATGGCTATTTAGGTGCAAATGCATACAAAGCATGCCACTGGGCTCTTACCATGCTCCAGTGCAACAAGCAAGTCATGCATGCCTATGTCAATGGCGGCTCTTGCATCAGGATACGTGTTATGGCATCAAGAAACCACATGTGTCACAGCACTCAACTTCTAATACTGCGCATGCACAAGGGTGTCATGTGTGTATGCAGGCCAGCGCTCTACTAGCAGAGTTCAGCACCGTTCTGTCAGTGCTTTTGGGTGGCGTCACTACGGACCTGAACGCCTTTGCTGATCTCAACTACACCAGCAACTTTAGCTGCCCAACAGACGGCACGGCAGGTGGCATCAAAGGTCCTAGCATAGGCCAGCTGACTGCCACTGTCAGCATGGATGCCTCCTTCTATAGCTGGGTCGGCTGCAACTGCTCAGATGGCAATGATGATCGTGAATACACTATCTCCAGCTCTGGTAAGCAGCCTGCACACATGCACATGGGCTCACNCCTGTTCATTGACAATTTGCATACTTTATGCAACTGCAGGCTATGACTGATAGCCACATGGCCCAGCTGGCACCCCGGGCATCATCTGCTGCAGCTCAGCTTGGCACATCTGGCAGTCAGATTGGCGGCCCAGACTCCAGTGCTATAGTCACTGGTGCTTCAGACGCAGCTGTGCAGGCATCAGANTTGTGCAATGATCCAAAGGCATAAGCGCTTTATTTGCAGTTTCATGCCTAAGGAGTGTTGAATCACCTTGTGANAAACTCGCCGCGGCATGGCGTTCAAACATTAAGTGTAGCTATAATTCTCAAAAACCCCATAGATCAGTTCGAAGTCGTGCCTGATATCATGATACATGTCCAGTTTTTTCTTAAATATGATCCAAAAGTCATCGGGATTTTGGTATAGAAACACAAACCTTGTTGATGCCAAAAATGCAAAACGCTGTGGAACAGAGACGTCAACTCGGCCATCAACACAGCACGCTTGACGCGTGAGACGTAGCGTTGATTTGGTTTCAGATATCGATGCAGTCAAAAACAGCTTCAACAAGTGCCCGAGTATTGCAGCACATGCAAAGCCTGTTATGCATAGACACAAGCTGAGGGCGAAGTTTGACTGATGTTGTTGCTGTGGTATGAGAGNCGAGACATCATGTCGCTCCGCGTTCTGAGTTACGAGGTCTAGCGAAACGTTACACGCAGCACGAAAAAGAAGAACACAAGTTTCGGCTAGCCCACAAGTGACAAGAAGACCAACTTTTCATCAAGTCTAAGCCTGGCATGGCGCATGTAAAAATCCCAATGCACCTGCGCAGGAAGACCCCTCGCATGATTATGATGTCCGGAAAGCAGCACACTCCATGTGCTCAGGACAAAGCAGCTCAGGAGGCTGCTACTGGCCAATCAGGCACAGCTGGCGAAGCAAGAGGCCCGCCACCTGGCCTGCACACCCTTGAGACTTCTGGTGACGANTAAAGCTGGGTGCGCATGCACTCGCTGATGCCATTGCTGCCAATGCGTTGTTGCATCGTACACATTCCGAGGTCACCTTGTCTGTGCAGCTGGACGTATTCCAAAGCGAGCAGATATGTGCCTTTGTTGTCCCTAGGTTGCTAGCCTGCCAGGCGTCAGGCGGTGCAGAGTCAAGCAGCAGCAGCAGCAGCAGCAGCANGCTCGCACAACAAGCCATTCATGTTTGCATACATACTATGGCTGGTGAAGGTGATGCTGCAGACGAGTCGCCAGGCAGCTTGCACAAAGCTCAGTGTCAGGCATCTGCATCAGAGTCATCTGGAAACCAGCCGTAGCAGTGCTCAGCAAGCGACAAGTCAGTCGGCTGCAGTAAAACGAGCAACGGCCACGGAGCAGGAACTGTCCACCAATGCATTNAGGCAGCATGAACAACATGCGAGCCACGTACAAGTCTTGAACCCTGAGCTACTTTGAGCTTTGTTATCTCAAGCTGCACAACAGCTTGAACTGCATATTTGCAAGTATCATGAGCATGTGAAAACCTCCACAGGGTGGATCACAACAGATAGCGGGTTCACTGAGATGCAGAAGGTCGCTGCGCAGACGCAGAGTTGCCCTTGCCTGCATGTTCCTTGTGCTTGTCATGCTTCTCCTTGTGGTCGTCGAGAAGGTGACGGCCCTGAGGACCATCTTCAGAGTGAGGCGGCCTAGGGTGGTCCTCACGGTCATCTTCACCATGGTGCTTGCCACAAGGGCCCTTGACTTTGATAGAGTTGAACCTGCCGTTCAGTCCGTCACATCTAGCCTCAGCATACACATCATCTGCAGTCCAGCAGCAGGCACATGTCATTGCTGGTGTAGTTCAGAGCAACCAGCTTTCTGCGCCGCGCCATAGTCAGTAGAAATAACAGTGAGACCGTCACAATGAGACATTGCAATCCTTCGCATTCTGTAACCTGCTGACCACTGCCCTGCTCACAAAACATCTCTGTGGCACCGCTGTGACAAATTCGAGATGGTGCTTGCTTGCATCAGCTGTCAATGACCAANCAGGATTGAATAACAAGCAAGCGTGCTGCAAACTCACCTTAAAACCTTTGACCAATTTGATGATACGAGCAATTCTCAACAGCCGCAGGAGCTTCTGAATGCTGAGCAAGTGATTCACCTGGACATTACACTTTGCTCAGTGTGTCAGTCTTGCACATGCCATCAGGCAAGCAGACTACGCTCTTAGAAAGCAATAGCAAAAAGGAAAATTGGCAGCCTTTTTGCAGCTGATACATGACCGCCACCAGGTTCAAGGACTGAAGAACGGTGTCATGTGTGCTTGGGGTGCACAATGTGGTACTGCAGCTGAAGACAGCAGTGCAGGGGCTCACCGAGGATCCTTGTGCTGCTATCTGGGTGAAGCCAATGTCAACAATTGCCATGGCTACCAGAAAAAAGTCAAATTTGTTCCAGCCATTGTGCCAGTAGTTGCGCCAGCCAAGGCCGGTCACCTTGATGGCTGCTTCGAAGAAGAAGATCACAGTGAAGGCATAGTTGCATTTCTCCTTGGCAGCTGAAAAGCTCGCAGATTCACCATATACAGTTGTTGCCAAAACCACAATGTTGATGACAATGATGGCTGTTATGAAGTAGTTAAACACCTGCATGGCATGTACATGTTGCATGACTTGTCACACAGGAAGCAGACCTGAAACCATCTTGTTTTCAGGCAAAGCCCAGGCAGAGTCAAAGATACAGGTACACACCTGCAAAATGTGCTGCTCATTCAACATATGTCCATGATGTCAGCCATTGCATGTGCATGAGCTGGTATGCAAATTAGCACACAAGCTGAGGCAAACCAGCCATGGGTACACAGCATATTAAAGCATACACCGGGGCTTTGTTGGAGCGGCAAACCCACACTGCCCAAGTTGGCAGATTTACTTGCCTTGGTCTGGATGAGCTGGTAGCAGAACAACCGAGTCTTATTCCTGGGAGGGTTGTTGCGTCGCAGCGGTTTCAACCTGAAGACCATTTTAGCCAAAGCTGTCCATTCCTGCAGCAGGAGGAGATAGGTGAGGTTCTTGCTCCTGTTGACAACAAACAGCAAAGCTGAACAGTGCTGTAGTGCAAGCCTCAAGTNTTCTGTTCGCTGACAGATTGTTCAGTGAAGTCCAGCTTTGCCACTCTTTTGGCAAAGTATGCCACCACACGCAACTTCTCCCTGCCAGTCAGCAAAATTGGAGGGGCATCCCACTGTACTTGCTGCTGGAAAACTTGATATGCCTGTAGTCAGACTCGTTGGCTTTCAAGCTGTGCATGCACCAGATTTGCAGAGACGTCTTGGGTACATGACGCGTTGGGTGCACACATATGGCTGGAAACAATGCACGGATGTCTTGCGTTTTCTTGCACGAAGGCAACAGAACAAAGGCTACCTGCCAATGCTCTTGCATGCTGCGTGCATGCAGAAAGTTCTTGACTCTCGCCAACAGCCTTGTTTGCTGTTGTTGAGAGGTCATCAGCCACTATCGATGGTCTGTATGGCAAAATATTACAGGCAATCGCGGGTGAGTTCGAGATAAACTGATTGCCTCTACATCAGCTTGCCGGTGCACCGAAACACGCTGTACAGTCAGTCACAACCGAAGTACACCTGGTGATGTCAATCAATAAATCACAACCAGACACGCCTTCACAGAAGTTGTCAACGATGTGCAATGCCTTTGATCAGGAGCGTTGCTGCCCACAAAACTTCTATGGATGTCCTGCACACGGAAAACAATCAATCACAACGGACACGCTCCGGGACCACAGACTGTGCATATATGTCCGGCAGTATGTCCGATCAGCGCGGTGGGGCAATGCGAGGAATAGCAGCTCACAACGTCAAGGCCTCGGCCAGTCAGGAGTCTGTGCATGCGTAGCATTCAAATCTAGTCAAGTTCTTGCTGTCATTGCTTCATGGTGTCAATACTTTACACATTGTCGTGATCTGCCTTCGGCTGGTGCTTCTTGTCGTTGCTGCAAGGCGCAAAGTCCAGCTTTGCGTGCAGCTTGAAGCAGCAGCTGGATACAGAGCTGGAACATGTAATGTCTGGTGCGCCTTCCAGTTTGTTGCTGCCACTGCAGTCAATCGCAGTCAATCCAAGTAGNACCTTCTTGGTCTGTTGAGTCTTGAGATGCCATTGCATCTGCACTCCCTGAGGCATGACCAGGCTCTGCCTGTGATGGCCGTGGTGATGACAGAGGTGAACCAAAGCTGCTTTGCGCTTTCACGGGNTGTGTGTCACCAGGGCTACTATGCTGTGCCAGGCTGTCGAGAACACTGCTGAAAGGGGCATGGCCAAAAGGCGAGAATCCGAGGCTCTGGGTTGGAGACAGACTGCTAGCCAGCTGCTGTAAACTAAGACGCCTGCCACTCTGAGGCTGCAGACTGCTTCGCTTGTCTTTGGGTGTGGCGCAGTCAATTGCCAGCTCTTGTCCATTCAGAAAGTGGTTGCTGGACATGACATGTTCGACCGGTTCTGCTGAGGCGTATGTCACAAAGCCGATGCCTCTATGACCTTGCTTCAAAGCATCCTTTGGCATATACGCATCCTGTATACTCCCAAACTGCTCAAAATATGCGCGAAATTGCTGGTCAGATACAGTGTTGGGTATTCTGGCGACAAAAATTCTGGTGGTTCGGTTTGGATTGTTGCCGCCCCTCGGCAGGGCAAACTTGGCCTCACAGCGGCGGCCATCTACCTGATGTGCTGTCATTGCCACTTGTTGTGCATCTGCTTCTGGAGCTGTGCACCCCCGGTGACCTTCTGTAAGGCTTGCTTGAAACCTATGCCAGGTGCACCATATTGATGTCAAGATACGGTACTACGAGGCATCGGGGACAATGCATTGATCACTGGGACGCCCTGTTTAAAAGCAGGGTATCCCTCCCTGTCAGGGAGGGACTAAGATTGAAGAGTGCCAGGCTTGCAAGGCTTGCTTGAAGACTNATTGTTCTGGATCGCGGCATTCTTGCATGGCGAACATGACGTGTCAAATTGGAACCAGCAGCTTGGTTTCTAGCTATAGCACGGTGGAAATCCGCCGTAAACAGGTGCCCATACTTCTGGCGATTGTGCACTGGACCGGTATATCTTGCTGCTTGTTGCCAGCATGCACTGCACGGTTGCATGCCGGCCTTTTACTGACTGTGCCAGCGGTGAATCAGGCTGACATCTACGTCGTAAGCTTGAGCAGGCCAACGGTGCAGTGATCAGGTTTGGGTTAAGCGTTTGCTACGATTATGCAGAAGGGGTGCGCCAGGCCTGCTCACAGACTCTGCTTGCCAGCCAGAACCGCTGATCTCAGCTTGACCGTTCGTTGCACATGATGCGATACAGTTCATCGGAGTGCATCGCGAACGGTCAACGCCCTTCCAGTTTGGAAGAACAACATTGCTGAAGAGGAACTAATGATGCTGCTAATGATGTAACGACTGGTGCTGTTGCTGCTGTTGCGTGGATNAGATGGAGCTGGTGTCTCGTGACAGTGCTGCAAGGCATGCTATACTGGCTTTCTAGCAGGCACAAAAGCTTTCAACAGAGGCTGAGTGACATTCAAAGCCAGAGTTTGCTGCCATTACCCAGAACGAACCTCCTGTTGTATGTTCAGTTGTTCTTGTTAGCTGCGCAGCTCAGAGCATTTGTGTTTTCTGTCAGCTTGCAACACGAGGAGGTGCTGGGTTTCGTGAACCCTGTTCAGCAGTATGTCTTGCAATGTGCGCATATTTCAACTGTGTCTGAGCAGACTATCTGTATCTTGAGCGTGATTTCAGTGTGATGGGCCTGTCTAACTTGTCAGCAGTAGGCTGAAACGTGCTTAAGAGATGTCAGCAAATTTTGTTCTGGTTCTCATAATGAATACTATACTTCGATTACGCATACCACGGCTCACGAACATAGGTGAGTTCGCACACAACAGCTGTAAGTCAAGACCCTCACAGAAAACCTTGTACTCTGCACGATCATCATTGTTGTCTACCAGTGCGAAGCCTAGTACACTAACTATTGCACATGGCCAGCGGCTGCTAGCTGACTTTACCAACCATGTCCTTACAGGACACTCAAGATTGGCATGCGTGCATTTGCACACGAATCTGACATTCGACAAGGTCAGCACATATATGCTAAGCATGCCTTGCGACATTGATTTCAACGCCATATTGGAGTATCAACAACATGGCTTCACTCTTGAAAGCCACTCTTCATTCATTCTGCTTGCAACCCTTATTACAAATCAGCTTCTGTATCATCCCGGCCTGACAGCTGGATCCATCATTGCCCACTGAAAAATCTGCTCATACTGCTCAGCTGATTTGTNTTCTTTGAGAGGCGTGCAGCACTGGAGAAAACTTGTACCACTGACATCCACTGCTTAGGCATATATCCTGACTCTGTTGAGATAGCAGATATGCCACCGCCGTCATGCATCAGGAACACAGAGTGGATGGGATGAGATGGCGTGGTCTCTGTTGCCTCCAAGCACACCACAGCAAGAATGCATGCCAAAGGTTGCTGGGTCAATTCCACATCGCATGTCAGCACTATTCATGTACTACGGTCCTATGATAATCCAGCGTGACAAGAAAACGTTTGTTCAGTGGTCTCGCCTGCCATTCCAGATGTTCCAAGTCTCCAGGGGTTCAGCAGCATCACTGTGCTCCAGCAGGTACAGGCTGCCTCGGTAGAGGGAGGCCCAGCGGTGGGGCCACTGCGGGGTGTTGCGGGCTATGCCCCCCCATGTCAGCACCCTCAAGGGCCCTGTCTGATCAGGGCTGATTCTCCACTGGGGCAGTTGCTCTTCTTTGGCTGCAGTCTCAGGCTCTGGAGCTGCAGAGCACGTTGCACAGACATCAAGCTTGACGCACAGGAGCAGTAATAGTTTGTTTGCAGAATGACACATTCAAAGAACGAGGTCTGTTCAGTCACAGCTCAATCTCCCTGCCCACTAACCCTACAGCCCTCCACACACTTTCCCCACACACTGCTCACCTGGAGTGATGGCATCCACAGCGCGCATGATCCGGCCCAGTCTAGCAGGACTGAAGAAGAAGCGCAGCTGCGGGACCTCCAGCTGCAGCCTCATGGGTGGCAGGCTAGGGTGTGGAAACCTAGCCGCCTGCAGAGCCGCCGTGATGCCACACCGCTCCAAGAGAGGGATAAACACTGCAGATCCGCCTTGGGCTTTGCCTTCAGACTGCTGTATGGCGGCCGTCATTGCAGTGCTCACAGCGGCGTTTTCACTGCTGGTCTTAGGAGTCGGTGCTTTGCGGTTGTCGATCTCTTCAAGAGCAGAAAAGGCAAAGTCGCCGTCAACTAAGTAGGCTGAGATGTTGCTACCCCCTAGCTTGAAGCATTCGTAGAGAGAAGCCTCCTCAAGGGGCAGCGAATTAGCCTTGGCGGTGTCTGTTTCGAGGGCAAATTGGCCTAGGTCTGCCACCAGGGTTAGCTTACCTACAGCAGCATGGACAGCACATGAAGTGCAGCACACTAAACAAAGGCGTCATTGTGTTTTGGACAGTAGCTCACTATACACAGTAGTTCAGTGGCAGCACCACACCACTCAAAGCCTATTGTGACAGGAATTGAGAGCGATTGACATAGGTTGAGAATGCAGCATAACAGGTACCTGGAGCCACACAGCAGCATCATGACGCACAACTTATGATGACGCAAACAGATTCAATGAGACTTGACGTGACCAACTGGCTGGTCAGGGTCAGCACACACAGAAATATCCAAGAGAATTGATGCAGTGTTCACCAGTACACATGCAGGAAGCACATTGAGCCTGTGTGCAACGGTATGACTCAGTGAGGCTTGGGAGACCTGTCACANGTGGGCTTCTCACATGTACTGCATGTGTTGAATTGGGTCAGACCCCACAAGGGAAAGCTAGCCTCCGCGGCAATGGGGACCAGGCGATGCACAGCTGCGATGTGGTAAACAGTACGTGCAGCTGCGTAGCTGCCTGAGCTGCAGGAGACCATGCGCACCAACACCAGCGAACACAGAAGTGAAGTCTATTTCAAAGACATCATGGCATGTCTCAAGAGAGGTCTCTGTACATTGCAAAGCTATGTGTCTCACATCATGTCACTGTGACTGATCTGGTGCTTCCTGGTCCGGCTTCTTAGCTGGAATTCTGCATATGCAGCAGTCCTTGCTGCAAATGCTGACAATAACATGAGGGCGTCCTGTCTCCTCACATCCTATCTCGTGCAACACTTACGCAAAGACATGCATACAGTACACCAAAGCATAGCTGACATTGCAAACATCAAACTGGGCTTCAACAAGATATTGGCAAGACAGTGAAAGGGACGTCTTGCAGCAGCCTTAGGTATGATAGGCCATGGATAAACATGACTGCAAAGTTGGTATGCCAGCATGTCATACGGGTGATTCTCATGAGGTGAGACATGTGTTCCAACATTTCTAGCCACATGTNAGTCCACAGCTCAACATGCGAAAGAGGCTGTAGCTCATATGATTGACTGAAAATCTTTGGCACCAGTGCAGTCAACCAACTGATCCAGGCGCCACATTCAATGTGTCTGGCCAGCCAAAGCCTGTAGCATCCTGCTGTAAATTACACCCTCATCTGCTACGGCAGGTATGCATGGACAGTCAGCAAGGAGGCCTACCCCACCACCCCTGAACAGAGCCCCATCTGGCCCTAGGCCTAGGCCCCAAATGCCCTACCAGCAAGCTCCTGGTCAGATGCAGCTTGGCGCTCAAGGGGGTGCTGTAGCTGCCCAGCAGCAGCTGAGGCCCGTGCAGAGCAGGCCTGTTGGTACTATGGTCAGCTCAGCTCAGGTATGTTGCGTCAGATTGCCTACAGCATGCGGCTATGTATGTCGCTTGAGTGCCAATATCTGCAATGTGGTGCAATAGGGTACTAATCCACCATATGAGTGGTGTGGCTTTACATAACACAACATTGTTGCACTTCACACATGGTCAGCATCATAATTCAAAATTAGTATTGTTATCATGTAATAACAGTGAGAATTGTGGTTTCGGCCAACTATTTGTCAAAATTACTGACGATGTAAGTCGGTATGGGATATAGTTCAGGTAATACCTATTGCCTGCAACATGGCCATTATCACACAGCCGTGAGGCCATATACAAGGGAGTGACTGCTTGGCTTGGTTGCTACACCAGTGCATATGTGCTGAGGTCAGCAGCCAACATCCTGGTGCGCCTTACTGTTGTTCTTGCTTCACAGGGGTGTTGGATCCTGACGGTCTGCATGATCTGTTGCATTTTTTACTTGNAGAGTAGCTTTTGTAACTGTGCCTGTCTTTGGACACAAAGTGGTGTAGGTGCAGTGCAGCATAGGTGCCATGCAGAGCAGTGTGCAACACGTTTGTAAGGCGGCAACATTCTACAAAGGGAGTGCATGTTACCATGGCTGGCTGCACTTGTGCACCATCTTTGCAGTGTCAATCCGTGCATACAGGACTCCAACAGGTGCAAAGCATACGCATGTGTGGCTTGGCAAGCTCTCAACACAAAGAAGCAGAATGTGTAAGGCTGACAAGGCGTTACCGATAAGGTCTTGCTTGGCGGTGCACGGCAGGCATCCATGACGCAGTTGTACATGATGACATTGATTGGCAAACCTGCAATGCAGCATGTCAGCCTTGGCTACAAAGTACTCAAATTGCCACAGCAGTAAACTAAAAAAAGCATACAAACAGCAGGCTATCAGTGAGCGTGTAAGGCATATGATTTGGACACTCAGACGTTGACGTGTAGCGTTAAACTCTGATCCTATGCTGCAAGTTCATGAGGCAGCATGAACAGAACGCAGCAGTGCCCAGTGACGGCTTGATATGTAGTCCACACTGGAGGCATTAGCGCAAGAATGTCTGACAGCAGCAACATAGGCAGGCAGATCACTTGTGGTGCAAATGTGCCCAGCAACAAGTCACATGTACCACAAACTGACAGTGAGAAATCATAGCCATGTATGCTCATGTAGTCTAAGAACGCCCAGAGCAGGAAGGCTGCACACCATGATGCAGTACCTTACATGCCTACACTTCAGCTGCATGGCATGGCGATCTGATCNTGACACTGCATGGTGGATATAGAAAACATTTCAAATATAGACTGCAACCTTACGGTCTTGCAAACATGCATGCAGGTACCTGTGTAAGCGTATTGAGTTGCCGATCAATTCGCTCAAGCTGGTAGCCACAGACTATCCAGGTCACGATAGCAGCAAGAAAAGGTAGCATGCACAACTCAAGTATCTTCATACAATCATGCACAGCAGGCTGAAGCCTCTGGANAAAATCCCTTACTGTTTGCATATGACACAGCAGGTTTACCTGGAAACCTTGTTGCGTCAAGAGCGCGACCTTTCTTGGTTGATACAGCCAGGCTGTCCTGCACGTTCGTGTTAGGGCTCCCCAACACAGGACGCCTGCAGTTGACGACGTGCTGGGTAAACGTATATACGCATATGCACTCGTGTCTTGCATTGTACTGTACGCTCGAGCAACTGCCGGATGAGAGTGGCGCACTGTCACCCTTGCAGCGTGCTTCGAATTGTTATGCAGCCGAACTGACCAGGCAAATGGCCTTTTATGCTGCCCTGTCAAGACGACGTTCATCTNTGCATTGCCACACACCTTGAGACCTCAGGTGCAGTACTGGGCAGCTCAAAAGTGCTAAAGATGTTGCCTGAGCTTGTCTTTGCATGCGCAGGTGGCAGCAGCAGTATTTGGCTTTAGAGGCACTGTTCTCACAAAGCGCAGCAATTTTGCAGCTGACTTGGATGTGTGGAGGAATGCCAATAGAGACCTCTACTTTGCTGCCCGTGCTGTCAAGCATATCAGGCTGGAAATGGCTCAGCTGCAAAGGCAATATCCTGGTGTGCAATGGGGGTTTTTCTGCACAGGTATGTCCATCTTCAGGCTTCACTGCACTTGTACCCACAAATGATTTGCTTCTTTCGGTTTCTGCACATCCTCGCCTGCCATTGCCACATCTGGTCTTATGTCTGGCATTTTCGTTTGTCAACATCAGCAAGTCTGCAAACACAAGCGTGTAGCGCATCAGCAATTACACCAAGCACATACTTTGGCTCAAACATGATAACAAAGTCAAAATGCACTCAAAGCTCAAGTCCTCACAACATCATCTGACAAACACTGGACCGGGGATCTGCATTGCTGTAGGGCACTCCTTAGGAGGCTTTACTGCAGCATGTAGTGCCATCTTCTTCACAGACATCTTGAGAGTGACCACTTTTGAGAGCCCAGGCTTGACCAGCTTCTACCACAGCTTGGCTCGCCAAGGAGGCTCCAGGAAGTACTGGCAAGCCAAAGTTGTCAACTACCTTTCTGTGCCAAATCCCATCAATACCTGTCAGCGGCATTTGGGACTCATGATCAGGTAACTTGCTGCTTGCCTGACACAGCATGGCTCAAAGTCCCCAAGCAAAGGTTGAGCTATCTACAAGCATGTGTTGTCACCTAGAGGTTTGTTTCATGCGATATATGACTATTGATGACATTGCATGGCTTCCAAACACTNGCACACCAATACCACACAGGAGGACATCACAGTGTGTGAGGCCTACATTGCATTCTTGGAGTCTGGCGATGTTGGCACCTACTCCAGAGTGCTGTGGGAGAATGGGGGTATCAGCCGACATGACATGGCAAACAAATGGGACCGGAAGATACCAGGTACGCAAACGTGCCCAGGTTACAGCTCTGTATGCGTGGATGATGAACAGTGGTGTGGCTGTGTTCATTTGCAACTCAGTGCCTTGCTGATATGAGCATCACCTGTGTTGGATTGACAGATGGTTGCATGATATGAAAAATCAGCACTGCAAATGCCATGCAGCGATGCACTGAATGCCAGTCGGGTGTTCACAAAACACACAAACAGCTGCATACCATGCCAGCCAGCTGTAAAGCTGAGTGGTGGAATGAGAGGTGTGCCCATGCAACTTGCAGGTCTGATCCTGAGGATTAGGAACCAGCATAGATCTTGTGCAGTGACCACTGTGCACACAGTTATATCATACATTTGCACAGGGTGCAAGTGAGATGCAGAGTCTCGCCGGTTGTGATGCAGCCAATTCTTGGTACCTGCTTCACCTGAAAGCTGCAATGAACAGTTCCTATTGAAAAGAATGACCGCTGCGCCGCCAAACATGCTTAGGCAGTACTACACANATAACAGACAGACAGGCACATGAGTCATTGCAGTCCTAGTGGGGAATTCCAGCTGATGTGTGGGGATGCAGGGGGTCCCCATTAGGCTAGAGCTGGGTCCCAAGGACATGGAAAAGGAGTCTGTCATGCTTGCTCGGCGAGATACAGGGGAGAAGGAATCTGTAGCTTGGAGCGACGTTGCAACAAGAGTACCCCAACTGCTGGAGCAAATACAGGTACTGCATGCCTGCCAACAAAACATAACGATACGTCAGCGATTATAAGAATTCATCTGAGAAGAATCAGAATCACAAAAAAAACTGTAAATTTGTAGACCACTTTGACATCCAACAGTTGTATTTTGTTGAGCCAATCATCTGGTCAATTCTTGGATGCAAGCATGTAGTGACACGCTTCAAGCATGCCAGAGTCTCAGCTGTTGTACACAAGTGATAGGCTGCTCATTGTTGATCACCTGCTCTGAATTCACAAGTATGGTCACCACCTGGATGCTTCAGCACTGCAACAACCTCAACAAGACTCATGCAACAAGCTCAACAAGACTCGAGCATATCTTTGAGATGACACTGCGACACTTTCAGCAGCTGGTGCTGCTGCTTGCCGTGACTAGCAAGATAGCCTCCAATGGCTATGTCGATCCAATGGCTTGCCGCGTTGCAGTGCCCCAAATGTTGCGCTGTCTGTTCCACCGAAAGGCTGTCGTGCTATATGCCCCCGTCCCCAACTTCTGCCTGAAAGCCAAACATAGTGAAACATAGCACTGGGTGAAATTGCTGCTAAGCTTCACAACCACTGTCACTTGCAACCTCGTGCATGTGTTCATTGCATGCTGTGGCAATGTCTGTCATGAAGTAGCNATTCCCACCTGGAGCATCATGACAAGTCCCACCATGGCATGCTTTTGCGCCTCTTGCACACTTGTCAGCCGTGTCTTGGCCAGATCTAGTGCTAGGATGTTGATCGGCAGGAGGGTCAGAGATGCCTGCTTCCCATTCTAGATGATGCTCCTTGTCTGAGCGAGACATTCTGCTGTCGTACTGCCTGTCTGTGCCCTCATCACGGTGTGGTTTGCATTCCTCATCAGTGGGCAGGTCCAGCAGGGCGCTCAAGATGTGATTGTTGCGCAGATCTTCCCAGACAGCCGCTGCTGCGCCAAGCATGCCAGCATGGCCATACATGTCCTCACCAGACTGCAGACACGTCTCATTGAATCAGATGCTGAGGGCACATGCTTACATAGGAGCAAGCCTTGCACTACTCACAGTAAGCTGCCAGCTTACAATAGCTGCATCATGCAAGGTGAAACAAGCCCAGACAGAATGGTAGTCCTTCAGCTAAGGCAGCAGCAGGACACGGCACGGCACAGCACAGCACAGCACNGCTTTGACAGCAGGGCCACATGGTTCATGTCGCTGGACCACACAACATACTTGATGAAGGGAGTGCTGAGCTCCCCTAGGGTTGTGCGCTGCTGTACATCAAACATGACCACCTGCACGCCAAGTGAAACACCTGGTTGTGTGGACAATCTCAACCGCCATGCTGGTTGCTATCAGCCAGTTCATGAGCATCTTGCATTGCTTGTGCACTCCAGTTAAACAGTCTGGGCAAGACAAGATCAACTGGCCAGCAGCTGCTGCATCACCCGTCTGAGACAAGTCCTCTGGTGGCTGCACGCTTTTTGTTGCGCTTGTACACGGCACCGACAGGCATTGCGCTGACTGGTGGAGGATAAGGTTGCTGTGACGGCGAATGCTTGGCCACTATGCGCGCAACAGGTTAGGAAAACGTTTTGAAGTCTCCTTAAGCTGCACGCCTGCAGCAGAGTATGCGGGCCCGGGCGACAGTACAGATCTGGACGGAGTGCAAGGCGGCAGAACCGCAATATCGCAAAGCATTCTAGTGCAAACAACTGCCCATACAAATTTGAACGGCGGATTTTTGGGTAAATCCCGTTGACCTGGTTAACGCTTACGAGAGCGTTAAACGTCAACGTTGAAGGTTCATCCTGAGTCGTTGGGGTGACCTCTCACCTACCTCGCCAGCAACACGACGAGCGAGGCGACTTGACGATGCAAATGCAAGCGCAACGTGCGAGCATGCCAGCGGCTAGATCAGTGGTCAGACCATTGCGGTCGCTTCGAGCGTCCCGTTTCATAGTGCTGAGTGCAACTCAGACAGCTGTTCGCACGACCAAGAAGGAAGCCATCAAAGAAGCCAGAACAGAAGTGCGCGAGCTGATCAAGAGCAGACACTGCAGCCCAATCCTTGTTAGGATTGCGTGGCACGACTCCGGGACGTACGATCAGGTGAGGCATAGTCAATGAGTATGCGCTGTCGCCCGCCCGCGNTCTGCTAGGTAGCAGTGCGTGATGATGTGCTCAAGCAACAATTTATGAACATGTGTGAATTGATCAAGCACCTGCATGGGATTTAGTGTGTGTATGGAACTTGTATGTGATCAAGGCAGTGGAGTCTTGGTACATTTGCTCCCGGACCACTGATGTAGAAAGCAGACTGTTCTGGTATGGTGTTACTGTCTGCCGAAGTTTCATTGACTTAGATTAGAGTGTAAGCATGATGTGCAGAGCCTTCAGCTGGCTCGATGTGGTCACATAGTGTGCATGCATACGTGGTAATGTCAGTCATGCTCATCAATGCGAATTCCGTATGTGAGTGTCTAGGTCACACTTGTGCAACGTGGGCACGACATGCTTGACTTTGTATGCCTGGCAGATGTGNAGTGAGTGCAAGATAAGACATACCTCAGAAATGAAATGCCACCGGTTGCATACAACACTAGCTGAAACACGAGGTTGGCTGTCATAATTTTGTGGTAGTGAAAGGCAATAGTCACAAGTATGCCGGCCGCAAAGCCCAGAACCCTTGCTGTGGGTGGGAGGAAGGCTGCAATGAACATGCCAGCAGATGACCATATGAGATCAGTTGGTAGATGTCCGTGTTCTTTGGCCTGCGTGCAATACATTAATTAGAGACGTGAAGTAACACTCATGTCATCATGAGCTTGAACACTCACAAAAGCCAAGCTAGGCAGAATTCTGAATGACATTGCATGTGTAGCAAAGTGCCTGTAAGTTCCGTGTGGAATGTGTCAAGCAAGAACCTACCAGCAAGGCTGTGATGGGGGTCCCAAGTATCAGCAGTACAATGCCAATGTGATCCATCTTTTCCTGCAGCAGCTGGCCTTTGACAGTGTGTAAACTAGCGGCAGATTCAAACGATGGCACACCGTACGTCTGCCTCTTCCCACGCTTGCTCTGGCTCNCGCGTCACCAAAAGCACTGCGTTACTAACAGCATAAGTTGGTCGCACCAAGCGATCAACCACACAGCTGGACAAAGCATATGTAATAGGGCCATCGAGGCGTTCAGTCGGGCCACTCAAACGACAGTGCCTGGTGCACAAACTGGGCAGGGTGCAGACTTACCTGTTTCTGCTGGTTGTGCTTGTCATCATTGCAGCATAGCAATCCTGCAGTCTCTGCTGCTGTGGGTATGACATTGGCCCCTTGCCTACATCTTCACGCCTTTCTGCAAAGCCTGGAGCAAACAGGGCATAGTGTGGAAAGTGATGCAGAGGAGACGGCTTAGGGGAAGCAAACCATGCGGTCTGCAATAAAGGGTGCAGGGTAGCAATGATAGCGACGTACAGGACGTACCGTTGGTACGACTGCTCTGCACATGTGACTGCTGTGCTGACACAAACCCGCCCTTGCCCTTATCTCTTTTCCTTGCGGCAAAGCTGTTGATGTTGGTAAGATCTGCAAAGAAAACCAATACCTGTGCTACATGAGCAAGATACCTTGCAAGGCACAGTCAGCGACTAAGGTAGTTCTGCATGCACCCATCAAGTATCAAGGTCTCAAGGTCTCACAGTTGCACAGGCGTGATTGGTGTGCTCGAGTAGTACCTGTCACAGGACTGATATGCACCATCTCAGCGTCNGTGTGAATTGCAACAGAGCACCTTGGCGATCGTGTATGCGCCGACAGCCGTTCGAACGTGCAGCTGCAGCGACACTTTTCAGGGCTCCTAGCCCTTTTACAGCCATACTGGGGAGTGTGTGTGGCCTGCGCCCTCGCGCAATACGTTCCTATCGCAAGCGCGTGTACGTAACGCCGTCACGTGCAGGTCAAGGATCAGCGTTACAACTGTGGGCCGGCCCCCCATTATACCAAATGCATTGAGGTATTGATATCATGGCANATATATATGATTTTTCTGCAGTTTAAACGAATTCGGCTCAATTTGCTATAGCACATGCATTATTGAGAAAGCATGCGTACATGTGTTGTTGTTTGTCTCGGTGCCCTGCAGTGCGCTATTGACAAAAGGCAGTGCCTGAGGTACTGCTGGCTGACTGCTGTTGCTACACTTTCTGTATCCTGCTTACACTTGCAGCTCGATGCAAGCAGCAGAATCTTGAGTCCATAATGTCGGACTGAATGGTGCGCTTCATAGAGCACAAGAATTAAGTAATGCTGCAAAGAAGTCCTGAGAACAATCCTGCAAACAGCATGCATGCTACTTGTGCAAGCTGCCATGTACCACCAACTTGTCATGAAAACCACCAAGTAAGTTTGATAGCACTCCATCTACATCGATGATATCATGCGCAGAACTCTACCTATTTGCAGGACTCCATCTATGCGCATGAAGCTTGCTGGCTGCCTGGCAGACTATTTTGGATGCACACCATTTGACTGGGATTGTGGTACAATGGAACTTTGTACCAGATCAGACAGCACATGGATGCTGTTCACAATCATGGAAACCATCTCTGTGCACTTGTATTGAAAATGTCACTGCAAAAGCCTGGTTGCGGCACCTGATCATGCAACTACTTACTAACGTGTTTTCAGGTTAATTGTGAAGTCACAAGCTGGCAGTGTTGTACCATCAGCAGTCACTGTACAGTCTACACCGAGATGACACAATGCACCTCTGACAATAGCACATGGCAGGATCAAAAAGTCTTTGGCAAGGTCTGTTGCAGCGGGCGTCACAGGCGCTCCTGGGGCAGGCAGGTTTGCAGACAGCCGAGATACCCATCTGAAGTTGTTATCTTTCAGTACAAAGGTGCCCCTGTGGTTTGTTCGCAGATTGTCTACTGTCTTGCCAAACAGATCTGCCCAGAACTCCTTGCAGATAAATTTGATGACATCCAGGTGCTCTCCCAGTCTGGGCCGGTTTTGTGTGTACCTTTCCACAAGCTGGCGACCAACTCTAAAGCCTGATGATGCCAAACATGCATGATGCCTCCCTGTGTTCCGTGCAGAAACCACAAGAGGGTAGCCTCAAGGCTAAGTTGAAGCACTTGGCTAGGCTGCAGCATCTAGCGGTAAGGCATAGCTCACCAGGATCACTATGCAGCATGTTTGCATCATCATTATGTGCCAGCCAGCTAAGCAATCTTTGTATGCAAGCCTGCTGACAGCATAGCCAACAGGCCTTGCAACTTGACAGTATGCTCTGTTTGCATGCATACGAATTCACTGGGACGCAAGACACAACCATCCTCCATGCTTTGCATGCAAACCAAACAGTCCTGTATAGATTGACTGCATCCATCAGTGTGTTACCTGATGGCTTGTACAGTGCCGCCACAGGACATGCCTTCAGTATCTGGCAGCTCAGTCAGACCTGAGCATCTGGTGTCATGACTTTGTCTCAGCGCCATGACTAACCTCTGACACTGCAACACTGGTGCTGTGCGAGTCCTGCACCATAACTTATTGAAGTGATGTATGCTACACTTCGCAATATGCCTGCTTGCTGCAGACACATTGCATCAGTCAACAGTCATACCCTGAGTCAAATGTGCATGCACACAGAGTTCATGATGGGTATTGTAACATTTATTGATGCTTGTCCTCAGTCCTGTACAGCAATGCTCTGCTGTGCAGCTGTGCAGCAATAATNGCATCAACACACCACTTACGCCTTTCAGGACAGCCACAGCAATGTCAACTTTAGGACTGCAGGTACCTGTACCACGCTACAGCTTTCAATGTCTGAGTTAGAGTCCTCTCGCTCTGCTGAGTGTGCTATTGCTAGTGGCACACATCATTTGCAATTCCTGCTGACAAACAGTATGTGTCAAACAAGCACTGATGTAAGCAGTTGCAAACATGCGTAAGGGGCTTGGACCTCAGAAGCCTGGTGGTGACAACTGTGGAGATGTCTACATCAGGCACGTAGGTTGACGAGAGAGGTATGTTGGTAAAAAGGATATGCTACGTATGTGACACTGTCTTGCTTGGTCTTTTGAAGGACCGTTGGGTTATTTTATGACCACTTGGAGTTGGTGGCACACTTATTATGACCTGCAACACAAGCTCATCAATTTGCGCCTGCATCTGTTTTGTAGACGATGCTGAGGCAGGCAGTGAGAGTGAGGATGATTTCCTGGGCAGGCAAGACTCAAAGTCTGAGGCAAGCAGCTCTGAGACTGAGCTGAGTGGCCTGAAGCAACAACAGCAGGAGTGGAGGGCAAGGGTACAGCGCATGGGGCCAGAGGCTGCTGGCAAACAGCCCTGGCCTGGCTGTACAGCCCTTGCAGTCCTGATCAAGCAGAGTCAGCTGTATGTGGCCTGTGCAGGTATGTTCTGTACCATATTGCTGATGAAGCTTTGCCATGCAGACTGAACTGTGCTTTTAATGCTGTGTGTATATGATGCAGCAACTTCTGTTTTGTCAAAGCGTCCAGGTTCTCCCTCTTTCACATGCTCTTTAGACCTTGTCATGTGTAGCTGGTGCACATGTTCATACCCATACTCTGCCTCGTGGCATGTCGTTGCTGCACATGCCTTTCACAAAGTGGGCATTGATTTGGCTGACCCACTGCAGACAACGTTCGCTGGCAATCAGTACATGATGACTAGCTATCTAAATGGGTCAAAGCTCAGGCCTTGCCAGACAAGACTAGCCAGCACACCGGCTGCGTAGAAGAAGTCCGCAGTGTGCTGTCTGGTCTTGTCTGGCAAGGCCTGAGCTTCCACCCATGTGGAGAGGTAGTCAATGCAGGTAGTAATGTACCGATTGCCAGTGGAAGTCTTTTGCAGTGAGTTCAAGTAATTTCAGCACGACAGCAGGCCACTCTATTTGACCTGACTTCAGACATACACACTTTGGACATCACAGAAGATGAAGCCACAGCAGTAGCAGTTCACCTTGCCACAGGTATCTACTAGCCTTCTGCCGTTCCTTTCCCTTACACCAGCAGCAGTAATGTCCATGACACAGACCTTGCCAGAGTTTTTCCGTGATGGGGACTTCCCGTCCATCACTTATCTTGAGAGGGGAGGGATATCAGGCCCAATAACACGCTCTCGTCTTGGCTTCGCCTGTACGTGCTACGACTTGCGCAGCTCGGCCTGGGGAAGCAGTTGATGCTGAGTGACCTCCGCAGGATCCTGGGGGAAGAGTAGGGTGAGTGTTGATCACTACTGGTCGTCGGCGCTGCACGGGCGATGGCGGGATCTTCTTGTCTGAATGCGCATCGAACACTCAGACAAGGCTGGTACAGCGCCGAGAGTGTGAGGGTACTCAGCAAGCTTCTGTGGTCTTCAGCTTGGCCTTTCCTAGAAAATGCTCTGCAAGCTGCAAAACCGCATCTCNAGTCACAGCTTAATTAGGAGATCAGCCGCTGTTGAAACTTCATGTGCCAGCTCACCGATATCAACAGCTTTAAAAGCGGTTCTGCAGCTCTGTATGGGAGATACTCCAGTATACCAAGGGCCTCCTCATATGGCCTGCCTCTTATGTTGTCAAGAATTCGCCTTACCTGTATGACAGCAGCTCATCATGCGCTTGCTTTGCAGCATGGTGCAATGTCCCATGCCAATCTAACGCATNTTGAAAGATGCCAGCAACAATGCTCACTCAATTGAGCAGCCCTGGTTTAGCAGTTTCAACTGGGTTTGCTGATGTCAAGTGCCTTGCAGCACTTGCACCTAGAAGCAACAGCTCTGCAGCTCCCTGTATCCTTGATCCGCTTGTATCAGCACACATGTTTTAGAGCATGCCTGGTGAATAGGGTACGCATGCTGGCAACACAACACAGCTATGAATGCCAACGTGGGTATTGTGGGAGGTTGCTTAGTCAACAGAACAAGCTGTACCTTTTGCTTTTTACTGTGTCGAGCATCCTCACAAGAGTCACCGTCCACAAAACTGAGGCACTCACTGAATGTTGGCTGAAGACTGAACATCTCACATTGTGACTCACCCTGCAGACCATGTAATGTGTTTGCTTTTGTTCTCAAAATTTTGCTTGAGATAATCTCTCCTTCAAATGCAGATGTGCTCATGTCAACATCAAGCAACATCATCGACACATACATGCAGTGCCCAGTGCTTCAGTGCGCTGAGGGCACCCTAAAACAGATGGGTATTACAACTGCACATATGCTGTAACGTTGAGCAACATGCTCAACAGAATTGTCACCACCGGATCCAGCGGTCAGGATGATGTGATACCTGAGGAACAAGCATAGGGCTGAGAGCGCTGGAGATGGAATGGCATTTCATCATTGGGTCATGAGCTATGCTGGACCCGCTGTGAGAGGGGCCAAAGTCAGGGTTGTAACATGAGCTCAAGCCCTGGCTGTCCGTCAAATCCTGCAGGCATGCAGTGCTCCTCCTAACAAACCATGAGGACTGAGGAAAAACTGATCATGTCCTCAACATCATCCGACCTTGAACTACAGAGGTATATCAAGCCATGCAAGTATCAAAAGCAGGGTTCCAATCAGGTCACATGGGAAGACCGCTGTTGTGGCATGTGGACTGTGTTCTGTACATTGTGTACATCAGGCTGCGGTCTGATACAGCTAGATGAACACAAACACTTGTTGGTGCAAAGGCGTCTTGACCGCAGTATGGCACAAGTCAAGGGGTATTGACCAAGCTGGCAATGAGAGGCGAGCCTGTCAGGCTGAGTGCAGAGCGTGGACTATGGTCTGTGTAAAAAGTAGTGTAGCTGCTGACGTGCTGCATACCTGAGATAGCCGGTGGCAAATATCAGGTGTGTCTGGAGTGTCTACGCTGGAACCGTCCATGGCTGAAGTACCAGCAAGATCATGTTGCTCCCATAACGCTGTCTCAAACAGATCTGGCAATATTGCTTTGACAAGAACATCCCCTTCTGAGCATTCTTGTGCCTCTGCCGCTGTGCTGCCTGCTCCTGATGTTGCGTTGGTGCTGGCTGACCGATCAGAGTCTGCTGCCGACTTTTTATGCAATTTGCGCAACGTGTGCTGCCACAGAGTCGCAAGTCTACCCGTCTGAGCTGCTACAGGAGTTTGCAATATGTCCACAGCCCCCAACTGCGAGAGATCGTCAGATTAGCAGCTGGTACCTGAGCTTGCAACGACCGGCTAAGGCACAGATTCACAGCGCCAGTATACCTCTACTGCCTTCACCATTGTTCCGGCATCTCTAGAGTCTAGCGCGACTGCAAATACACCAATGTAAGCGGTTCAGCGCGTAGGCAAGCTAACCATCAGAAGCAGGGAAGTGCGACGAAAAAGGGAGGAGTTGTGCATTCCCCAGTGTGATCTGGCAGGCACTGCCAGACAACATAGCTCACCTACAGTCGGTATATTTGTCACGTCCAGAAAGTCTAGGCCGTCGGTCGCTCCCGTGCCTGAAGAGGCTTGAACCTGCGTGAGTCGACGGCAGTCGAAACACAGCTACAAAATGCCGCGCGTACTGAGTGCGTTGAGCTCATCCATACCTCGACAACANGAACAGCAGACTGAGCAGGCCGGTCCCAGCGTGTGGTGGCCTAAGTTTGACAATCTGTATGAAGCTCTGAGAGAAGCACGCGTATCAGATGCTCCCAACGCATTGCAACACCTGGACGCTTTGCTTACCCAGTCTCAAAGTTGGCTAGCGCGTGGTCTGCTTGGGTTTCTACCTGCATCTCCCGCAGCCAAGGCTCAGCTTGAAGCACAGAGAAGCATACAGGCTCCTAATCAGAAGCAGTTGCCGATTGTAGCTTCACTGATCAGGGCCGCGCTTCAACTCAGCTCACAACTTGTGAGTATGCCCCGCTAGCTTACATGATGCCACTGCCATGCATTGCGATTCNAGCGCCTGCACTGCAGGCCTGTAACCTGAGAATGACTAACACATGTTGTGTGTGCGTGACAGTGCATTGGATCTGCAGGCAAGCCAGACTTGTGTCTGGCATTTCATGATCCTAGGCACGCGGATCACCTGCGTCATGCCCCTTTGCGCCACTTCTACACACAGGTGCTGCAGCTGAGCTCTGAGGATCTGCAACCTGTTCTGAAGCTGTNCAAAGCCCAATTGCATCAGACTTGCAACTACTGCACAGTCACACCTTCAGCATCACTTGGTGTGCATGCGCAAGCCATGCTACTGTCCTGTAAGGGAGCACCTGCAAGGCGTCTCACCCACCAGCGCTGTGTGGTGAGGCCAAGCCTACANGCAGCATATCTCAGAATCTGCTTCCCTTGCAGCAAATGCCCCTGCCAAGCCTTCCTGCAAGCTATGCATGTGTGCAACCCCACCTCTACCGAGAGCAAACCTACCAAGGCTCTCTTCACATGTGCAGTGTCAAGGTGCTGCAGTTGACTGCAATGTGCTTCCTTGGCTTCACAGGGTGGCTGTGACAGTGACAACCATCTACAGAGATGACAACGAAGTCCAAGCAGCCAAGGGCGGTGAAAACCTGCGCCTGCGCCTTGGCGGCATTGACGAGGACGAAGTCTCTCCAGGCTTTGTGCTCTGCAGCCGGCATCTGCCAGTCCCTGCTGTCACCTACTTTGATGCTCAGTTGCACTTGCTGGATCTCCTGGAGCACAAGTCCCTCTTCAGTGCTGGCTACAAAGCTATCCTGCATATCCATGCTGCTGTTGAGGAGTGTGAGATCACTGCCTTGTTAGCGCAAATAGATCCCAAGACAAAGGAGAAGAAGCGGGTAAGCCTGGCTTCATGTGACTATGTCTGATCCTATGTGGTCACCTCTTCTGAGTACCTTGACTCTTAGCTGACTGCAATCTGCATGTTTGATGCGCTGCTTCTTATGTGCTTGTCTTCACTGCAAGCTTGCCGAGAGCTGCAATCGTAATTAGCCCTGGCATCCAGTAAACAAAGTTCCGTTGGTGAAAGCAGCTTTATGTAGCGGGCAGCCAACATTCATTGGCTGTGATCACTGATGCTCTGCTGCATCCTAGTGCCCCTTACGCAGAACACATTACTGTCTTCCAGTAAAGCAGGTTCTGTTATAACTGCAACTTGCTCACTCAGCAGCATTGACGCCACACTNAAGCAGCTGCTCCAATGCAAATGCAGAAGTTTTATGCTGTGATGTTATTCAAACGCCTAACTCTACAGAAGCACTCAAGTGCAATAAAAGTGAAGGGTGTCAACCCTGACCTTGCTTATAGGTCAAATTGAAGCTGTGTACGCTGCCCAGTCTGTCTGTAGAGGGGTCTTATCAAACGAAACTACCAGTTGCACCTGAACCATGCTTGTTTGTTACAGCTCTTGGTAAGCAGATGTGGAGCCTTGACAATGTATATCGCAACATATACCTGCTACGTGTGGAGAAAGCCTTGGCGTGATTGCCAACACGGTACCAACACGGTGCCAACACCGCACTGGAGGCAAGACTTGGTCCGACACAGCCAGCTACAGCTGTGAAGCGCTACAACAGACCTAGCGGATAACGTCCGCCTTAAAGCCGCAGCATTGACACACCACCTGTGTGCAACCACTATCGCGATGCAGGTGGCATGGCAAACAGTGCCTAGAGACAAATCCTCAGTGTTGTCTGTTTTCAATCAATTAATCCATTAATGCCAAATGAGCAGGGCTTTCGCCCTCTGTATCTCTGTCACGCCCGCTGCGTCACATCTGTCACAAGAACAGCAACTCCCTGACATCTGTCATAACAATAATACTTTACAGGTGTGCCGAACGAATGTTAGGTACCTGCTAAGCGTGTCCTATTCTTGTTCAAGACGCCAACATTCCTTGTTGATGAGGTTCACTGCAAATCTTGCCGGTTTGATACGCTCAAAAAGTCAGTAATGTGCGCCGATCGAGCACACACACGCTACGCAAAAGGGTTATGAGTTGGGTTCACGTAAAGTGTAGTCATCTTTNAAGCTAGGTTCGAGCACCGATACTGGCGCCGCGATGCCTCACCGCGCAGCGTTGAATGCACGGAACACGTTGGAAGGGCTTCGATTAGGCTATGTGATTGTCCCGCGCTTTGTTTGGAAAAAATGATGGCCATGTCGATAGGCCATATACGTATAAGTATTTCAACAGCCAGCTACAGTCAAAAAGGTCCGATGCAGCCTAGACCCATGAAACCCATGAAACGAATTGCCAAATAAATATGAATGCCTTTTTAGGCTTGCGCATGCAGGACCGGCACGCAACTTGGCAGACAGCCTCGATCCCGTATGTCTGACCGCTTCAGCCCGACTTCTGAGTACAGCCAATTCAAGCTCGTGATTACCGCAGAATCAACCTTCTGATCCCACCGTGATCACTGAAGGTTGCGTTTTCGGTATGTTTACAAGGGCACGTGTGTATGTCAACTTCGACCGCAACCCTGCGAGAAAGCCTATCATACGTGTGTGTGCTGCTTCGTGAGCTCGGACTGGCAGACCTGACTGCCGAGGTTTTTCGGATAAATGAGGCTTCAGCAAACAGGGTATAGCACGTTCTGCTGCGATCTCGCGCTGGCTCAGGTTACAGCAGCTGACAGAGACATGTGCTCCAGGACTCTCGCTTGCAGAAGGCCTTGCACAACCTGTTGGTCCTCAGCTTGGCCAAATTCCCAAACAACAGCGAAGTCTTGCTTCAGCAGTACTGGCAGCAGGTTGCGTCAGAACATGTGTGCTCTGACATCCCTGAAATAGGTAATGAGTCCATCTACAGCCTGAGCTTACGTCCCATGCCCCAGTACCATACAAAACACCAGTTGCAGGCTTGCAGTTCATTCATTCNCAAGACTCCTACAGTACAGTGCGAATGAAGGCTGCAAATGTCCCACATGCTTCTGGCAGAGCCTCCCAAGCCATGCTGCTCAAATTCTGCATGATACACTTGCAGAGACGTGGACATAACACCAGGCATTACCTTGGCTTCCTCCTGCAGGTGTGCAATGACCATGTTCACCAGAGCATAACCTCCCAGCCCGCCTGTGGAGACATCAGTCAGCCTGCGAGCCTTCAGGAATGCTTTGATGACAATGGTGAGGGCGCGTGCTGCAGGGAAGTCCTTCAGCTTGCCCTTGGTCATCTCTGCAGCCTTGACGCCATCATCATTGCCAACAAGAAGTTGGGCAATGCCAGTACAGGTAACAGCAGCTTTGGACACACCTGTATGGCCTGATGTGACCCTCATTTGTCTGGCAGAGGTGGATCATGAGCATACAGTACTGCATACCAGATGCAACCTGCCTGGATACATATCTGTCCTTGCTCTATCAAGAGCAACATGTGCCTTGCTGTGCTGCCATGCACAGCATGCAAACCAGGCNCTCCAGCTCCTGCTGCAGCCTGTGTGTACATGGAGCCTTTCAAACAACGCATAAATTAAAGGCTACAATAGCTTTATATGTATACACATATAATACAGGAAGGGCCAGATGTATGGCTCTCTGGCAGAACGCCCCTAAAATTGTCTGTTATTCACTGTCTTGTACTGCAGTGATGTCAGCTGCAGAATTGAAATAGAAAGACTTGCCTGTCAGCCCCAGTACATGCATGACACCGCAGTAGCTTATTGCTTCAATGCTAGGCGAAATCTTGTCTCACAGATGTATGTATTTGCTGCATGAGCCCTCTCAGTAAGATACTCTACCTTTTGTATGTGGAGGCAGCAGCAGCCATGCCTTGCAAGCTGCTTTGCGCCTGTTGCAGCTTAGCCTGGTGCATTGCCAACTCCTGCTGGGCCTCTCGAAGAGCATGCAGACTTGTGAGCACAGAGTTCCCTTTGTTCCTTGAACCACCTAAGGAGCACAGCAAAGAGCTGGAGGTCAGCTGCTGCTCATGGAGAGACAGCTACAGCAGAGCAAGCACAAAGTGGCCAGCATGACATGATCAGCGGAACTGTAAACATGCAGCTGCCTAATGCCACACACGACAGCTTGCAGTACTGGGGATCAAAGTGGGGCTGACCTGTCAGCAGACCGCCTGGGTTGAAGTCATCCCCATCCAGAGTGATGCAGCGCGTTCGTACCTCCTTGTGAAAAGCCAGTGCTTTTGCTGTGCCAGAATCCTGCATGCCAGCTCATTACTGAACACTGATTGCAAGTGCCGTGCCAGCCTTTTGCATCCACAACCTGCAATAAACCTGCTTCAAAGCTGCATTATGCTTGAGTGATCTTGTCTGTTGTTGCATTCTGATGCCTGCCATTCATCAGCCGCTGTTCTGACAGGTTGCGTGGCATGTATGTAGTTGATTGCCCAGCTTGAGGTGTACGTGCTAGCTCATTGTGCAGGGCGGCAGCTAATGATACATACCTTGCAGATGAAGGCACCTCCAAAGACATACTCCATAGCAGTGGCCACATCCTGGTTGTATCCTATGAGCTGCAAGGCTAGCTGGGCAGTGCCATTGCTCACTTTGTGGGCGGCTTGCGTTACCTTGCCTGGCGCTACATGTGGCTTCACCTATAAGCAATGCACAGGTGTGGGCCCTATGCAGCAGAGCTTGCTTTGCTTGAATGGCAATGCTGCTAAGCATCAACCAATCAAGTCACGAAAGCTGTATCAAGCTCCAACAAAGAAAGAGAAAAAGAAGGCAAGCACACAATGTGCATCACACTGTTATGCGTACAGCACCATCAATCGCATTCATGTGGCTATTTGAGCCAACTACAATGTGACTCCAACACAAAGTCCCAGCCTTGTTACTTGAAGGACAGGCTTGATGTTACAGGTGTGTTTGCATGAGTGCTTACATAAGCTATGTGTCACAGCATGAGCAAGAGACTGCAAGCAGCTTGACATGTTGCCAATGTAGGCAGCATCCGCAGCAGGGAGAGTACAGCTCAAAATCTACACGATGCTTATCAAGTCTGTAAGCTGCACTCTTGAGCTGCATAATGAGCTGACCTTGTTTAGAGGAATGATGGTGACTCGGTGTCTGAGCTGCCCTTTACTTATCAAGGCCATGCCTGTTGCCTCAGAATCAACGACAACCTGTACCAACAAGGCAACCTACCAGCAGATCAAAACATTAGACATGGGTTACATATCACTGTAAGNGATCCAAGGTGGTGACACTGCTAACATCGCCAACTGCAACAGGGTCATGTTTGCGTGTCACTTGACACATATGCGCAGCAGGCGAGATGCGTCATGTGGCGGCCACTGCGATACAGCTCTTGCTAGTTTTCGAGCTCTTACAGGTGGCATCATCTGTAGTTACACACGTTATGATGCCGTGAAGACGGGCAGGAGCTTACCTTCCTGAGACAAAGAGCACCAGGTGCTGAGGCTGAACATGCATGATGCCTGCTCTAGATTTATTTGCATGATTTCCAGGGCCTCACGTGCAGCCACAGCATGTGACTCACCACCCAAGCGTACTTTTACCAGCCAACACCATACTGTATCGGCAACTCAACTCTTGCTCTGCTGTACACCTTGTCAACCATTGAGCACATGGGCGGTTCATATTCCTGCTATCTTTGCTTGTTAGACTATCAGCAGAACTTCCTCCTTCACCTGCCAACAGTACTTCAGTACATCTGTTTACCAGCAGACCAGACAATGTCCCAGAATGTGACAATGTGGCTAAGTGCTGTGTTTGTAACAGGCTTTTTGCTATNCTAGCCTCAGACACGCCGACACTCAGACACCCTCGCTGTAGTTAACCTCTCTGGAACACGCCTCCGTCAGCGCTCATACAACATCATAGCGCGTTTGATTCGCTCGGCGCCTAGTGTTGCACAGCAACCATTTCGCAAGGCATATAGCTTGCTGCTGCCTCAGAATACAACCGTGCAGCCGTAATAACCTTGTAGGTGTCTTGCCACCGATCTAGATCTGTAGTCTTGTGTTGTACGTGACGGTATGGCTGAACATCTAGCGTCCATCTTCGGTACAGAAAAGGATCGTGTGAACTGTCCCTTCTACTTCAAGATCGGGTCAGTGACATTTTGACCTTACAACACAGACTCTTGCTCTATGTGCTGCCCTACGACTCAACTGGCAAAGCTGTGTGTAACAGGGCGTGTCGGCNTGGAAACCAGATGCCTCCAAGTGTTTTCGCACTCTGTGTGAACCAGAAGCTCCCAAACGGGACTGTGCATTCAGAAGAAGTGGACTTGCTCAATAGGGATCAAGATGCAGACAACCTTGCAACGGCCGCTATATACGGTCTTGTAAAGGTGGCCCCACATGCAGTTCGTCCTGAGTGCTTGGATGAGCTGCTTGAGTACCAGCCTCATGAGCAACCACCACAAGTGGTGTATGATGAGCCAAAGTGCGGAGCCCGCAAGTACAAGCGCAAACCCACTTCTGTGCATGCCACTCTGCCGCCCCCATCAGCCAATGAGATCAAAGAGCCTGCAAGGGGTGAAGACTTGTTGGCAGCCCTGATGCCAACTGCAGACCCTGACACACATGATGACGGCAAGCATGACACTTCCAAACCAGAGCAGCTGCAGCACAGCAGATCTGAAGTTTACATCACCGCCCGGCATGAGGCTGCGCATTCCCTGGCCCAGAACACCATTGTTTACGAACAAGCATGGACTCGGCTGTGCTGCTGAACCTTGTATATATACAATAGATTTGCAGGGTTTGCACAGCTTTCTAATAACGCTTATTGGGGGTTTAGCTCAGTTGGGAGAGCGTTAGACTGAAGATCTAAAGGTCGATCGTTCGATCCGGTCAACCCCCGAAAGGACCTTTCACCCATGAACGTGGGCAACTGTTTTTATTTCGAAAGCCAGGCCCTTATGCCACGCAATGCCAAGATGCCGTACTCTCGAATCGATTGCATGCACAGCAATTGGGCGCTTACCATCAGCGCCAAAAAACATATTGCACTTCTCTCGCCGTGCAACGCATACCTCTGTTCCTTGTGAACGACACAGTCACAGCGATGACTGATGTGCCAATACCTAATGTACATATAAAAGCCCGGTGTGTTGCACCTCATATATTCTCTGCTGTGCTACATCATGGTGTCTGCATACATTTTCACACATAAAAAGACTTCAGTTCGACATGAACATACTGTATGTGTACGCAAAACAAAACTCTAATGATGCTAGTACCATCTCCATGTCTGTCACGACCTCTGACTCTCGTCTGTCTCTGACTCCAATAACTCACCAGCCCTCTTCTACATCTGGACAGGCATACACAGCAACATTCAGCTATTCCATTGCAATTCAGATGATGCAGCTCAATTGGTGCAGCAGAAGTGGTCACTGCCTTGTTGAACGGGCAGTGTTGCGTTTATAATACATGTGTCGCCACAACCTACCCGCAAAAGTTGCTTGCAACATACAGCCAGTGNAGAGTCAGGCCTGCAATGGATTGCAGCCCAAGAGTGCAGCTTGGCAGGGTGCTTTCTGATGACGTCAGACAGCACTCGACTCCCCAAAAGCGACAGTAGCTGAACCCTGGCGTGCCCCATGGTACCTGATACACTGTAGCCCTCAAAACCTGTGCATTAAGCATGTAGCGAGACTACACGCGATGACCCCACCTTGAGCAAGATTAGGTTGATGAATGTGGGGAAGGGGACGTAAATGGTCTCTGCATCACAGGACATGCGTGCATTCAACAGAGCTTCATGGACAGGGTGGCAGAGTTGAGGTGTCACCAAGAACTGACTAAAGGTACACCCATACCAGAAACGCTGGCATACGCTGCATGAAACGCAAGAACATCTTCCAATGGCTGTGTTTGCTGGTACACAGCACAATGCACAGGCCTGGCATGCCAGAAATTCACCGTGCCTGGGGCTTGTCTATCGAAACATCACTAGCCCGTGTCCTATGACTGTCCTGTGACATACCACTAGCAGTGCTTCATTGAGCAGAGTCTTTGACACCCAGGACATGATTGTCTCCAACTCAGAAGATAAGAGCATAAGGGTATGGGACCTGTCCAAGCGTACAGCTGTGCAGACCTTCAGAAGGGAGCACGACCGATTCTGGATTCTGGCAGCTCACCCTGAGGTCAACTTGTTAGCAGCTGGTCATGACAGGTTTGCAACGCGCTACTAGTTGAATGAACGCTGCAGGTCACCCAACATCAGCACATGTGCCTGCCTAATTGCAGTGAGCAGCACCTGCACAAATATCCTGCTATGCCTACCATGTATGCTTGTGTACACACTTTGTGTAATCAAGTGCACCACTCAGAGCGGACAACTCATCAAGCGCATCATGCATGCATGCCCAGCAAAAATGCTCTGAATTTATGCGACCTGACCTGCAGTGGCATGTTGGTCTTCAAGCTGGAGCGGGAGCGGCCAGCATACGCCGTGCATGGTGATAGCCTGTACTACATCAAGGAGAGGTTTTTGAGAACCTATGACTTCAGCAGTCAGCGGGACAATGCCCTTATCACCCTGCGCAGAGTGGCTACACAAGGTACGCTGAGATACTGAATGTTCTGCCGTAGGTTGTGCACTGCACAGCTTCATGCGCAGGAGACCATAGCATGCGACCGTGCTCTGGTGACATCATGACTGTATGCATATCCCATCAAGGATAGTGTCATGATATGTATGCTCTTACCTACAAGTGATTGTCAATACCTGTCCTGTGTTATGCAGCTACGAGTGTGCCTCCCAGATCCCTGTCCTACAATCCTGCTGAAAATGCAGTTTTAGTAGGCAGTGATGCAGACAATGGCTCTTACGAGCTGTATGTGGTCCCCAAGGATGCAAAGGGGGAGTCTTCGCCGGTGAGTATTCAGATGCTGACTCCTGATAGCAAACAGTCTCGAAAAGCTGGGCCTAATTGAATGTTGCCAGCGCAACCAGTAGCACAAAATGCCGAGCCTGTGCCTATGTTGCCTCAAGTCAAGTCAGCCTGCAATGACTTGACTTGGGGTTGTCTAGCTGTCTCAGTTCGCTGCTTACCTCTACCTCTGAGGCATGCGTGATGCAGACCTTGAAAGCTGATCTGCACAAAAAATTGCCAGTTGGACACTCAGCATCGCCTGAAATATTTGCCTTCACATAACAATCTCACCTGAGCATGCTTGGAAAGCNACGGCTGCAAATCTGCTTTGCTCAACAGTGCGCGAGGGATCATATGTTACGCTGCATACAGGTGGAAACAGTGATGATTTGCGGTGCTTAAAGCTGTCATGACCAGAGGCTCATGACACAACTGCAACATTACAAACAAGGCATGTGTATGCAGCAACTGCTTGCTGCTATGATTTTAGCGCAAAAATCTTAATGACTAGTAGCCAGCCAGCCTTTCATGCCAGGCTGCCATCAAAGATTGTTCCTGCAGAACCAACTGTCAAGCAAAACACAAAAGCTTTGTTCATCATCCACCGGAGTGAAAATGCTGTCAACTGCATAGAGCTGATACCCACCTGGAGTTTGCTGCTTCTGTGGGGTACAAAGAGACTGTCCCTCCTGCTGTGCCTTGGCAGGCTGCCTGCTAACTTGTGTAGTCTGCTGGCGAGCAACTCTGGGGGAACATAGCTTCAGTTCATGCACAAGCTTGTGCATCGGCTGCAATTGTATTGTCACTAGCCTGCATAACGTCAAGCTCTTGCTGCCATGCACATGTGGTGCAATAGGCCTTGTTGCAGACATGTGTAACATGTGCCATGACCGAATGGAGTAATAAGCAAAACGCAGCGTGCCAGGCAGGCTATGGTATGTATGCTCTGACGCAAATGCTGCCACTCAGAGCACGTGTACCTTTTATTGTGTAAAACCAGGGTGACTAGCTACATGTGCACAGTTTAGCAAACATTGGACGACAGGTATGCAACAGAGACTGCATGCATTGTGAGACGCACTGCATATCATTGGCTGTAGTCAGATGAAGGACCTCATCAGCTGTTACACCTTCACCCCTGTTGCATTCCAGCTTTGTTGCAGCGAGCAACTCTGGCCTCAGCTGCTTTGTGGTGCTGCTGATTATGCTTCTTGCACACAGGCTGCAAGCGGCATGTGCTGTGACAGTCGGTGAAACAGATTGGCAGGGCAGCTGACCTACAAGTCATACCCAGCACCGACGTATACATTGTATCTGGTATTGGGTATTTGGCACTGTGCAACAGTGACACACCACAGAGCAGACTCCAGATTAGAAAGCAGAGCAGAGAAATGCAAACATAGGCCTCACAGGCTTCAAGCTGAATTTCACAGAGGTCCAATTCCACAATCAGAGACTGTTTGGCTGCAACGGCAGCTTGACATACTGCCAGGGTGTGTTGTTACCTATCAGTATGTCAGCTGATGGTAGCTTGATGCCTGTGACAAGATCCTTGACAGCAGGCATACTGGAACTCAGGANACAACAGGACTGCACACTTGAGCAGGGGACCAAACATTGTCATATCCATAATAAGCCGCTGATACAGGCCACTGTCCCAATGCACAGCAGTCTCTGCTACAAGCTCTTGGCATGCTTCCATGATAGTCAGCCCTTTGGCCTGGCCTTACTTGCATCTTGGTAATCTATAGCCCCTGTCACTTCACTTTATGTGACCTGTGCAGTTCTGGAGGAGCTTCACCTGGTGGTGTCAATTGGCATTGCCAGCAACAAGTTGAGCACTGCAGCTGGCAGTCAACTATGCGTCACAAAGACTGACAGCATGAGCACGATAGACAGGACAGTTGAAGTTCATGCCCGTAAAAAGGAAGAGTACCTCCTGGGGTATGCTGAAAGATAGGCGATCAGGCGCGCTGTTCAGTAACTGTGCGGATGGTCGTTGTTGCTGAATAAAAGCAATGGCATCTTCTGCACGGTCAGGATGTAGTCGCATGTCCAAGCAATACCTGCAAGCAGCAAGTCAGCAACCAGGAGGCCAAGCTGGCGTTATGCCAATCAAGAAACAAGCTCTACAGCAGGTTCACACTGTGTAGTGTTCTTGATGGCATGCTTCCATGTGTCAACATTACGACTCTGTCAACTGCAGGAACCAATATTCGATACAGTCCAGGTCATGCAGCATTGCACAGCATAGCCTGTCGTGCAAACATGAAGCGTCCTATGGATCAGAATTCGGCCGTCTTGACCATCTGATTGGCATACATGTGTAACATAAGCTTTACACGTACAACTGCAATGCTGTCGACAGCATGAGGTTAATGAGCATATATTTTCAGCCAAGCTGACCTCTACCTGATCACTCCAGCACGGTTGTCTATACAAGCGCTTGTGACGCAGCCAATGAAGCCATCACAACTGCAGAACTGAGCTAGCATTGCTTTTGTGTCAACAACTGTGCTGTGAGGCCAATGCTTGAGCCATAAGACATGCCAAGGCACGACTTTGCAGAGACAGCAGGCAACCACACAGCTGTCCTGCTGCAGGAACAAGCGCTTCCNTCATGCGCACAGACAGCAGAAGGCATGCAGGTCTGTAGACTTTCGGATCGGGCATTGCAGTCAGACCTGTCGGTGACACAGTTCAGGGCTCAACTACAGCAGCAGCTTGCTGCACTCTGCTTGATAGGAGGCCCGGGCGGGGGGGCCTTCCCTGGTGTGATGGAGCAAATGGTCCGTTTGAAACGCTCGAGTGGTGGCACAACGCGTTAAATTGCCATTCAAACATCGACAGTAAGCCTATGAACGTGAGACCGCGTCGAGCCCACACCGAATCGCAAGCTACGGTACACCTGGTTTGCATACCACATGGCACAATCGCAGGCGTTCGGCGGCTCGACAACATACCATCCCGCGCTCGATCGGTGCATGTAACGCCGAATCTCTACAACCGTGTTGCCATCGTCCGCATAGTTGTGTATCGGTTGGGTCAAGGTCGCGTCTAGCAGTCGTGGCGCGAAAGCACAAATCGCAAGGTTGCGATGCAACATCGGTGGCTGCGCTCAACGTTGCAGCTTCTCGCAGCTGCAGTTGTACTGCTTGAGGTAGACTGCGATCGAGGCACCGTTCGCCGGCAACTACCTGCAGAATCAGGTAGTTGATCCAACGCACGCTCAAGCGTGAGTGCTGTTGCTCCAAAAAACAGCGTTGGCTGTGTGCAAAGTGCTGCGTGTTATCGGGAGCACAGACACTTACGTGTGCTGCAGCTACAGTAAACCAATTCCTAGCCTTGGGCCCGCTGCCCAGACCGAGCCCTCCCCTCGAGCATCGAAAATTGCAAGAAGATGACAGTCCAGATGCACAGTCTGTTTGTGCCTTTTTCCAGTCTGGACGCTCTGAGCCTACAGGATGCTGTTCTTGGGGCAAGTAAGTCCACTCGCTCTATGACCNTTTGCTGCCAGGCTCACGACTAGCTGAGGGTTGCTGCTGATTGCCATTGCTGTCACTCACAGTGCCACTGCTTACAGGCAACTCTGCATCTGTGTTGCGCTGCTGTTTCTGCTCGTGCATGCCCCACCATGTTGGCTGCATGCACCAGACCTTTGGTGAGTGGCATCTAGGGCTGCTTCGCAGTGGCATGGCTTGGACTACTTGCACAGTGGAGACATGTTACTTCACAATCAGGGTTCTGCAGCAGGCAGTGCTTGTGCCAGCCTTGGCAGCATCCATAGCAGCATTGACAGCACACGCTGTGACGGCACTCACTCGTTCATCTTCAAGGAGCCGCACAAACAGCCGCATTGCCTCTACAGATGCCATGTCACCAAGCTGACTCCACCCCTNTGACAGCAATGGCAAAGCAAGGCCAGGCTCCGCTGATGCTGTGAAGTCTGCCACAAGGCGCCAGAGCAGCAGGCTGTGCAAGGCCACAGGCAACTCTGCAGATGTCACTGACCAGGCAGAAGCAGCCAACAGTACTAAACACTGTCAGGACCTACTCCAGCCTGAGTTTTGTCAGCCAAGTGAACCTGACTTGCAGCAGATGGCTCACATCAGCCTTGCGTGCAGCGATAAAGGCACGCTAGATGCTCCACTCCCGGCGTTTGCTTCTGGCAGCAGTCAGCAAGCAGGTGAGGTCGCTGCACAGCGCCAGGGCTCCAGTGGTGACATCTCAGCGCCGAAGCAAGGCATACACGCTAACAGCTCGGCACAGCAGCAAGGGAAAGAGCCTGAGGGACCAACAACGCAGGGTGCAGAGCTCAAGGTTGCATCACTGCAGCGATGTGATGCTGGGGCCCCCGCTGCAGGTGGACAGCATCAGCAGAGCAGCCTTGCAACACATGCTCCAGTGNGCCGTAGCTTGCCAACAGATGCGCTGTGATGAGCATGTGTAATGCTTTCCATAATCACCGGCAAACTGTCTGTCAACAAGCCTGATGTTTGCATGCAAAGCACACCAGCAGAGCGCAATGCCTTGTGGTTGTTTTTCTTCACCTGCTGAGATGATGCTGCACAATGCATGGGCACTACCAAAGCGTTTCACTCCTTCGACAGCTCGATATGCTGAGCTGTAGATCTTTCTGATACTTCTTGGCACAGGAGACAAACATTGCCTGGTCATCAGACCGCAATGGTGGCTTGTATGGGTCATATCAGCCCACCAACTTCAACAGCATTCCAGCGTACCGAGGCGGCAGCACCATCACAGGGAATGTGAATGAGGATCCCCACTTTCTAGTGTGGATGAGACCAGGGGCTGCTAGAACAGTTCGAAAGCTGTATGCAGTCATTCGTCAAGACATCCCTGCAGGTTGGTCACTGCTGGCCCTCAAGGCAAACCNGGTGGCTCTGTGTATGGGCACCCGGGCAGGCTGTAGCCAGCAGGGCTTGTTTGAAACCATTTGATATCTGTTGCTGCCAGAGTGTGTCCATGGTCTTTCAGCGAAAGTGAAGTTGCTGCATGCAGAGCTGTCAAGGCTTCCGCAACAGCGATTGACACCACCTTTGTTTGTGCTTACTGCACTGCTCATGTTTGCATGCTGCAGGGACCGAAGAANCATGCTTCAGACAGGTCATCTCTTGTTACAGCTCTTATTTCTACAGTCATGGGGCATGTTAGGAAGCATACATGTTGTGACATCTCAAGACTGCCTTCACTTTTGTATTTGTTACTTGTGTAGTTGGGCTGTTCAGGTTGGAAGTGGCAGACGCACGAGAGGGTCAGAATGCTGCTGTGGTGCAAGACCTGAGGCAAGCAGCTGAGGCTCGCCTGCAAGCCATGGAGGCTGCTGTTGCTACCAGCTTAGCACAGCAGCAAGAGCTGTACAGCAGTATACACAGCATGACTGGCCAGTTCANGAAATATGCGTGCATCGAAGCAAACATGCAAGCGCTAGCCTTGCTCGCTGTAGGCGTATAGGGCTGGAACAGGTACACAAAAGAGCCGTGCTATGGGATTCAGTGTAGTGCATACGCTGAATCACGTGCCATTACACGTATGCCTGTATCCAGCTACAGTCACAATTGTCACCTGAAGAGACAGCCAGTCGTCACACCAANGCGCATTTGCCTGCTGGCAGAACAGGTGGGAGGCATGATATGGAAGTTGCTGTTTGATGCCCTTTGGATGCCATCCAATTGCACCTGTACATTTGTGCCAAGCTTGCGCTTTGCCCCAAACAGGAGTAGTGACTGTCAAAACTGGTCACCATACAACATATATTGTCACATGGATACGTACAATGTAAGTACACGGCCACGCACATGGTCATATAGATATGGACAACATAGATCATCACACCAGTGCTATAGAAACGCATGCGAAAACAGTAGCACACTTTGCTGTGCAATATCTGCAGTCCATATGACTTGACCAATTGTTGTTCAATGCAGGTGTTGACCACACAGCTGGCTGCCAAGCGCAACGGCTATGCGGATGTGGTGTACCTTGACGCCAAAACAGACACATACCTTGAGGAGGTGTCTTCATGCAATATATTTGTGGTTAAGGGCAAGACGCTGAAGACACCTTCGCTACAGGTGAGCTTATGAACTGCTTGCTTGTACCTTTCATGCACTCTGACATTGCCACAGATTGCAGCCTCAGCTCANGTCTGATTGGTCTGCCATATTGGCTTGCACACTGTACACCAAGAGCACAGAGTTTTACCACGTTCGATTTTTGCGTGGTACACAGGCACGTGACGGAGACAAGGCAAGCATTCCCTTCTTTCAGCCTGGATGATTTCAAGTTAGCTCAAGCTGCAGCAGAGCGTGGACTGCATCTAGCTCAAGCTGCAGCTGCTGCTGAGCCCAGNTATCTTGCTTAGCATGACTGCGTCTTGGAACACTACCATGTATGTGACTGCATTGCTGTTGCTGCTGGCTGCANACCAACTTTGAGCTGTATTTGGCATGTGCAGCAGGTGAAAGGACACAAGGCAGATTTGGTGGCAATGCAAGGGGGGCTCACGGGCCAGCAGCAAACAGTAGGACCCGCATACGCTCTGACTCTGATGATGATGACAACCCTAGGCCTGCTAGACGGGCTAGGGGTGGGGCCCCTGCCAGGGGTGGTAGGGGTCGAGGAAACTCCAGGTGAGGTGTTGCTGGTGTTGCAAGACACCGTTGCTGGACTGCATGTACAGTCTGAGATGCTGCTGCCAAGGTTACATGCTAGGTGCATTAGTTCGCTGTGAGGAAAGATATTGGGTGCTCAGCATGATGCCACATTAGCCCTGAGCTGCTAGGCATGTGTAGTGATGTTACTTTTTGGGTCGCAAATGGGGTAACAGCCATGAGCCCCCCGAGCGTCCAGCAACCTGTGCAGGCCAAGCGTCAAGACTTGCAGACATGTTATGCAAGTCCGATTACAGTCGTAGTATGCATCAACACGGAGTCCTCTTGAGTCTGGTGCATGCCGTCAACATTGTCAGATGCAGAGCCACATATGCTCGCTCTTAATTTAGCAGCAAAGCATCAGTTAGATCCTCTGAGGCCAAGCAGTCCTGGTCCCTACATGGTCTTTNATCCTAGGTCTGCTTCTGAGCAACAGCTTCTCACGGAACGGAGCTAGGCAGTTGAGAGCTAGAGGTAGACTGCTGTTGTCTTGAACAAAGATAGCACAGCATCTGCGCAATGTCTTTACTATCGCGACGAGGCTGCTGTGTCTTGTCATTACTTTTCTGCAGCGGTAGGCCCTTGCAGCCCTGATCCTGATCTTCCTGCAGGTCTAGGCTCAGCTCCATGTTCTCCTTCCAAGAGAGCTTGCGTTTGCCTGGACTGGACTCAGNACGCTGACGCTGAGCAATGGGCTCAAGCAGCTGCTGGACACAGGTAACCTTGATGTGTGTACACATGCTTCCTGCTGTGTCCAGTAGTCAAGCTGGTACTCATGGCGCCAGTGTTGCAGTGTACTTCAGCCTAACACAATGTACATACATGTTGCTGCTGCCTTGTGCTCTTCACTCGTAAATGATAATCAGTAGAACCACATTTGATTGGTGCTGGTGGACTGCAGGTGTGTCAGGCATCCTTCCGCACTATGCTCGTCAGCTCAGTGATGCAGCCGCAGCCTTGTGCCACAGCCTGAAAGCACTCCTTGATGCAGCACGTGAAGCTCCAGTGCAACTGGAACAAGGGAGCAAGTGTGAACCAGCTGACAGACCATCTGAAACTCCCACGACAGCGTTGAGGCCAAGCCTGGAGGAACCCAGCAGCAAACGACATTGCCATCAGGCAACCCCTGCAGGCCGCCAGCACGAGGCTAGCCAGCAGTGTGAACCGCATCCGGATGTTCTGGACCAACAAGCGCACTTGCAGAGGCACAACCTGCCGCAGCAGCAGCAACTCCAAGTGCATAAGCAAGGTCCTCTGCAAGACAAGCTCTTAGGGAACTCTGAGCCGCTGCTTGTAGCATCAAACGTCTCAACAGACAATGTTCAGAATGTATGGCAATCACTGGTCTTGATTGCGGTGGATGACATACTTGCACTTCAGCAGGAGCTGACGCAGCACAGCATGCAAGAGTCTAGNTAAGCACCGTGAAGGAAGAAGAGGTCGTTGACGTATGGGGAGAATGCTGGGTTCAGGGTGGTGCCCAGAACAGCGTTGGCAGCATCAGAAAAGGCGCTGCCAATGTTGACCAGAGGGCACTGGACTGATGAGTTGCCCAGAGCGGTTCTCAAGAAGTTGACGTGAGCGATCTCATTGCGAGCAACATCCTGAGCAATGCTGCGGATGTCATCGTTGGTGAAGTATGCAGCTTNTTGGCAGGGCCAAAGGCAGGTTGGAGGGCAGGGCCAGACCGCGATGCCCTGACATGTGATGGGGTCAACGGCGGCGCCATGCTAGTAGCTGTCTGTGGGACCTGCAAGGCATGTCAGGTCGTCTTGAACAAATTGTCCATTGCACGCTGCCACCATTGGATGCGACACACTCTTACAGCCTGTACACTAATGGAACGCTGTGTTCAGACACATGGTCGCGATAACATATAGACAGCCTGTTGCTCCTGTGACTGCATTGAATGTTTACGTATTGATGCAGACTCACAGCATTGTGACTCAGTTCAGCTTTATGCTGCTGCAAACTGCTGAGTGCGCAGAGCAGTCACCTCACGCAGTTGGAGAGGAGTTGCAATGGCTGAGCGCCTTTCCAATGGAGCCAGGTCTTGAAACACAGTCCCCAGGTGGCTCTGAGCTTGATCTACAGATCTCAAGGCTGAGTCTAGTGGCCGCGTGTCACTGACACCTGCAAAGATCCCGTGCACACTCAGCCTACCATACCACTGAATGCATCTTTTGCATCAGTGAGCTGTCATGAGCAATCAAACGGTTTGTGAGTCCAATGTTATGTAAATTCACATGCAATGCTGGGCGAGAGCACAGCCCATCCATATGCTGTGAGTTCGATACCACCAGGCACAAGTATGTACAGCACAGTTTGACTCAGCTTGATGCCATGCTGACGCATGCAAGTGTAGCAGGCATTGTGAGGGCTGACCTCGATCAAGCAAGGCAGCCTGGACCCGCTGAGCCCGTGCAATAGAGGTGCTGCTGATGGGGAAGAACTTGTCCAGCTTGTCTATCTGACTGGAGGCATCTGTCCACTGCCTCTCACATGAGTCTAGCTCCTGCACCAACACTGGTCACTGACAAACACAGTGTTGTCTTTACTCGAGCTACAGGCTCANTTGTTGCCACAGGCTGGGTTCCTGGTGACACAGGAGCGAATGGGGACGGGGATGCTGAAGGCGGTGACACAGTGGGGCTGGTCCCTGCTGGGGTTGGGGAGGAAACAGGGGGTGTAGGGCCACTGTAAGAAGAGGGGCTGCCGTATGCAGGTGGGCTGCCGTAAGGAGAGGGGCTAACTGAAGGGCTACTTGGTGTTGGGGCTGGAGCTCCAGGACAGCGATTACAGGTGTTAGCACAGTAGCTGCCATCAGGTGCATCAGCAGCAAACATAAAAGCTGCATTGCATTGACCAAAGCTTGCTTGCTCTTGGCAGCTGTAGTTGCTGCCAGGAGGGAGATGATCTATGCAGACTGGTGCTGTTGTAGCTGTTGGTGCACCCGGAGATGCTGTTGAAGCAGGTGTCGAGGTAGCAGCAGGAGTAACTGTAGCTGTTGGACTGGTCAGTGGAGTGGAGGGCGAGCCTGGACTGACTGTGGTAGCAGGGATGCTGGTTGCAGTTGGTGCAGCTGTTGCAGCAGTAGTAGGTGANCCTGTAGTCATACTCTTCTTCTGAGTAGTTAATGTGTGACAGTAAGCACGCAGGGCCCAGTAAGATCGCGAAGACTGTCGCGCATAGCCAACTTCTCAAGGCGCGACGATCTCGTACATGTAAAGTACTTTAGATACCGACACAAACCCCTCTGTTTTTAATCGGTATCATGCAGATCGTTTCAGTCTCCGGCAACTCACACCCCTGCTTTGAGCTGAAGTAACGGTCTGCCATCCTTTTGAGCTGTGTCTGTCCGACAGCAGGATGGCGTCCAGCAGTACTTATGACAGTGTGTTGACCGAGCTGCGAGAGGAGCTTAAAGGTTTGGAGGAGCAAAAGGCTGCAGAGTTGAAGAAAGACAAAGCAACCTGGGACTTTGAACTGTTGCGCGAGCTAACCATAGACTTGGACCGTGTCCTGGTCGCAATGATAGCCCTGGGCTCTGCTGAGCTTGACCTCCCTGTCTGAGCTTCTGCCACAGTGCTATCAACTTCTGCCTGAATGCTAGCATCCTAGATCCCGATGGGACATGTCACCTGAGCACACCCAATCAGCCTTCTGNCTGCGTGGTGGATGGCGGCTGTGCATTTGCTCGCAGCTGAAACTGAAAGGTAGCAAGGTCAACATCTTCAGCTGCAGGCTGCGCTACTGCTGGAACATCCTGCTGCTCTGGTAACGTTTGCGCCTGCTCGTAAGGGTCACCGACAATGTCTTGCCACTGCTCCTTCCACACTGAACACATTGGAAGCATGTCACAAGAGTCTTCCAGAGTCATGGTGCAGCGGCATTGGCAACAAAGTAAGGTGATGATGTAACAACACCACCCCTTCCTGACGACTTGAACAAGCTGCCTTGCGTTTCTTGCGGTGGGAAACACACTGCTAAGCTCACCTTGTGGGCTCAAATCCTTCCACACAAGCTCTTGAGCAAGCTGAGTCATCAGTCTGTCCACAACCTGCACTCTGCCAGGACCAGGCAGCAAATAGAGGGAGGAAACCTTAAAAAGTTCTTGCATGACCTCTTTGGCCTGCACAGCATATGTTGCCGATGTTTGAGCTAGTGTTCGAAAGACCAAGCAGTCATAGGTCAAAAGCCACCTGTCAGTTGATGTGCTGCATGCTGAGAGGATCACAGAGTATGCAACATCCGTGTGAACAATTCATACAACCCTTACGCTAGTCAGCAGGGTTGCAAGCAGGCTGGCTGGCAAAGCCACATGACANTGCCTGAACTGTGTCATCCCAGATTACCCTACAATCGTTATGCTCTACTGCAATACATGGCTTGCACCAAATTGGGCTGCATTCATCATAAGTATAAACAGGAAACGCACTGTGCATGTAGCTGTTCCATGTGACCAAAGCTGAACCTTAGCTGGCAAGCTGCAAAGCTCCACTGTTGACAGGCAACACTGGATACTTGGATACATCATGTACAACTGTACACATTCCAGATGTCAAATGCCCTTTGCCAACGGAACCTGTGCCTGCCAGGAAACAGCTGTCTTCACCCATGGCGTTCACATGCCCTACAGACCTGGTTTCATGTTTGTTGTCTGACTGCAGCCCAGTTTCAATGGTGCTTTGGCATCAGACCNCATGTCCCACATGTTCTTTCAAACTTGTTCAGGCATTGAGGACGTGCTGCTGCTTGCTGTCTAGTTGCAGACAGGGCTATTGTACTGAAATCCAGATGTGTATCAAAGCCGCGCTGCGTCGCGCAAGGTCTTCATGAAACAGCCCACCAGAGTGTGCACTGACACAGCATGACGTGACCCATTGCTTGATGGCTTTCATTGGTGGAAGGCTGGCCATATGCGCAGAGCTGCAGTTGATGGCTGCACCTCAGCTTTCTCACTGCATCGGTACCTGCAGGAACTTGCCTGAGAAGTTTGGGAAGCTGTTGTCAGAGGAGCAGTATCAGGAGATAGAGGAGCTGGGCCTCCTGGCAGACCTTGATGACCAGGTATGCACATCAGCTGCCTCTGCAGATGTTTGTCACTGCATTGCATTTGAGCTGCCATGCTACACTGTTTTACAGATCTGCAAGCCTTAACTCGCGTACCCGCCAATGTGCTGTACTGTTTCACAGTCCTGTCAGACTTGTCTTGAGGGCAGTACTGGAATGCCTTGGATGTCTGTTCGTGGCAGATTCTGTTGCCCTTGTGTTCAATTGATTTGATGTCATTGGTATGCTGCTTGTATGCTGTGAATGCCAGGGGTAAGTCTTGTGAATGCGAACTGCATCAATCGTTCACCAACCCACGTGAGCTTACTTGAGCTGTTTGTCTTGCCAAAGCGAGGCGGGTGATGACTGCTCATAAATCAGCATTTNTGCTACAAACCTACTAGGCATTCTTATCCTGGTTCTGTACATCAACATGCAAACGCAGACACTCCCAAGAGGTGTGCACTAGCAGGGCGAGTCCCATAGGCGCATTTGCGAGGACTGCATTCCCCTACCTACTTAACTTGCCCAGAAGTCTGGATATCTGAGTCTTGTCTGCACAGCATGAGGGTGCATAAGCAACCTACAGGGCACAAACAAACACTCTGAGAGATCAGGAACATTCAGATCATGTTGCCCTGCAGCTACCCTCATCTTTCACTGTCACTCATATTGTTGAGGAAAGCTGCATGAGCAGCACACTGATATGCACACACTGCAACAATGCATATACCNTGGCATGTGATCTGTGGTAAGGGCTGTGTGAGAAAGAGCATCTGTTGCTTGTAGTATTACTTCACCAACAAACACGTCCAGCAGTGCTGGGCTGTTGTGTCCTATCAATTTTCTTGCAAGAAAGCATTGCTACAGAAAGAAAAGGCGGTCAGTTCATGGCAAGCAGTTGATGATAGCTGTATGTGAAGATATTGCAGGGCACACCTGGTCGTCAGGGCCCACATTCTTGTATATCTTGACAGCATCCACTCGAGGGGGCACATCGCCAAAGGTGCATCTGTGGCACAGCACATGCAGTCTAAGAAAACAACTATAGNTTGTTGGCCTCCTGATCTTACGATCGGTAGCGATGCACTTTAGATGCACAAGATGCACTGTAAATTTTGATACACGAGTGACAATGCTGCTGAGCTTCGTCGATGTGCTGCTGGTGCTCGAGAAAATAGCAAATGGACACCGTGCTTGTACAGCTGATTCACACTGCGCTTCAACTGTCTCGAGTGCTGCCTTGCAGCTGGGCCAGGCTGTGCGGCGGACGCCACGTCAACCATACACGCCATCTGCCATGTCTACGGCTTTGCTCCAGACATCGTTGCAGCCGGCACTGACTACTTCAAGCGCCTGGCTGCGGCGAACTTCCTGGTCAACGCCGATGCCACTGCAGACCTGCAAATCGAAGCCATGCTACCACAGTCTGCCATACGACCAGTGGCAGCTGTACATGCCTACTATCTGCAAGCTGAGGCATGGCTGACCCTTGTGCATCTGACATGCATCTATTTGGCGGCCAAGTACATTGATTTTGTCCCTTGCCGCAACATGCTGCAAACCATGATGGGGCACATCTATGGCATTCCTTTGGTTGACAAGTCTTACGTAGTACGCTTGGAGCTGGACTGCCTGGATGCCCTCAAATGGCAGCTTGGCACAGACACCTATGGCCAGCTTGATGACACATTTGATCCTGTCGAGGCATGATGCAGTATACTCAAGTTCAGCCTGTCTTCAGCCTAGCATACAACATGTGCTGATCTTTTATGTTGCTGCAATAATAGTGCGGTCCCACATCTCAGCATTTGATGCCCTTTCTCACTCCTGTGTGCAGTTTTTGATGACTTAGAGGCCCGCGCTTGCTATGTGTTTGCTTGTGACAAAGGCGAGACAGCAACTCATGAGCTTGCGCAGACGGCAGATCAACAGGTTTCTTAGCCAGCAAACTGAAGTCATACTAAAAGCTATGTAGGGCATAACACATTGGGAAGGATGTGGCACATGGCAGCATAAATCTCAAAGTCCACGATTAGAAGAATGCACACCGCTACAAATCTTCAACACAGNGTTGACTGCGTCGCAGCAGGCAGTGATGCAGGTGCAGTAGGTAGGCAGGCTTGTGCTTGAGGCTGGATGAATACAGATGGCATTCTGTCAGTCAACAAGTTGCATGCACACCTCGAGGTTGATCACGGTGTCAGGGTCATCTAGCTGCATGCATAAGGCCAAGTCTTTGAGCGCCAGGCCGCATGTCACCAGTCCTGCCACACTGTCTGGCTGCAGGGCCAACACCTTCTCCAGCTTGTCAATGGCACTGGAGTACAGCCGCATAGCTTCCTGCAAGTCACTCCTGGCAGCTTAAGAACAAGACTGATCGGGAACGCCTAAATGGCAACTGCAACAGCACACAATTTGCGTGCTCCCCGAGCACAGCATGTGCAGGACTACCTTACAACAGCAAGACACACATGGGAGTTAGCTCTTGCTGCAAGCACAACTGCTACCCTGACCTTCACAACACCTCAGACATAACATTAGAGACTTGGCCATGTTCAAAGCAAACAANTGACGCAGAGGTTGATGTTAAACCCATGTGGTGCCAATAGCCCTTACCTGTGCAATCACCGAATCAAAATTGTTCTGCAAATCTGCTGAGACATGATCATCCTGTCGTGACCAGATATCAGGGATCTTTGATGGCCGATCCAAGTCGACAAGCTGGGCTGATCGACGCAAAGACAGTGCCTCCCTGCACATCATTGTTCTGTGTCTTGCTACATGCCAGCCTGCTAGAGGCGAGTTTGCAAGTGTGCCAACAACCCTTACTTGCCTATATGCAGTGTAACATCTGCGGTTTTCCTTTGACTGAGATGATGTCGAGTGGACACAAAGACCGAAAATGCGCAGATAAGCTACACATGGCAGAAGAAGAAGGCTAGGGGTAGCATTTAAGACAGAAGAAGAGAGTGGCACAAGCCAAAGGTTGTCAGAAGACAAACAANAGACAAAACAGGGAGTGGTCAGTGCTACTTCACTTGACTGGAACCCACATGCTCAACATTCTGCAGAGCTACAAGACGTCTGCTTGTTGGCAGAAGTGACAAGCACACAATCACTGCCATGATCTGCCCTCTATGTTCAGGCATCAGCTTTTCATTCATCACCTCCCAGTGGGCAGCTCATGCCATACACACGCTTCTCAAACTCTGTGACAGCAGAGTTGCTTGACAATGCTGATCAAGGCTGAAGCGCTCGATATTNTTGGGCAGCCTAGTGCTGCAGGAGGCACACAAGAAGCCGCACCACATGGCGTCGACACCAACATCTGTGCAGTTCTGCTGAATGTGTCTGCATGTGCCACCACTGATCACACGCTGGCATTGCAGGCTCAAGGCAAGCTGTGGGAGTTGAGCTCTGCGAGCTCTGAGGAGCTGGNATGATGGGCTGCACAGGCGTGATCATGTGAGTAGCGCTACAGCAGCAGGTGGCTGGGGCTGACTCGTCAAGTGTCTTCAATGGCTCGCAACTATCGAGGGAAGCAATGAGGGGTTTTGAAAGTCAAGCTTGCGAGCAAACTTGCCGTTTTAATGGCACATTGCGCAGGCTCGGGGTGCGTCCTGGTGTGTGACAAATCCGCATAGCACCTGCAGCTCACACTTTGCAGTGCCTCGCTTGCAGACANTTGGAGGTGTGTAGTTTGAGAGCAAGGAATCAAAGCGAGCAATCGTGCAAAGTCAACATGATGGTCCAGCACACGACATTATGGTGTGTTGCGCTACTTGTATGCTGCACTGTTGCTGACTGGCTTGCAGGACACCGATTTGGTTGTTGTCAAGCTGTACAAACAGATGCTAGCAAGTGAGCGCTATGCACAAACACACCGGTGCGGGATCCGGTACATTTTGTTTGCAAGCGCGGTGAAGACCAACATTTGGGATTGCATTGACTCGCTGCCCTAATGACAGACGACACAGACGAGCTTCATCAAGCCTCTGTACACCGCAACAAGCTGCTGCACAGAGCTGTCAACGTCATCACCGGACTTCAGACTGACACGGACAGCTTGTTAGCAGCAGCAGATCTGCAGCAAGATGCAGGNAAGGCACAAAAATGGGATCGAATGACTGCTCACCAAACTGCTTCAACTCGTCATCCCAGTTGGTGTTTTCATTAGCTTTATGTCTCTTGATTTGGGGAGCCTTCCCAAACAGGTCCCACGCAGCAAGTGCAGCATCCACATGGGTGGTTAGGGATGGTCGAGGGGGTCCCCTCTTGACAACTTTGGGAAATGGTGAACAGCTGTGCCACATAGCCTGGACATNCACGCCGGCACCTCTTGCGCCCACGCTTGCTGCAGGCATGCAAGCAGTTCTAGCTGCATGCCAATGTATGGCTCGATTGCAACATGGGCAGTTATGCATGCAAATGGTGCAATAATAACATCCAATGACATAATGGCTGGCATGCAGCAGCCAGGCTTGGGCTAACACCCTGCCCGGCAACTTGTTGCACTATCTGCATCTGAATGATCAGCTGGTTGTGGCACGGGTGCTGAGGGCTGCAATGAAATGCTTTGTGTGAAACCGCAGATTTGTGAGCCAGTGCAGGGTGTGACATAAAACTTGTCATTGTCACACGAGCAATTTTCTTGTACACGCACCTTGATGCGCCCGCTGTATCAGGAATATTAGCCCGAGTATGAGCATCAGCGTGAGCAGAGCTTGAGGTATGTACCAAACTGCCAGCTGGCTGCGGGGCCACAGTCTTTCCAGAAGGCGTCACATGGCCCTTCTGCAAAGCTGCACTCTGTGCCTCACTTGACGGCTGTGCATGGATGACTCCCNTATTCAGCAAAGAAGAGGCTCAGAATCGAGTGCTTGAAGGTACGCACATATCTGGTGGTTTGCTTGGCTGTACAACATGACAAGGTGAGGCCGCCATAGATTGCAAGGCAGAATGATTGGTTGCCATAGCTGACATGAGGTCAACTCACCACCAATAGTATCACGCAGTGCATGTCTATGACATCCATGCACCATGTTGCGGGTGTCTGTGAGGATAGCATAGTGGTGAACAGGGTATCTGCTAAAGATGATCTTGACTTGTCCTGCTCCTCTATCATGTCAATCGCAAGGCCTGTGCAAATGCAATATATGTGTCAGAACATGCCTGACATTATAGACAGGAGTGTAGAAACAAGCTGTTGCTTCAGTCCTCCAGGACCACACCAAGACAGTTGCCAAGACAATTTTCATCGCACAGATGCAGCAAACACTAGTCACCTTGAGTGATGTGCAGTGTCTGCCACACCTACGCAATCTGTGTAAGGCAAACGGGCCACCGACCACCTTTGCATGCAGGCCCAGCTGTATTTGGTGCTGAGTGGGTATGCACAGCTGATTATGATGCCAGCATCAGCAGAACAGCAGTGGAGTTGTGCTTCATCCATCTCGCGAATACAGATTTTTTGCTTGGACTGTCTGAGTTTCATCCAAAATGGTCCTGAAAGTGTATGGTAAAACTGAGCGCATATCGCACAAGCCGTATGTTTCAACGACTGTGCCTACCTTTTTGGTATCATCAGCTTTCCTCTTGGCCCGCGCTGCAGCTTGAGCATCTAATTGATGTCGCCGTGCCTCTTGGACCCCATCAAAACCACCATGCTTTTTGTAACTCGCCTCCTCAACCTAGGTTGGAAGCACGCCAATGAAAGGAAGAAGAGTTTATGATTACATCTGAGCTTGCTGCAAAGGCTGCGCAACAAGGCTGGGGCGTGGATGCTCTGATTGTAAGCATGATTCAATCTTGCACTGCAGGTTGTGCCTTAACNTCTGCATGTATGGGAACCAAGCCCAGCCGCTTTCAATGTTGTTGCCATAGATTGTCTCATTGACATAACCAGGCAGGTACTCAAGGGGGATTCTTGTGTAGCAGTCAACAGGCCTGCAAATCAGAGGAGGACGTCAGCTTGCTGTCAGACTCAACTACTTGGANAGCCCTCAGTGCCTCAGCTGCAGTCTGAATTTGTTGAATTCTGCACTTCGATCATGATTGACTACATTCCACAGGTAATTACCAAAGCAGTATGTCAGCGCAAAGTGCTGGCTGGTCCGCGTGCATCTCATGATGGCTTCGCTGAACAACTACTGTCAGCCCCCAAAGCTAAGGGCAGTAGATTTTGATCATACAATTGTTCCTTTGCGGATCAACCCCTTATCTGCTGGTCAGTATTTGCATCTGTGTTCCATGCCCTCATCCACACGTCAAGATACTTGATTCACATCGCAACAAATACAGCATTGCCGTCAGCTTGATGTCATTGAGTGCTTCGTGACTGTACCATTGTTTACTTGTACATCAACCCCTATCTGCTACTCAGTGCTTGCATTTGTGCTCCACGCCGTATACAAACTTCCCCCACATCGAAACAAGACAGACAGCATCACCTTCAACTTGAGATCATCGCTGGACGAGGTTGAGGACGCCAGCAGGTGATCTCTGAAGGTCAGCAGCTCCTGTTCCAGCTGTGGCTTACGCTCCAGCAGGCGCCCCATCAAGAATCCATTCACCTCTTCTTCCATTCCTGCCAGATTTCCCTGCTCCTGCTGTGCCTGCTTTGGTCACCACACAGCCACAGGTGGCTCAACCACAGCTTCCCCCAGTACAGCAAGCCTCGCTGCCAGGCTCTACATCCAACACAGACCATGCCTCAAGCACTGCACCAGATCAAGTCCAGGCTGCACAACAGCAGNTAAGATTACAGCAGCCATGGTAAGGATGATAAGAATGATAAGCATTGCACACTTGGCACATTGGTCTTGTTGATGTAGGCCATCTTGTGGATGTGAAGCTTGAGGTATCCTCACAATTGCTGCTGCTGCTGGAGAGAGCACANTCTTGCAGGAGTTCAACAGGGGCCTGTTCGACTTCTTGATTGCTACTGACGAGGTTACTAAGCCAGAAGCTGGCGCAACTACACAAGCCACAGCTAGCACAGCAGAAGCTAATGNTGCTTGAGGATGCTTTCAGAGAGTACTTTGAGCTGGAGGCCTGCTACCTTGAGGCCTTGGAGCAAGGAGGCAACTTAGCTGGCAGACAATTCGGTCAGTGAGTGTATGCCACATTGGCCATGGCAGTGTCCACTCCTGTACATGCAGTGTACACATGTGGTGTTCCTTCAAGCACATCAAGAAAGGCTTAGTCACGAAGGCTTTGCCACTCTGCCGTAAGTTGCTGACGCTATCTTATCTGGGGCTGCACACTGTGGACATTTGCACACATGTGCAGCGGAACAGTTGCGGCATGTCTGACGTGAAGGCCTTCACCACAGCAGGGCAGGTCAGTCATNTTGCAGAGGTAACAGCAGTGCAGAGGCAGCAAGAAGGCCGCGGCTTGTGTTTGCATGTACACCATAGCAAAGCAATTTGTTCTTTACAGCCTTGCTCACTGGTGCAGGACTTCATGGAAGCAAGGGCAGCCAGTCCTAGCAGCAGGGCAGAGGNAACAACTCTTGATATGCTCATGCTGTGTGCAAAAGCGTCAGGACATGCCAGAAAAAGCTGGTGTCGCTACAGCATCCTCCACAGTATGCTTACATTGTGTGTTGAGCCTGGTCAGCTCTGGCATTTCAACCCTCATTGAGCTTCTGGCTGATGCTAGCACATGCTTTGCCATGCAAGGTCATCCCCACATGCTGTTGAGTGACCTTCAACTGCCACATTGGCGCTTCTGATGCTGCGTGTGTTTGCATGGCGCACAAGCAGTGTGTGTATGACCACTTGGAGAGCTCTATGCAGCTTTGAAGTGAGACTGTGGTGTTGCTTGCATGTAGCATGCGCAGATATGATTCAGGCTCATCCACAGTGTACTGTGGTAAGCGACTCGCATGGACGCTAGCCTTTGCGCTGTCTGCAGCACTGCCCGTGAGAACAATTGTGTGCATTACTTGTCGTGGAAAAAAACCAACACACTTCTTCCTAGCTTGACAACCCATTAGAAAAAGATGAGACAAAGATTTTCTTGCCATCAATGCCATGCTCAGCAGCATGCTTGCCTGTNTTGTTCTCTGTGACATGCTGCCTTCAAGTGCTTGCATGCCTCGCTCTGCTTGCCTGGCATTGTTATCAAATTGCTTGAAGTTCAGGATTGTTGCACACCTGGCAACTGTTACAATGTCACTGGAGGTTCAGAAATGTTGCGGTGCCAATGTATGCTGTCATCCCCTGGCAGTGCACTGACCAAAACTTGTCCTTTTCTTGTTCCTTTTCTGCTTCACCCATGCCGAGCCTGTTTCAATTTGTTGCAGCACCTGCAGCGGCTGCAAAACCAAAGAGGCAAGGTAAGCTGAAAGGAGGAAAGAAGAGGAAGCGAGATGAAGGGGACCAGGCGGAGTATGGCGTCACAAGGGGGGTGGACTTCCGGGGGGTCAAGTCTGTTCTCAATGTTGATGCCCCATCTGACATATCAGGGTAGGGTCCCATGGCTGAACATGTAACACTGATTTGAGGGGTCTGTGAGCTTGGTGCTGCACTCTTTGCCAAGTCTGTCCTCATTGTCCATGCTCCATTCCGACAAGTCAGGTGCGCTTCTCAAAACGAATATCTGAAGATAGTTTTTGAGGCATATCATGCGCTCACTGCCAAATCTGTCCTGAATTTGGTGCCTCATCTGGCGTTGCAGAGTAAGCTTTGAGAGAATAAACGTTCAGTTGCCTTGTTAGGAGCCTTGACAGCTCTCTGCTGCACACAGGAACTGTGAATTATGCAAGGTTGAGCGAATCGATTGTGAGCACTGAGCCTGAGCGTGCATTTGCAAATGGCTGCAGGTATGTGCACAGAGTTGGGCGGACCGGCAGGGCAGGGCAGTCAGGAGTGGCNAACTTCACAGCACCGTTCGCCGGTTTGGACTCAGTGCATTTACCTGTAGCATACAATCAATTCACGAGCAAGAGCCAAGGTGGAACAGGTGATGGCTGCACATGACTATAAGCATGCATATGGTCAGGATTGACAGAGCTGTCAACCCTGTCATTTCCCACTTCGACCTGGAGATTGCTTGTCGAGCGTACCTCAGGCTACTGATGCAGACGTGCAATCAAGCATAATGCATTGTTAGCATACATGCACACTGTGCTGCACAACATAGCAGCAATGTGTGTAGCTTTGCATAATTAGCAGAGTGTGTCAGCATTCGAAGAATGTGTTCACCCTAGCGTCGCAATCCTGAAGCTTAAGCAGCTGAGCAGCCAACAGACTCTAGCCATGTGAATCTGCCGTAAAACTCTGCACACACCCCCGACGCTGAGAAACATGCTCACCGCTCAATCCTGTAGCAACAATGTCAGTACCACTGACAGTCGGTTGTGTATCAGTTGCCTGATGGTGTAGCAGTTTTGCAGTGTCATGCTGTTTGCAGATGCTTGCCTGCCCTNCAGGCCCTGAACGTACATTACACTATTGCTCTACCCGGACGACCAACTCGCGCTCAAGGGCAGATGGCCAGTACTCAAAATTCAAACAAACCATCTTGATGCAAATGCCAATCTACACAGCATCTAGAACTAGCACATTGCTACATCTGTAACATGCTGTCAAGCACGTTTGCAGTATAATAGTCATCATGGTAGTGCCATGAACCAGAGCGCAAGATAGCTGTTCCTCACATTTGGAAGTGTCATCTTTCAACGCCTCTTCTTGCTGGACCCTTTTTGCCATGTCCGACTGTGTTGTGAATGCTGTCCTACTGAAGTTGGGCTTGCCCTGTGGATGCAGATGCTTAGTCAGCAATGGGAATGCTCGCAGTATTTTCTGGGCAAAAACAGGACCTGTCATGCCATGTCACAAATCATGTTCAGCCCAGAGGGCTAAAACAGTGACACTGTACGATGCCATATGTCATACCTTAGTGCAAAGCTGTGAGCTATATGTCCCAGGTGCAGCATCTTGACATGAAACACATCCTTGATGGAGCTGGGATGCGCTGCATATGCCCTTGTGAAGGATCGAAATGCGTCCTCCGCAAGCTTTGCAACCTCATGGGACCCCTCTACTGCTGACATGAACTGCTGCTGCAACTGTACCACTGCAGGGTGGTCTTCCACAGGCTGCCCTTTCTTGTGCTGCATTACAAATGGACGCGTCATCATTACAAATGGACGCGTCATCAGCGAAGGAAAAACAGAGACGCTTGGAAAGACTCAAGACAGACACAAGCTACATGTGTGCAGCATACTTGTCTCTGTGCTTGGCTTGGAAAGGGTGGCCTGACAGTATGCCATTGCAATTCAATGAGCATGTTGAATAGCCCTGTCATATACAATGATATCACATGTGACCTTTGAGAATTGTACCGGGACAGGTGACTTCAGACATTAAGGTCATCTTGCCGGGAAGGGCACCCTGTTGTTGGTGACTACTTCAGAGCGCAGAAGCGTGCACCACATGTTCAAAGCGCGGTTTTAGCACATTGATGAGCTTGCAGATGACAACCTGTATCAGAGTTTTCAGTCATGGAGGTGCAGTTATTAGCAGTCCCTTGCACTCAGTAGCAGGCACACACCAGTGACAAGCCTTCGTGCAGGCACTGCAGAATCCAACGGTGATGGGGTCGCAGTAGCTGCATACCTGCTGCGGTGCTGTGCCCAGTTCCTGTAGCTGCAAGACATGCTGCATGAGGTTGCCCTGCTGCACCTTCACTGCATGCTGCTGCAGCTTG